>CAJQUW010017050.1:0-223922 GCA_907163375.1 Prostheceraeus crozeri
TGAAATTTCCTTGATATTCAACTCAATTTCCACTTGTTAGCAAATATTCATTCCTTTTTGTATCCAACTTGTTTCATGCTACCTATGAAGTGGCTTCATGTCGTTAGTATGTAAATTGGCAAAAATTAATCTTTTTAAAACTGCTCAAATGATTTTTTGAACCGCAGGAACATTAGTCTGGCAGCCAGAACGAGTTTCTGCAGGGAACGAGGCCGAAAGTGAGACCTTCACAGAATGATGTACACCCTACGACTACCACAAATCGGCACGTCTGCCGAGTTCTAGTGAGTTCCTCTTCTTGTCAGAAAAGATCAAAGAAAAATGCATGTAAGTCCAATGGGACACAGATTGCAGTTTTTGGCTAAAATGAAATTTTCTATGTTTTCTCTGATTAAACGAAACGTACTAAGCCCAGAGTCATAATTTTTGACATGGAATGTCTTCAGGTCATTTCCTATGATTTGCCTGTGCTGTAATCATGCTTCTGATCGGCAATGTATGTGAGAATGTGGTTGAACATGGATAAAGTAGCTCAAAATGTTTGTGTTTGCCGACATTAAGAGGCTCGCCAAATCTAAATGCGTTTAGCTTTATAGACGGGGGTACATGAAAATCATAGGAAATGACCTGAAGACATTCCATGTCAAAAATTATGACTCTGGGCTTAGTACGTTTCCTTTAAACAGAGAAAACATAGAAAATTTCATTTTAGCCAAAAGCTGCAATCTACGTCCCATTGGACTTACATGTGTTTTTCTTTGATCCTGTCTGACAAGAAGAGGAACTCACTAGAACTCGGCAGACGTGCCGATTCGTAGTAGGCATAGGGTGTGCATCATTCTGTGAAAGTCTCACTTTCGGCCTCGTTTCCTGCAGAAACTCGTCCTGGCTGCCGGACTACATAATCTCCACAAAAAACTGAATATTTTTATATAAAAATTTTCACTGTATGCAGACACTTTTTTGAGTCTACCTACTGTATGCTTACTTTATGGAATAAGTAATACAAAAAAGAATGATCATTTATTTAACACAGAAATAACTTTCATGCTTCATGATCATTGAAGTGTCTTGAATTACTCATTGGTTGCAGTTGAAAGTTGGTGAAATTTCAATAAAAAGGAACTTTTTGAAAAAAAATAACTTTTATATCTCCTTAATTATTAACAAGGTAGAAATCATATTATCAGTGGAGATGACTGCATGCAGTGTACCATTGGTGACATGACTAAATCCATTGCGCAATCTTCTTATTCTTTCTTCACGATATTTTTGCTCAATAAAAACTGTTAATAAAGCTAACATTTTTTTCAACGAGCAGATTCGGAAAAGTGGCTTACTTATCCTTTAGTACCTTCAATACAGATAAGTCACTTCTGAGTTCTAGGTTCACCATTTGAATATTAAAAATCGCAGATGCAAGTCATGAATAATCAAGATGGTAATTTTACAAACAAAGTAAAAACCAAATGTCTAGCAAAATTTCTAGTGTGTCTGTAATTATTTGTGTTATAAACTAACAGCACATTCGAAGCGTCAATTTGTACCCACCTGTGAAATGTGCTCATAATTCTCATTTACAGAGGTTTTGCGCTTTGGTAATTTGAGTTGAGTGAATGATAGCAATCTAAATTTGTTTGTTTTTTTGTTGACAAATGAAGCAACGTGGCATTTTATTCGCGTAATTACACATTGTGGGCGTGCACAATTACTTATATGCTCCACACTTCTTTAGCAACTATGTCATTTTTCATTCACCCAAAGAACTATTTGATTTCACTTTTGTCGATAACAGGTGTGGCTTTAATTCTCCAGTTCAGGTCTCTCTTCATATTTATTCGATGCAATTTCAAGAAATAAAATGTCTTTCTACCTGCGTTATTTAAATCGTCACCACTTGTATAATCTGGAGCTTATAATTTTGTTAAATCTGTCGCCAGAGATGTCAAAAGATTTGCCACAGCACTTGGATGTCCAGAGCTGGAATTGAGCTATGCTCCCAAAAGATGACAATTTCTAGGAAAGCAAGGTGTGGGCACATTAAGTGAGCAGGGCCATGCCTGGTCGAGGCTTGCGTCTGATTTTTTGAACGGAAGCAGACCCGGTGAACAATATAACATTAACATGGATTTTTGAGAGCAACAATGTAGGACATTTGAGGGCGCGTAAGGTCTCTTTTCAAAAATGTCTTTCACATGCATAGATAGAGAAATCATCATTACGGGATACATTGTTGCCTTTCTTTTTCCACATTGTACCATAGCTCAATTACGCACAATAGCAATTGCTGTTAAATGTGTTTTTTATCATTCAAACGTTGAATTACTCTTACATGGTGCAAAATGTACTCAAATGCCGAAACTATTGATCTCAACTGCTTTCACCGCATAAATTCGTCCAAAGATTCTGGAATCATTGATGAATAGGAACAATTCATCTTTTTTTTCATCATAGTTATCCACATAGCTTCCACGTGGTTTCTTCGGGTTGCTTATATCACAACTTGGTATAACGAATTGTAAACTGTGATTCATAGTGCGGTGGACAATAGTTTTTACATGTAATGGTTAATAACTTTAAATATACCAGCCCGCGTGTCAGGCCCAGGCCTCACGAAATCGAGAAACTGCACCAGGCCGCAAAAGGTCCCGAAACGTACTCCCTTGGTTTCTAGTATTTACTAATATCTAGCATCATTACAATAGTAATTTCAATCTTGCTGTACGTATGTGATGATGTCGAATTTCATCGAACTTGTTGAAACTTGAGTGGTGCAGGTGAATGAAAGATTCAAATGGAGTCATTCCAGAAGAAGCACAAAGGTAAGTGGAGAGGAGCTGACAAAATTCTGCAGTTTGTTTAATGTGAACAAGCATCGTGCATGTATGTACTATGTGATGGCATATGATGTTTATCATGAGCACTGTTTATCAAGATACATTTTGTATATTATGATGATGAACTTTGCGTATGGATATTTTGTGTTACATGTGTTATCAACGCTTGCTTCCGGAGTCGGAATCGGAGTTCCGGAGTCCTATCATTTTTGCTGGAGTCGGAGTCCTATCAAATGATGGGACTCCGGTCAATAACTAGACCGGAAATATAATACAAACAAATTATTTATCCTCGTGCATAGCTGTCACTGACTTGATGTCAACTTCCTCCCTCTAACAAAAGTACAGAGACAGCAGTACAGGCAAAACTTGTAATAGTTGATAGAACTAACAGTGAAAGTGAAAAAATGATTGTCTTTTCACTCGGTAATGTAGTAGAGAAGACAAGCCTTCCGAGCCTCGATCACACCTACGCACCAAAGGTCACATCAGAGATAAAAAAGGAAATACTAGTTTGTTTGAGAACATTACCTCTTACCATCACGTTAATCGTGTGATGGCTCCTCCAAAGCGAATAATAAAATCGAAAGTGTACTCATATTTTTTGGAGAAGGATAGGAGATTTTCCTGCCTGGTAAAGACTGGAGAAAAACCGTGTGAAGCACACATCAAGAAGATGAGAGGAGCCGAGTCGCATGCATCCAACTGAAAGCGACATTTGATAAACTTTCATCGAAAATGATTGATAATTGATGCAGCAATGATCACTAAAGGTATGTTCAGGTAAGCCTATAATGATCTATGACGTATGTTAACAGTTTTTTTCAAAAAACTAGTCTACTGTATATGTACTTGTCAACCGGAGTCGGAGGCAGAGTCCTATCAACCCCCGGAGTCGCAGTCGGAGTCTGATAGAACTCCGCATCCCTGGCTTGTAAGTGCTCTAACGGCCATTGCTGAAATACACAAACACTGTGTAAGGTGAACCAAGTGAACGAAGGGTAAAAAGACAATTAATAAGGGAATGTCTTTGTTCTCTTACAGTGACTGCAGATTGTTTACCTTGTATGTTTGTGTACTACACGGTAATGAGAAAAGATGTTGAAGAAGTTTGGAAAAGACGTATTTGAACTTACTTGAATAAAACTTGCATATTTGCACTCCTTACATCTCAAGGAATCTGATAAACATTTTTGATGAATAAGTGAGAATATAGCATTGTCAGTCAAAGGAGTCACGATTTTATGATAACTTCACGATATTTTCCTAGTTCACCGATTTTAATGACCAGTATATCAAAAGAGAGCTCAGAAAATGCTCGTTCTCCCCGTGCCTGAAAAATTATTATTCTCATATGTTTTCTTACTGAAAAATTGCAATTTGTAAATTGAGTGGTTTTCATACTCTGAGCACTGCTCAGTTAATACAATAATGGAAACAAGGCTATCATGACTTATTTTAAAGCTGAGAATGCAAGCTCTGGAATGATGTGTGACACGCTGATGTGTGACACGGTGGAAGACATGGGATTCGATTGAATTTCAGCGGAATTTAGGTGGTCCCTTTTTTATGATCAGCTCATATGATTCACCTTAATTCACACCATGGATACACAATACTATAGATATACGTAAACATAGATACGAGCAACCACAATGCAAACAGATAGAGTCATTCACCAGACATGCTTGTACGCCAGCACTGAGAAGTGCTTGAGAACTACTTTACTGACTTTTTGATAAAATTCACAAATGTTCGCTGTTTGTTGCTCTACTTGACTGAAGCACTTTATTTGCATTGACACAAGACACAAAATTTTTCATTGATTAAATTGATATTCAAAACAATAAGGAAGACCAATAACATCAATGATAATGACAATTTCAAACCTATAATGTGACAGTGTATTGTCTATTTAAGTGCATTGTTCATCAATGAATTTTTTAAAAAAACTGGTGTCTACCAGAGCGATATTTTCAAAACGGCACCAGTCTGGAACCGGTCAAGAAATCTATACCGCTTCCAATTCTGGAAAAAGGCAATAATGGCCATTGCTTCAAATAGCAACACAAAACGGAAAATGCCATATGATCTACACTATTCTACAGTATGTCAATGCTGTTAAACATGTTTTTAAACCGTGACATGCTTTTAAAATTCGCCATGTTTTAAACCGACAGTCAGACCCCAGTAATAACGAGTGTATGATGTATACTTGTTGATGAGCGTTTTGATATTATCAGTAGTGGGCGATACGCTGTATATGCATGTGCATGTATTATTTGGGCTCATAAATATGGCTTATATTTTTCGTATGAGCCGCATAATTTTTAATAAAGTAATCAACAAACCTCATTCTCTAGTGCTGTCATAAAGCATGTGCCACGATGTATTTAAAAGTGAAATGCAAGTAGAATTCTGAGTGGGTTAATATGTTTGCAATTTATCTAAATCGCTCCTACAAGCTGTCGCAATCCATTGTCCCCTATTGCTATCGTCACGCGCATAGTTATGAAAGCTAAGTCGCAGCGGCTCTCTATTCGAGCACCCAGCCGTACATCAGTCTCTTGACATTGAAAATGACATCTTGATCCTGATAAATTGCTATTTATCATTCACCGCTGACATTGTCTAAACAACAGACCGGCTGATTAATAGCACCAGATAGCTTTTCCGAATCTAAATTTGGAACTAGCCTTCCTTTTGTCCTGTTTTTCAGATAAGAGCATGAACGATTTCAATCATATTGATAAATTGATCATATTCATGCGTTCTATCATGAAATGAAAGGAAAGGAGTAAGCAGGCGTTCAAAATTAGGTCGATCATAAAAGATTGAGAGTTTTTGAGAAAATATGCAGTCAAACAAATTTTCTTACGCCTGCTGCTCAGTTTTATCCTTTTGATTTTTGAATTTAGAGTAATTACTAAATATTGAGTTGCATCCTCTGAACATTTCTGAATAGCTGCCATACCAAGGAAGCGGTTTTTTAAAAAATTTTTGATCAGCGAATGAGCGAGAGAAAAGTTTCTCAGCGAAAACTGAACGAGCCATTTTCAGAAGTAACATGTACAGGCTTATAGCCTGCATATGGAGTAATAGCTTTTCTATTGCGAGAGAAATTTGAGGAACTCAATTTGATCTTAATAAAAGTCGGCTTTGATAAAAGTGTCCCGGAGAAAATCTTGAGATAAATTTTTAGATAACGAAAGAGTTCTCAGTAACATATAGTACCTATACTTCTGCTCAAATTGCAACTGGAAAATCAAGACGTAAGCCTATATAGGCTTGCTTTCAAGTTGTAGGAATCAATTCATTTTCCAATTAAAATTGCAGATTAAGGGCCTAACGCAACAAATGCTCAACATTTTTTTATATGTCTAAAGATGGTCGCTAGCTATGAAATTACATGTAGGAAATGCCAGTGATTAAGTATTCATGAGCATACTCATTAAGCATATGGTATATAAATATATCAAAATTTCGCAATTCTAGCCGTAAGCGAACAGAAATACATTTGCCCAATTGTCAATACTGCTGGTTCGCCACATGAAACACTTTATGTAAATTCATACAGTTTATTTATTCAACTGTAGTCCGTCAAAATAGTGAAGAAAAAGTGACTAAATTTAACAGTGACAAAAAATTATCACTTTTAATTCTAGTATTATGTAACGTTGCAGTTTAACAATTTTGATCACCAGTTGGAAAAGTTAAGGATCATCCTAACCATGCTCAAATTTCAGAACCAGCATATTTGTCACTCTGATAACTTTTTACTATAGCATGATATCAATAACAGATTTTATTTATACAATTCGCCTTTTATCTGATTTCGTAAACGCTATTCATCAACACACGATGTCAAGCATAAAGATATAATAAGGCAATGGTAGAAAATGTTGAATGAATGAAAAGAATTTCTTATAATTTTCTATGATTTTCAGAAGAATTTCTAAGACAATTGGTGCAGCTTTCACAGAGCGGTTCAGTCAAGTCTTTTATTACTGTGCTTCCCATCGCAACCAAACTTCACATGAGGGTCGAGCTGATCCCAATATAGATTGGCGCAGGAAATCAATTATTCTGGCAACTTTAATGACTTCAAAAATCTAAATGTATATCAGTTTTGGATGAAATCATAGACCGAGTGCTCTGGTTCCCTTGGAGAGGAAATTTCAGATCTTTATCCACGAACATTTTTGAAGTTGCATGCAGAAGATGCATCTCATATGATGACATGCTGGTAATGAATTACATCAATAATCAAAAGATAACTTTTCCTGAGCTAAATATTAATGGCTGATTATTTTTTGAGGTCGGAGAGAGCCAAGTAAATTGATAAAATTTATATACAATTGCTAATCAATGCAATATGGGTGATTGAAATCAATTGAAAGTCTCCGCGCCTTGTGATCATCCGTACATTTTCTCGGAGCCTCGGATGGAGTTTCCATAATGAGCCTTTGCAAAGAATCAATGCTCTTGCTAAAGAGGTTGGATGTCGGGATTTTCACTACGTCTGACCTTGGTATCACAAAAGTGGCAATTGAAGCAATCTCAGTCACTTCTAGGAAGAGACGAGATAGTAAAAGTTATAAAACAGTTAGAAAAGCATGGTTTAAGTCCAGCAAAACAACCAATGCGCTCCATTCCATATGATTGATTTTATATCTATTGAAATAAAACTCGACCTTATTCATTGATAGTGCACCTTGTCGTCGAGTGAAGGCCTACTTGCATATAATTTATTTATCCAACACCTTTGTTCAATACGCAGTGTTATTCACCGCAATATTACTAACAAAAATCCGGAAGAAGATCGCCAACACCCTGTATAATCCCCATGAATGGTTGACCAAAGCACTTTGTGGCGACGAACTATTTTTCCTAAATTGGTTTGGAAGTCGCCAAGGATGGGGTATCGTTTTCTAACGTTTGAGGACAAACCGTGTTGCTTAGAGCATGGTCGTTAAAATACACATATACATGTAGCTCAAATTGTGGCCATGGCGCAGATTTAGCGGCACTCTACTCTGTGGACAGTAGACAGCATTCCTACGTTCTGGTGGGAATTCCTGCATTAACAGGAAATTTCGGAGATTTCAAGCGGGATGTTAAGGATATTGGCAGCCAGAATGAACTTCATGCATTCCTTTAGGCTGAATGTGGAGACAAAATTTTTGTGATGACATATCGGATGCATTTGGGTTGATGCTTGGGGCTTTGGGCTGATTTGGGGGATGCATTTTAAAACAGTGCAACTTCTTCAATGATGAGTGATGCATGATGTCATGTTTCAGAAAATACTGTTTTATTTTTGTACAAAAATCGTATTCGTACAATATCGAACAAACATCATGTCGTTTTCCCGCCTATCTATAAACTGGCTATCTACGTATTCGGTTCTCAATGTTTCATTTTTTTACATTCTTCCCATCAGCAAGGCGACTCTTATACCTGTACTCTAAAATTGAACTGCAGTAATTGCAATTTAACCTTTTTGTTTAACCGTGGTTGCTGTGATTATTCCTAATCCTGCTAAATCTTGATGTGAACATTTTACTTAATGAACCAAACACAAAAGAAAATCCGCATACAAACATAGAAATATGATGTTCTTCGATGTAGTGAACAGAACCTCTGCTACAGAATAATTGCCGATGCGTGCTACAAATAAAAATCTTAAAAATGTTGAGATTATTTCCAAATGTTGAACGCGATTAGTAAGGACGATGCCTAAAAAAAGTGCGACATGAGGCATTCGTGGGTACCTTATTGAAAATAGTCAAATTTTATGTCTAAAAATATTATTTTAACCTAACTGTCGGTTTTAAGGTATGGAGGACAAATGCAATTCTCATCGCGACAAATCCTTGTCTTGATGTCTTTTCTGCCATACATGCTTTAGATACAGATCAGAAGGACTAAAATTAAATTTAATTAATCAATCAATTGATTGTTTCAAATGGACTTTCCGAACTTTAAGCTGTGGGACAGCAATGTTCTCAAAAAAGTAGACATTTGTATGCGTGCGAATATGAAGTTTGTCCAGTGGAGAAAGCATGATAAAGTGGACTGTGCAAAGTAATTGAAAACATCATTCATCAAATGTTATTGCAATGAAAATACTGGAGGGTATTAAAAACAAGCATTTCATTACATTGGTATACAAAATGAAAAAATCAAGTCGGTACATTATCAACTAAATGCGATGGAAAAATGTAGTTGGGTATTTAAAATCGTTCTCTTTACTTCATCGACAGAGCTTAGCATTCCTTGTAATTATACCCGCTGTCAGTCGAAACTTCTAAGCCATCGATATCCATACCATTTGGATTTCTGGGTTTCAATGCTGAATTGAGCAATTTTGTTTTGAGAAGAGGCTTCTTATCACCTTCTTTTCTTTCCCTCCAGGCCTTTATTTTTATCACAGCCAACAAGATAAGCAAAGGAATGGGAGTGAAAACTGTCACTACAATTGTAATAACTGCAGCCATTTCTCCTGTCGGCTTCGGCATAGAATACAGTAGTATAAGCATGGCAACGCCTACATTTTGGTACCCAGTTTCCAACCCAACTGTGATACTTCGAGTCCATCCAAGTCGGAATAAGTAAGACAACCCTGTTCCAACAACAAATCCAAGCCAAGGAAGCAGTGCACCAGCGGGAATAACAATTGGATAATCATACATAAGCTCATACATGTATATATTGGTATAAGTACCGTAAAAAAGGAGCATCACAACATAGAAGATCGCCAATGGCTGCAGTAATTTAGACAGCCGTTTTGCAAGTTGTGGTCTTCGCCAATTGATGATGAGTCCGAGGACACAGGGCACGATGACTTGAAGAAGATTTATTGCAACTGAGCTGTAGGGTATAATGACCTTGCTCTCATCAATAAATAACCGCCCGAGAATGAATAGCCACAACGGCATCATTCCTGCAAGAGAAATACACGTTACTGCAAACTGGGTGACAACTTTCAAGAATACAGGGTGTCTCAGAAATATGTCCCACACTTATAATATTTCTATAATGAGTAGATCCCTGCGCCGCCGGTCACTTCTTTGGCGTCGCGCCGGCAGAGACATTTTTCGCTTTATTTTATGAATGAACTGTCTCCACTGCATTTCCAACTGGAACTTAGGAACATATCGTTTGTTCCTGAGGAAAAGTCTAAATATACTTTCTAGATGGGTATAACCAAGAGAGTAGCCATACATTCTGACAGGAACAAAGTTGTCGGTGAATAAGCTTGTATGGGTATCGATCGGTCAAGCCATAACATTTTCACTTTACTAGAATTCAAGTGTAGGATGTACATGCATATTGCGTGTACTATAGTCATACAAATGTCATACAAATGTCATAAATAATTCATCGGTTACTCAGCTTTATATAAGGGTGTCGTATTTCTGTTGATTACACAAAAATCACTAATGTTGTTTAGTTAAGAACCCTTAGTTAATAAAAAGCAACTAACGTGAATCGTGCCGACTGGGTAGGCTATATGCATCACAACATTTGCAGATGGTGAAGTTTCACTGATTTCTTCTTTACTAATTTTAATCCGTAATGAGATTTAGACTATCCGTTTTTTCGATTAAGCGATGGATAGCGAAGAATAGGCCTATACTTGGATACTAAGGAGAGATCCAACTTCTATTCTCATGAATTCAACAGATGTACGCCGATAAACGCCGCCGCCGATTAAAATTTATCAGCGCGCCGAAAACGCCGCCGCCGCCGATGAAAAATACATCGGCGCAGGGGTCTCATAATGAGTAGAATAAGTAATAATCATAGTTCGATGAAACTTCACCAGCAGCGAGAGGACTTCATGAGAATTCTTTTGACACCATAATGTATTTGCGCGTAATTAAAGCAAGCTGTGAGTCATAGATCTGGATGGTCAATTGTACAGTATTTTCATTTTTTGACGATGGTATAAAAACGAGATTTTTTCCAAGATTGATGTTCCTCCAATTTTTTCAAATCACCATATTTTCGTTCATTCATCATTTTGCGACATTAGCTTTGATAAGCCAATCAAATAATTAAATGTTGACTTTGAATAACAAGGTCTCATATCCTGGATTAGGTGACTTGTCAAATGACGCAACGCGCAATTTAGACAAGCGGATTTGATTCATTTGTCTTCAGCAATGGCAGTGCGTTAAGGCTGGATTATAGTCTCTGCGTTTTTTTCCGCAGGTTTGAGAGAAAAACGCAGGCTTGAAACATTCAACGCAGATTCGCAGTTTCTGCATCGCAACTGCGGTAAACTTAAACGCAAGATCGTGCGGATTTCATTTCATATTTATAGTTGATACTTGAGTTGAGATATCATTTCATAATGAAAGACTCATCCGAAAAAGTCGTCAGCAACATGTTGCCCTTGATTTCCATTAGTCACTTTCTCAAAAATCGTAGGTGGCGGTCGACCTACGAATAGTTGAATAGAATAGTCGACCTACGAATAGCGGTTGACCTATAAATCGATCGAGAGAGGAAATTTGTGAAGGACGTTTGATGGAGGAAATAAGACTGTATGACGAGGCATACGTATAGGTTACAAATTTGAATATAAGTAAGGTACTAGTATTATCAGAATATTGAAATATAGTTTCAATTTCTTCATCAAATGATGCATTACCTACAGTTTTAACCAAGTCATTTTAAAAAGTCAGGGACTCAAAACATTTCCATTTTGGCTTTGGATTTCCGCCAGGATCACCTTTTCGAGCGGATAGTTCCAGTTTCTTCTTCCGATGGATGTCACGGAGATATCGCCACATATCTTTGCATTTTTGCTTGTCGCCTCATTTGTTTAGCAATCTCAGATCAGGAGTTGTTTTGTTGATGATATGGTCGACAGATCAGAATAATTTCGTACCATCTTTTAATGAGTGTCTCCTCATCAATAAACTTTCGATCACTGCGGGATGTTTGCAGCTATTAGTTCCTTCCATCAACTCACAATCGGTGTGAGTTTACAAAATGCAATTGATAGATAGGCTACAATAGCAACTATTCATGTCCGTTTCCCTAATCGTAATCGATGTTAACATCACATGCCACGTCTACATTGTCAAACAGCCAATCTCCATACTGCGGCTTGTGAAAAAGTAGACAGCACCTCAGCCTGTGTTTCCATCGTGCGACAAAAATCCAGGCGGTCTCAGATAACATTGATGTCTGCGCTTCCGGATGGACCTGCGTTTCACCGCAGCTTCTTGCGCTTCAAACCTGCATTTTTCTGCCGCAAGATAGTGCGGTGAAAAACGCAGAACCATAATTCAGCCTTTATACTCCTGAACATCAGCTCCTGATCGCTGTCTGGTATGAGAATTTCAAGTCAAAAATGGTTATTGTTCATACATTGTTCCTTCTTCTCGAGAACGAAGTTAGCATAAAGTAAAAAATTCTTCAGTGGTTATCGATGACGATTAATATTGAAGTGCGAAGATTAGGTATCTGTCGTGCGTGAATTTATGAAAGTTTCATCTTCGACTGTTAAGGTCGAAGTCTGCTATTTTGTAAGAATCTCAATCTCGGAATTCTTGCTTTTTAATGCCGCCATTGACAGTCCCGAGATTAGGCCCCAATATCGGAGTTGGAATCCCTAGTTCTTTACGTTGTCCCTCCTGTCTATATTATAGAAATTCTTCTGTTTCATACTACTGATTTAAATTTCATGAATACGTGCACTTGTATAACGGTGCATGCTACAGAGCAACAACATTCTTAAATAAGGAAGCCTCATCAAAAGCTCGAAGCTATTATTCCATTGCACATCGATATTGACATCACATTTGCATGTAATATTCTCTCAATCAGAATACAGTATGCTGCATAGAAGCAATCAAATGGTAATAAATTGATTCTCCGTAAATTATGGAATATTTCAATGAATCCGCACTCATTGACAGTTACTTACCAATTGCACAAATAGAACTAATGAAAGTCATCGTCATGCTTAGATTCAAATCTCCATTGAGCAAAATAGCCCAAACATTGCTACCTCCTCCTCCTGGTGAACAACCAACTGTCAACAGTCCAAAGCCAAATGCTCGATCCATGGGTAATAGAAAGGCAATTCCGGTCGACAACTACAAGGAATTCGGAGAAATGATATTGAATTCATTCCTTAGAAAAAATGTCTTCTTAAAGTCTAACGTTTATAATTCGACTTTCTCAAACATGGCCTGAAGATCATGATATTTCTACAAAGATATTTAATATATAAATGATTGAAACATCGCTTTTCTCGAATTACGTTTGAAAGAAATGCGGCGCAAAAAAGAAAAATCAGCATTCTGTTGATCGTTTGTATTGCCACGAGGCCTTTCGTCGACTCTCATCGGGTGGCTACAGTCGATAGGGAAACATAGAAAAATGAGAAAATGGTATTTATGCACAAATGAATGAATGATGATGAGTGAGTTGCTTAGCGCCATGGAAGGGCAAGCGTGATAGTCATTACTTTTTGGACGCACAATACAGGCTTGAGTGACGTAATGTACACCGCTTCCAGATAGGGTAACAATGGAGGTCGTCTTGTCCGAGCTATGACGTTGAAGAACGCAATTCTCTAGTTCGCCACATCAAACAATTAGCGACACTCAGGTGAACCAGCAAGTGCGGTGACCAAGCACGCTTGTGAGTGTCGCTAATTGTTTGATGTGGCGAACCAGAGAACCGCTGTCATCTTTAAAAAAATTCAGAGGAACTACTAAATGACAATTCTTGAAACTTAAGATATAATATCAGTGATTAATGCTTTATATAATATGCCATTTCTAAGGGTTTTTGTCGCATCGCACAGCCAATAAAATAACAATATCGTCCCATTTGCCGTAATGCTTTTTTTGCCACGATAGTTAACGACCGAAACTCGTTTCACAGCTAGGGCCTCCATTTCTCTTCAAGCACTTTTAAACAATTAAATATCTTTGTAGTTCTACTTTTTTAAAGTTTAGTGCATTGCAGTTCAATATTTATTAGCATTTAAGTTTGACTCATAGAGTAAATAGCCTATATAGTAGAAGGTAGAGTGTCGACTCAAAAAATATCGGCATTCAGTGAAGATTAATTTTTTGCTGAGATTACGTTCCTGCAGTCTAAAAGATATTTCATCATTTTTAACCCGCATGTGACCGCTAAAAAATAACTACGATTAGTGTCAGAGCGGACACTTTTGTCCGTTTTCATTTTAAACCATTTTGTGATGTGCTTTATAGCCTATATATGTTCTTTTCATCTAAATATGATGTGTAGACGAAAAATACATGTATATCCAAAAGACGTGTATGTTTCCGAGCGAATCAATTCGAACAATGACAGCAAATTTGCGTAAGATGATCTTTGCAAACGAAATGATTGCATTTGTAGTTGCATTTGCATTCTTTCGTTCACCGTAATCACACCGCACACAGACACCACGTTTTTGGGATATCGGAGATGGTATCATTCCAACAATAAATGTAGTGTTCAGATTGGGTGACCGGAGGTCCAGATGGTCTTGTAACAGAGAATTGCCAAGTGCCAACAAATACAGCCGACGGCGAAATAATTTCGTCGAGTTCCAATTCGGCTCAAAAATAGAATGAATGGCGTAACCATTGAAAGCACTCAAATCCAAAATATTGGTAAAAAAGACAACATGCCACCGTCGACATTTGAATTTGGTGCTATAAGTGCCGATGCGCTCATCTGCGGCGTCGACACCGCCTTTAGTGTGATTGTAATATTCCACCACATCAGTTTCTTCTTCTCAGAGGAATGATCAATAGTAGCCTTGCGATGAGTGGTCGAGATAAGGTTGACAACTTTGTTCTTCTTCGCCACGTAGGATACTAAGAGAGTCGAGCAACCATTGCTTTGATTCACAACCTGTACAGTTGAAAATTGCTCTCTTCTCTGGTGTGTGTTGCAAGTACACTTGGTGGCTCATGTCGGTTGGATCGCACTGTTCCCACGAGAGTCATGTTTGCTTCATGAAGCTTCTGAGCAAGCTGAACCGAAGTGAAGAAGTTATCACATGTGATGTTCCTACCGCTTTGTCGTAAATGTTCAGTCAGTGATAAAACAACATGCTGACCAAGCGGTACATCACTATCCCGAACGTCGTCCTTGCCGCAATAGAATTGGATATTGGTGCAATAGTAGTTGTCCGAATCGCAGGCAAGCCAAAACGTTAGACCATATTTGGCCGGTTTAGATGGCATATACTGAATGTAGCGACATCTTCCACGATACGGATATAGCTGTTCATCCACGGTAACCGATGTCCTGGAACATACGCCTGTTGACTGTGACTTACAAAACCATCCATTAAAAGACGCACGGCTGCCAATTTGTCACGAGAAAGTCGTCCTTGTCTTGTCTCAACATTGTCAAATCGCAGAATGGAGCGTATCAATTTGAATCGACGTAAACTCATTGTTCGGCTGAAAATAGGTCTACCGTGTATTGGTGACCACAATTCATCGACACATTCTCCAGCAGCTCGATATGTACCTCGGAGAATCAGCAATCCAATAAAGGCCTTCATCTCACATAGATCAATTTCCGTAAATTGAGCACCTTTCATCCTTGTACCTTGTCTATTGGTTTCCTTGACCATCGTTCCAATCATATCTGAAAAACAAAAGCGCAATCGATTAGAGATGCAAAAATTATTGTGCATAAATAAGGCTATTACCTACCAGTGCTAAAGAAAATTAGAAAACTATCCAAAACCGGATTATCCCGTAGACGTTGAAATGCATACGGTGTTAGGCCTGGAGCTGGACGCAGGATGTTCTCTCTCGATGCTCTCCCAGGAAATACAGCATTTTCGTCTATCACAGACCATTCTGTATTATTCTTGCCGATCAAAACTTCAACGGGTGTAGTGTTGTCTGAGACGCCATCACCACCAATGTCCGGCTCATCATCTTCACCACTGTCACTTGTCACATTACCCATAGGATCATCGTGAGTAGAAGGAACTTCAACTGATACATCATGAAAGTCATCATCAGCTGCTGTAAAATCATCGTCCTCCTCTAGGGCAATCTGCTTTCCAGCGCGTGACATCTTGCGAGCAGCTGTGAGTCCGAAGACAATGATATTATGCGTACAAGATGAAACACAAACAGCGTCGAGTCAGACGGAAAACATTCTTCAAATTGATTGGCTTCGTCTATTAAATAACATCAATGGACGAAACACAGAATGAATCACACGCACGTGCTAAAATACGCACACACTCGTTCGTCGTGTTTCTGTCAATCGATGAATCAACCATAGAGAATCAACTATCTTGGAAAGGATGACGTTATCATCTCTATGAATTAGTTTATTTCACAATGAGACAATAGCTTCGGGTTGTGAAGATGCTTGAATCGAATGAAAATGACTCTATGTATGAGCGGACACTTTTGTCCGCCTTGAACCGCAACAGGTTATTCTGCTGCTGATCGCATTCTAATAAATCAAATCGAAAATCCTTTTAGCATGAATATCTACCTCACCATAGGAACAAAGTCACATGATATTACGGATGGATAAGCTATCGATCATGAAAAAGAGCAGTTTGAAAATCGTTAACGGACACTTTTGTCCGCCTGATCACATGCGGGTTAAGAAGCTTAAGTTTTGCAAATTATTCCTGTGTTTATATACTAGCGACGTGAAACTGTACTATATAAGTAGTATGAAACCTATTAGATATCAAAAGGAATAAGCATTTACTAACAGGCATCTTAATTTATCGGAAATTAAATTGATTATATCAAGGAAATTTCATGAATCACATGACAATACAAGTCTTCATAGAAAAGTCGAGATCTTGATTGTGGTTCTTATTTTTAGTGGTATGATTTTATGATTCACTAAATTTATGTTTCATTTCTTTAATCTGAATAGTGATATGGACTCATTTACATATTTTAAAGTGAATCATTATCATTGCCTTTGATTATGATATTTTTCTCTTTCAGCGGCAGGTGGTTTGTGATAGAATCACGCTTGCGAAAATACTCTTGTTAATAATTAGGCCAAGCATTGAAGCAATAGTAACCTTTCGAATTGCCAGCTTAACAAACTATAGGGCTCCGCAAAAAAAACTTCGCATTTGTACTGACCTGTTTTTCTGGTTGTATGTCATGCCTTATTTGTTGTCCATTCTGTCCTAGAGGGCATAATTATAGCAATATTATAGCATGGATTACTATAACATAGCTTCTGTTGCTACCTAGCATAGCATAGCAAGCTTTGTTTTACATGTATCTATTCAATTTCATTTTCATTATTAATCAAATTGGTCTCTCTACACCTTCATCTCATGGCTACAGCAGATTTCAAGCAGGATCATTTGTGCTTTTTCATTGACACCTTGCAAGCAAATGGCTTTTCGTGTGCACAAATGCGTACGTTACTAGTTCAGCGTTGGGGAGAAGAAAATGTTGTAAGCACACGTCGGATACAACAAGTTGCCAGCGAATTTTCCGAAGGAAAAAGATATTCATTTAAGAGAAAATCAGGGTCTGGAAGACCACGTACGAGCACTTCTACCGAAAACGTAGAACTAATTCGTGAGAAAATTGAAGAAAATAATCGCTTATCATGCAGTGATTTGAGCCGAATTACGGGAATTGACTGTGATGCTGTGAACCGAATTTTGATCAGAGATTTGCATAAGAAGTCTGTATGTTGCAAATGGATACCACATGAACTAACTCAACAAAATAAAGAAACAAGAATTGAGTGTTGCCAAACTATGATTGAAAGATATTCAAGAAGAAGATCCAGAGAAAATGTTATTGTTATAGACGAAAAGTGGGTATACTTCAAGGATATTCCAGCTAAAGAGAACAACCGAGCTGGGTTGATAGTGCGGGAGATAGACCTGCTGTTGCGAGGAGGACAATTGCCGATCGCAAAGTGCTGATCATACTGGCATCAAATTACTCCAAATCAATGCATTAACTTGAGGTATTGCATGATGGAGCATCAATTAACTCTCAACGATACATTGATTTCTTAGAAAACATGGCATCTGAGTTTGAAAGTGTGTTGCCTAGGTGGGAGATGGTTGTTCAACACGACAACGCTCGGCCTCATGTTGCTCGTTGTGTTACTGAATGGTTTGAGGCCCAACACATGTCTCTGCTGAAGCAACCTCCATACTCACCAGACACAAACTTGATGGACAGATTCTTATTTAGAAATTATGAAGTGTTCAGAAGGGGACATGACTTTGAAAATTCACATGAAATTCACCACAATTTTCGTCAATACATGGACGCCATGATGAGCAGCAAGCTTTTTAAAGAACTTGAAAATTTACTTCTTCATTTGCAAAGAATCGTTGATGCAAATGGAAATTATGTTCAATAGTCACTTTGTCACTGTTGTATAGTTGCAACAATTACAATATCATGACTTGTCTTAAATTACAATGTAATCTGTTTTCATATGAAAAGCGAAGTTTTTTTTGCGGAGCCCTATATATTGTCTTTCCAAGGGTACGACAAGGAGGATTTGTAAACTACTATTATTCCTTCTACATTAATGCTATGATGATCAGTCAAATCTGTGTAGATTTGTCCAAAAGTGTAATAATTTACATATCTCACAGATGGTACTGGGTCTCAACTCGAGTTCATTAAATAAAATCGAAACTGCATACACATCGGGGATTTAATTAATGCTGAGTTGCTACTCCACCTGAGATACTTGCTCTATGACTTGACTGATAAATCAAATATTTGCAGGCATTTTCGACCATAAATTAATAGGCCTATGTTTTACGTCCGTATTCCTGATAGAAAGGTTCAATTATAGGCCTAACTGTTATGATTTTGACTTGCGTTAACTTAAATTCCGCATTTAATCACAGTCTTGTTATTTATCCTGCTGGATGTCCAATCACCCTCCTCACAAGGCAGATGCCAAGTGCGGGAGCCGGTTTAGTTGCCGACCACCCGACCATGGACAGGTAGTACTGAATGCATTTTACCAGTAGCAGCGAGAAGCCGACCTGCCTACATATAAAGACTTAAGGGATCACAAATAAAATTTCTAATAACTTGAGTATGATTGATTGCTTACGGAAATATTCAATCTAGTTGACCAATAATAGGCCTAGCATTTTTCTTAACTGTTACCTTATCGCATGGGCAGCCCGTCAATATATCACATACCATGCGTCAACACCATCACAAAATTTGATTTTTACAAAAGTGCAAAAGAAGAAGGTTTAGAGCACGAATTGATCTATCGATAAAGTGAAGTTTTGACTACAACCGATCAATTGCATTTAATTTTAAGCATCCTCCGTGGGATGTGAGAGAGGATTAGCAGCGTAATCTATCCATTATTTATCAATTATTCTAACTTTCAGATATCATCACAACAATTCAGAATATCCAAAGAGAATGACAGCTGTTAAGTCAATAAAAGACTCCAACACCTTTAATTCCCCGACAGCACTCGGAATCAAACCGAAGACCGCGGTGGAGACAAGCATGCACCTTCTTCACTAGGACATGCCGATCGTACTCGCATTTCCTTTTGTACCATCAGCGTGGCTTAGTGAAGAAGGTGCAAGCTCGTCTCCACCGCGGAATTCTGTTCGATTTCTGGATCAGGCAAGTGAGGTTGCGGAATCAAGGATAGTGTCTTTTATTGACTTAATAGTTGTCATTCTCTTTAGGTATTCAATATGCTACGACAGACCTTTATTGTCAAACTGTTCAGTATGACAACAATATGTGAACGAGTTGTATTAGTAAATGGTACGAATCCAGCATTTGCCACAAAGCAGGAGAAGACGAAGACGATTGACTGATGTTTTTGGAGATTTTAGTTACTCCTTCATTTCCGATGAGCATAGACGAGTACAAAATGTGATATTGTTGAATATTGCTGAACAGTGCTATTGTGTTGAAAACAGACATCGCATCCAACCATGGAAATTTATTTGTCAATTAATCAGACCATAGACTTTGGGAAGGTTTTAACATCTTGGTGACCAGGGAAGCTCAATTGGTGACGCTGTTAGGGTTCCTTGTTGGCGACCATACAGCAATAAGTTGAATAGCATATTTTAGGCATATAACTCTCCCGCAAAATTTTAGTTGATAAGGTGATTGAAAATATGAAAATGTTGAACGGCTGTGAATTTACACACAAAATCTTAAATATCTAGCTACATTGAATAGGTGTATTCATATTCAACAATGAAGTATGTAGAAATACTCATCTTTCTTGCCAAAGATAAGTTTACATCTTTTCAAATATGCCGAAGGTGCTTCCCACACTTAGCAAAATCACATTTAATGAATAGGACAACAGAGTTCAATTTAATGAGAAAATAAACAAGATGTCAAATATTCAATTTTTAACACTATGACTTTGAGAGTTGCTTTGAATTGAATCAAAGTTAACAACGTTTAAGGGTAATGCCCAATCATTCTTCATAATTACATTTTCCGTTATTCGGGACATCGTGAATTCAAATCCATTTCAAAATTCAATGTTCGAAGCAGTCTAGTTATAAAATTCAAGATAAAGGTTGAGCTTCATTTGAGATAGGAATAAAAAAACAAAAATCTATTTTAGAATGAAAACTATTCATTTAGAGGGTCAAACATGTTTCAAGCAAAATTGCTCATCATCAGTGACAGGAGAAACACTTGTTACAATAAAATGGAGCTTATATACAAAAGAAGGAAAGTGAACTACATTCAATCAGTTCATAGGTCGTCGGTACATTTGTAGTGCATGGATTCACCAAAGTTCTAACTGCGTCACAAGTTGAATATTCATCAATATTTCGTCATTAATCTCTCGAATATGCAGAGCTTCATTCAACTTTGTCAACCACGGTTAAGTTCTATAAATAATTCTAGAATTCGCTTCGTTAGGAAAGTGTTCTGCATGCTAATTTCGGAAGCAGGTTTACCTTTCATGTGTTCATTTATCCGAGTAATAAAATGTCTTCTTGTTTCTCCTATGTAACACTTATTACAGTGCTCACACTTATATTTATAAACAATTGAAGAAAGTAAGAAACAAGGGATTTTATCTTTGTTCGGAATTAGCATACTAGTCTTTAAAGTTGTAAATATTGGAAAAATGCGGGAGTTTTTCAGACGAACATTAATTTGTTTGATACCGTTAAGGAATTCATTGCAAAAAGACGAATTGTAATTTGTCATTAAAAAATTTAGTTTCACTTGATCATTGCTAGATGGTGGATTTCTAATACAATCTTCTACCTTTTGGTAGATGTCATTAAATTCTCTTTCAGTATAGCCATTTCGAAGGAAAATATGTTTCAATTTCTCGATACATTGTTTGACATCATTAGGATCACTACAAAGTTTGAGAGCTATGTAAATCAAGCTTCTCATAGCAGATATTTTGTATTTGTAAGGACAGTAAGAAATGGCAGGTACATTTCAGTCAATAGTGACTCTATTTTTTTGATAGATGCTAATCTTTCTCTATTATAAATTTGATTTTTGAGACTGTGCATCTTAAATGTACAGGACCGCGCTTGGTCGGGTTTGAGCGTCCAGGATTAAGCGGTCGAAACGCGATCGTCCTGACCAAGTTCCTGTTGATGACCTCATTAAAAATAGTCAAATAATTTGTATGCATATTTTGTACAATTCTATTTCACGTTTTAGATTGAGGAACTAATATTAATTCTCTTACACACCTGGTAGATTTTAGATAGTGTAATCCCGCTGTGTTGTTAGCTAGATCTGGTATTTTGATTGGAAACAGACCTGTCCTCTTATCATCTGAATGGGCAGACTGTTAAATAGGATCTTTTCAATATATAAATGATAAACATAATTTTGAACAGAACGACTTACTCGCCAATTCATTACACATGAGGAGAGGAGAAGCGTTGTTTGTCCTTATAGTAAGTATTTTTAAAATTTTTAGACATTTTAGGATATAAAAATTTTCTTTTAAATCATACTTTGTACCTATTGAAAAGTAACTAGTCATTAGCTTGTTTTTTTTAACTTTGTTACCTTGACGCACTTTGCTACGTTGAATTGTTTTTGCAGCACGTCTTGAGTTGAAGGTGGATTATGTCCCCGCCTCTTGACCTCTACTGGCTGGACTCTGTCCTTCTTTCAAATGCCTGAGGTACATTTCAGTCAATAGTGACTCTATTTTTTTTTGATAGATGCTAATCTTTCTCTATTATAAATTTGATTTTTGAGACTGTGCATCTTAAATGTACAGGACCGCGCTTGGTCGGGTTTGAGCGTCCAGGATTAAGCGGTCGAAACGCGATCGTCCTGACCAAGTTCCTGTTGATGACCTCATTAAAAATAGTCAAATAATTTGTATGCATATTTTGTACAATTCTATTTCACGTTTTAGATTGAGGAACTAATATTAATTCTCTTACACACTTGGTAGATTTTAGATAGTGTAATCCCGCTGTGTTGTTAGCTAGATCTGGTATTTTGATTGGAAACAGACCTGTCCTCTTATCATCTGAATGGGCAGACTGTTAAATAGAATCTTTTCAATATATAAGTGATAAACATAGTTTTGAACAGAACGACTTACTCGCCAGTTCATTACACATGAGGAGAGGAGAAGCGTTGTTTGTCCTTATAGTAAGTATTTTTAAAATTTTTAGACATTTTAGGATATAAAAATTTTCTTTTAAATCATACTTTGTACCTATTGAAAAGTAACTAGTCATTAGCTTGTTTTTTTTAACTTTGTTACCTTGACGCACTTTGCTACGTTGAATTTTAGATAATAATCACAATACATGTATAATACAAATACAATATACATGAGTATATTCCTACATCCATGATAATACAGTCAATAGGCAATATTTTCCTACTTAAATTTGATGACATAAGTTTTTTCATTGAATGTCAAAATGTCAATTACGCAGTTCATACGACATGTGCTGTCATATATTCATCAATGCTGTTCTGTTACATCTACGGTATACGGCTGGCTTTCAAAACTTTCAGAGGAGAAACATATCTAACATATTTTCAATGATTGATTATATTCAGTAGCAATTAAATCTAACACAGCGAAAATGGACCTATGGAATTGCAAAAATTTCCCAATTATTTTAAATAGATGCATAACTCTATTGTTTACTGGAATATATTTATTGGAACATTTATTGTTTCATATTTACTGGAAATTTTTCCAAAGATTTTGGTGCTTAATTCGCCAGGCGGGAGTTAAGCAGAAGAAGTCTTTAGTGTGCAGCAGATCAATTTTACTGTGAACAAGAAGAGCAATACTTTGCATGTCATGAGATGAAGACCATAGAAATTGGTGACAATAAAACCAACTCCAGATAAACAATAAATGATGAGGGACAGCAGTGCATGAACAGAATTCAACAAGAAAACAATCACACACTTCATTACGATAACATAGAAACACACAACAGAAACCAAACAATAGAAGTCAGCTTTCAACTTTTCGGATTTTAAAAACCTTCGTGATGGCAATTTTTTCGATAGGAACTCAAGCACATCACTAATATCATGATTTAAAAAATCTAAAACACTGAAAGGTTGAAATATCATATTTCAAATATAACCAATGGCCATTAATCACATCCTTGCAGAAAGAGGAACCGGTACTGACTTTTGTTTTTATTGCTTAATATACAGCAATTACAAAACTAAAGCTAGAATTACGATGAAACGCGTGTAATTTCATGTATAGCCAAATGACGACACGGCCGAAGGTAATCAGTTATCACTGATAAGTATAACAGAATTATGTTGTTGTTTATCAAATTGATGATCCTGAATCAAGCGAGTGAATAGTATCAATATCAAAGTTCAACGTACTGACAATAATACCTCACAACTGGATATTCGAACATTCGCAGTTGATTATCAGCGCATTGCGCTATTCATTAGATTTATGATAAATGGATTGTATTTATTAGGTCAAAATATGGTTAAAATTTTCAAAAAATACAGTTAAAATTTACGTTTATTCTGTTAAAATGATGGTCACCATAGTTATCAGTGAATGAAGCGCTGTATTGTCTGAAATTTCCTCTATCATCCTTTTGATTGGCAAGCAGAAGATACTCTTTCCACAGTCTGCCAGCAGATCTAACATCAATCGCTCCACTCCCACAAGCAGTGTCCCTCGACTTTTTTGTCCATTCACCCCCTTCCAAATTGTCAACTATTCAAACATCCTTTCAATTGACTTATAAATACCATATGCAGTGGTAAAGACACTAGTTACTTCTAACTTGTATTCATTGGAAATATATAATTGTAAAAGCAGAGGCACATCTAGATTAAATGTTGACAGTGGGTGCACCAACATTATTGATACATAGGATTATACATGAAATATTGATATCAGGAATGCGGAATCGTAGTCCCGGAGTCCTATCATTTTTGCTGGAGTCGGAGTCGGAGTCCTATCAAATGATAGGACTCCGGCCTATAACTAGACCCGAAATATAATACAAGCAAATTATTTATTCTCGTGCATAGCTGTCACTGTCTTGATGTCAACTTTCTCCGTCTAGCAAAAGTACAGAGACAGCAGTACAGGCAAAACTTGTAATAGTTGAGGGAATGAACCGTGATAGTGAAAGCATTGTCTTTTTACTCGGTGATTTAATAGAGAAGACAAGCCCTAGCCTCGATCACACCTACGCACCAAAAGTCACATCAGAGACAAAAATGAAATACCAGTTAGTTTGAGAACATTACCTCTTACCATCACGTTAGTTGTGTGTAATGGCTCCTCCAAAGCGCATAGTGAAATCGAAAGTGTATTCATATTTTTTGAAGAAGGATGGGAGATTTTCCTACCTGGTAAAGACTGGAGAAAAACCGTGTGAACCACACATCAAGAAGATGGGAGGAGCCGAGTCGCATACATCCAACGTAAAGCGACATCTGATAAACTTTCATCGAAAATGATTGATAATTGATACAGCGATGATCACTAAAGATAGGTTCAGGTAAGTCTATAATTATCTATGATGCAGATCACCAGTTTTTTTAAAAAAACTAGTCTATACTCGTATATACTGGCCACCCGGAGTCTGAGTCCTATCAACCCCCGGAGCATCCCCGAATGATATGCATTTTGCAGATGAGATTATCAAGCACAAAACAGTCATTGTGAGAACATTGGGCCTGAGATGTTTTCATCATTATCTTTCCGATGCGAGGTTGAATATTGGCCAGCATCAATCAAAGATCTCAATTCTCACAGATTTCCAACAGGTTACGTTTTTTACGGAAAATGTCAGCAGGGGTGTTGAACCCGGTGTTGAAATGAAAACAATAGAATGTACGCCTCCTCTATTAAGTCTGGATGCATCGCATTGAGTTCCAAAGCATCGTTTTCATCTTAATACCGGCATGTCATTGAACAGTTAGCTCAGCCAGCTTCATTTGGTAGCAACTCTTATATGCTGTGTTATCTAAAGACAGACCGGCCGATCAGAAGCAGCAGGACTGCAGATGGCTCAGTTATAGTCCAAGCAATCTACAGCGAATTAAACTGCCACCAATTGCAATAGTCTCAAGAGTCGTCTTATCTTGTAGAGAAAAATTCTCTTATCAACATATCAAATATCTAGGAAAATCTAGTTAGTGGAACATAATGAACTTTCCGCTTGAAGTCAGAAGTCTTTTCGAAATATAAATACACGCTTACTCCAATGAAATCGCAGATGTAGATCTGCGACATTTGCAACAGTCAATCAAAATGAAACGATGTAGCTTTGTCTCACTAACTGCATTTATCTTCCGCATGGCTCTCACCAATATCAGCTATATTTTCTGAATTATGTCCTTTCCAAGAGGTTAGATTTGTCAGTCACTAGTTCAACAATACTTGTAGCTATCTGCAGATGCAAACGGATGCAGATTTCTACAAGTTAAGCCACAAATCTGAGAGTTTTGCCATGAATAAACGATTACCTGCAACTACCGTCTTGTGAAAACGCATAGGTGTTCAAGCCACTATAGGTCGAAGACGCGTTTGCGCACCCTTGTCTTGTACGTCGCAGATAACTTTCCTTGGTATGTTAGGACTTGGTAAGTTTCCTCGGTAAGTTAGGACACAAATTTTCATTATTCTATCAAAAAGCGAAGCATTTTTGCAAATACTCTCGTGTGAATATGCATTCAGCTCACAGTTCAGCACGCTTAATATTCTTTAATATCTGCAAGGCATTCGAACTTGTAATTGAACATAGTCTTCGCGTAAACAAGACGTCACTGTCTGCCCATTCCAAAATGTCGGACGAGCTAGCGGTGATAAGTTTGGAATCGCAATGTGAAATGAATGATTAAGATTATGATTGGTCGTGACATCCGATCACGGTATACTAGTGGCTATCAGAAGAATAGCAGGGATTCAAAAAAATGAGTGGCTGCGCTAGTACTCTTGTGAATCCTTGTCATACGCATCTGTCCCAATTTTTGACCTGCATGGACCCCCTGGCGATCTCCATTCATCCCTGGGTGTCCACTTGAATCCCGGTTGGGAAGCACTGCCTCAATGTCCATTCACATCGGACGCAGCGCGTCCTCACGCGTTAGAATTTTCATTCAGAACCTCAATAAACCTATGGGACTGTTCACACCGGACGCGCGGGACCGCGCTGCGGCCGGTGCAAATGGACCTTCAGAATGTTTGCCGCACCGATGTCATTACTGAATGAAACGATTGCCGAAGTTGAGTGTCTGTTACGATGTCACCACTTCTTCATATTTAGATTCTTTAGGATCATGCGAATTAACTGTTTGAGCCAGGGATGCTGAGTCCTATCATTTTGATAGGACTCAGACTCCGGGTGGCAAGTATTTTAGCTTAGTTTTTTGAAAAAACTGGTAACCTACATCATAGATAATTATAGACTTACCTGAACCTATATTCAGTGATCATTGCTGTATCAATTATCAATCATTTTCGATGAAAGTTTATCAGATGTCGCTTTAAGTTGGATGCATGTGACTCGGCTCCTCCCATCTTCTTGATGTGTGCTTCACACGGTTTTTCTCCAGTCTCTACCAGGCAGGAAAATCTCCCATCCTTCTCCAAAAATATGAGTACACTTTCAATTTCATTATGCGCTTTGGAGGAGCCATCACACACGATTGACGTGAGGGTAAGAGCTAATGTTCTCAAACTAACTGGTATTTCATTTTTGTCTCTGATGTGACCTTTGGTGCGTAGGTGTGATCGAGGCTCGGAAGGCTTGTCTTCTCTATTAAATATGACAGCTATGCACGAGAATAAATAGTTTGCTTGTATTATACTTTGGGTCTAGTTATGCATGAAAGTGAAAAAACCAGAAAACGTGTATGGCAGGGTGCACATTTTCCTTTGCCATTTCCCATGGTATCGTGCTTGCTTATAATGCGCTACTCGTTATTCGACTATCATGATGCTCGCTTTATGAATCGAACTTTCTCACTGTGAACATGATACTCGAAAACGAAGCATATTTTTTATATACAAATTAAACAATTCAGAATGTTCTCACTGAATGAATAGCGTAGCTGCTTGTTGGTTACTGAAAACTAAACATGAAATTGTAAGAGTCGATTTGAAGAATGTGACACTTACCAATGGCATCATAACAAATTGAGAGAAAAATCCGATGCCAGGTCCCAGTGGTCTTCGCAAATATGCTACAATGATTTTCACATCCAGCTCACATCCCAAAAAGAAAACGACAGCCACAATGAAAACTATGTTGACAATCTGTGGAGAAAAATAGCATTTATCTATTTTTTGTACGCCTACAGCATGCAGACGGAATTTTAGTATTGTTTATTTCACAAATACAATCAATAAGAGATCATAGTAATAGAAAAAGAAGATGCAATTGTTGTAGCAATATATTATGTGATTATCATTCACATAAATTGATTTTCTATGGCATAAATTGTGTGTGAATGCGTATAGTTGTGAACTGCAACACTTAACCCTGAAATAATTGCATAGATATTGATCTAGACTACCCGCTATTTGTTGAACTGATTGCTACTGAGTGGTGGAAGGATTTTTTTTATCATGTCAAGGACTGTAAAGGCGCGATAGACTTATCACATTTGATGACTTTCAAGAATTTTAGTTTTGCTAGTGTTCAAACAGAAGGTGGCCAATGATGCATTATCCTAATCAGCTGAATATGTCAGAAATCAATGCATTCATCATAATTTAGGTCATAACAATATTTTCCCCGATCATCCACCCATATCATGAAACAGAGGCGACCGTTTTAAAGTGAGTTAGCCATAGTCAGAGGTTTGGCAATGGAGTGCGTTACTACTCGATTTGCACGACCTGTAGGCTTGCATTGTCAGGTATTCTCCCTCATGGAGCAACTTTGTGGTCGACTGTGATTGCAATTTTCCGAAGCTACAGGTGACGGCAGAGAAAGTGCATATGATGTCGGAGATGCCGCGATGCAGAAAACTGTCAAGAAGCTGCAATTTATTGATCTAAAATAATCATTTGAATTAGATTTATTATTGTTGTTGTTACACTTATTCCAATTTAAATTAGGAAAAAGAGGTGCTTCAATATAAGGACTCAGTTTGTGACAGCTCACGTTTTCTGTGAAATTTTTTATTGTATAAAGAAAATTTGCTGAAAATGAAATATGTTTGAATTTTTTGTAATTTCTTTTGGTGCATTGTGAAAATGGGCATAAAAGTATAAGATAAAATTTGGTTTGCATGTGATTCACATTGAGACAAATAGGCCTAGTATTTATATAATCACAATTTTCATCAAGAAGAGAACGGTGCTGTCTGCAATTGATGTTCGTGGGTTCTCTGATAGGAGTTAGTTCTATCATGAGTGCGCTTGGCCAATCACACAAGCCGAAGAGAGACGAATATCTATGTCAATCTCTATCCAGAGACAATATCTATCTAGACACAATATCTCTATCGCTTGCCACCATTGCATACAGTGGCTGGGATAGGATTATGTCCCCTCTAAAGTATCCCACACGCAAATGAACCTATCTCTGTGAGTTCAACCAAAGAACAATGAAACCAACTTAATCCTGCCGTTCAGCAAATGTTTGCAGAATCTGTGGCCATGAAAAGGATGAAATGCAACTTTCCAACCAATATGAACATTGACTATAAGAATGATAATCTAAGATCGTTGCTGAAAGAATTTTGACCATCAGTTAGCAACTTATTTAAAACGTCTCGTATGCACTCTCTGCCATTGTTTGAATATATTTGAAAGTCTTTAAATAACCTATTTCGAATGCACGACAACTAAAAACAATATTAGAATGTTCAACTTTCATGAATTTTCTCTATGAAAAACGAGAAAAAATTGAACTCTGAAACAGGGAACTGATGAAGTGCACCTTACGCATTTGTTGAAGAAACCCAAGCCGAAAACAAGTTCATGAATTCTCACCTGAAAAATAGTATTGTTAATTGTAACCTCCCTCAATACAATCACGTTCAGTTTTTGATCAAATTTAACAACTGTCCCATTGTCGTGATGATTGATGGAGAAAGAGACCACAGTTTGACCAAGTCTCCTGCCCCTCAAGGTTAATCTCATTTCAGCCATGCCTTCAATACTGGATTCTGACAGAGTTAGATTTGCTACCTCCACAACCTTGTGGTCTTTTACCTCAACAGAAAATAAATTGAAAGAGTCTTTTGATATGGTGACATTTGCAATAACTGTAACCTCATGTCCAACGTAGAGAGTGTCAATTGAGGATGGATTAAGGGAGATTGAATAATTGAAAGCACCGACTTGAGTTGTGAGATAGAGAACTGTTATCCATGGTATCACAGTCATAGCCGGTGAGCGCGAAACTGAGCCAGCAATCATTGCTGCAGAACAGCAGATAACGATTTCAGTAGCTGATGAAAATCATTCGATACCAATGGACCTTGGCCATGAGCAAATGAATTTTATATCAATATATTTGCGACTATGCGTCATCAAAGTGAACGGAAATAGGAATTCGTCACTCTTTGACAATGACTTTAAACAATAGTCTGGATAGCCAAGTCATTGATCTTTAACTGCTTGACCTTTAACGTCAGCCCATGTTCAGTATATGTAAGTATGTAGGTGGCTCCTAAACTTAGACTTAACACGATATTTCAATGTTCCATTATCATAAAGAATAAAAGAAGCCGATGATGACTCTCATTAGACATGAGAAAAGATAAGTTTTTGATTAGCTTTGCTGCTGCGATCTATATTTCTCATATCCTGTTTCATCTAACCGGAAATATATCATATTACTCGCGCCAAAATACATTCACTATCTATCACCTGATAAACTGTGTTTATTTATTGATGAGATCACTAAACGATGAAAAAAACAGAACTAATATCTGACATTGTTACAAACGAATCGTTGTTATGATAGATCAATTCCTTTTCCATCCAATTTATTTTGCTGATCGGGAAAATCAAATGAGGAAAGCGTGTGAAAGAAATTACTTCTCACAAATAGAGAGGCAATTAGAATTCTCTCAGAAGCCATTTTGAATTTTGAATTGCAATTTATTGGTCGCGCCTAATTAATTGTTCCAATCATAAAATTACAATTAATTGACTGTTGTCATAGAAAAATTGCAATTAATTGATTGGTCGACTTGTGCTGTAAAGGGGAATGTGCGAGAGCATTTAAGTGACTGATTTTTCAATGCAGCTACTATTTACCGTCATAGGAGAAGCACCACACAGTGATTTATTTGAATATCAAGCTTACTAAGCATATCTTATTCACGACTAAGGATCATGAACTATTTGGTGCCCAGCTTATTTATCACCTCTATATTACAGAGCTTTTATGACCCCTCTTGAAAACTCTGTTTAATGTTATGCTATAAGCACGTGTAGGTAATTATAGTCATTCATCTGTTTCAATACATGATTGTCACTATCATTATGATGCATGAACTCAAGTTTCAATTAACATATATCACTATTCACATCCATTTAAGAACATATTTGCATGTATTTCATGTATATTCAAGTCTATTCAAGTCACTGTCAAAATTAATAAGCCATCATGCATCTGGGTTTTCTGAGCCGGAGTCGACAGGAAATACCACGGCTCCGACTCCGGCTTGAAGTTTTATATGTTTTAAGAATTCAGTCACTTAACTGAAAAGAATACATGTGTGTCATCATTGTAGGTCATCGTTGTAGACCTCCCAAAAACCTGCTGGCCTTCATCTCCTCTAAATATATAGCCTACAACGAATCATCTACGTATTTGTATTATAAAGGAACCAAAAACGCAGCTGTCGGGCGAAGGGCTCTAGTCGAAAAACATGTACATGCATTCTCGCCTCAAATTTAATGTACTTATTATTAAAGCACATTGTTGATTCTTACTGATTATTGCCTGAAAAATATATAATTATTTCATAAGTGTCTCATTCTCAATAAAATACCTCGCTAAAATATTAACATTCTTCTGAAGAAGTACTTTTGATACAAAAAGAATTTTAGTTCAATGTGGAAATATGCTTCATTTGATTGTTGAATTAGAACCGTGACAGCTTGGTGGTTGAATCAACTCGTCCGACCGGCAGCATCATTCTGTTTCTACAGGGAACAAGACTGAAAATTGGGCTTACAGAGAATGCAGCACACCCTATCAACGGCTGCTACAAATCTACGCGTCTGCCGAGTTCTACCCGGTTCCTGTTCTTATCAGACACGATCAAAAACGTGCACAATTGAAGCCTTTGAAAACCCTTTCACTGACTATAATACCTCGATGTGCCTGACTAAAATGCCTTTTTTTAGTCAATGATGCATCACTGTGGAAGAATGAAATATCTGTTCTCGTCTAAGCGCTAAGAGCGGTAGCAGTAGGGACAAAATTAGAGACTTCTATCAGTCCCATATAAATAGAGAAAATCTCCATGGCTCCCTCTGCGACTCATGATTCATAAAAAGTTATAAGCAGGAAGCACTAGCTAAGTCACATTAGTCATAATTTTTGCATTTCTATCCTGCATGTGTTTACGCTTCCGATCATTGATAAGTGCGGAAATGTATTGAAAGACTCAGTAGGTTTCAGCTAAAAAACTTGAATCTTTCTCCATTTTCTTTTATTAAAAAACTTAATCAGGATGTTGTCTTTTACGACGAAATGACGATTTGATAAATGTGTTTAGCTTCTTAAAGAGCATGAACTGCATGACCTACAGATGGTTCCACACCCCGTAGTACTTCTCATTTAATCACAGAAAACACAGAGAAATATCATTTTACCGAAAACCTCAACCCGTGATCTTTTCTGAAAAGTAGAGGCACCAAGTAGACCTCGACAGATGTGCAGTTTGCAGTAGCCATCGGGTGCACATTATTCTGTGAAAGTCTCTTGTTCTGTTTCGTGTTGGGAGCCTGCCTGCAAGTATGTAGGGCTATGTCGCCTAATTCGTTAAATTTAAATTACAGAGTAAAAAATTCAAAATCAAGAATTAGTCTATTTGAACGCTGATGATGAGGAATTGCAATTAATTTATTGATGACACCAATTGATGGATTATTCAATAGATCAATGAAAGAAGCATGGTGCTGTCTCATTTCTGATAAAATATTATTTTATTTAGATTCCATTTTAGTTATTCAATTAATGCATCCAATTCTGGGGTACAGAGCATAGGCCTACGGCCCGCGGGGCATATCCGGCCCGTGAAGAATATTTTTGTGGCCCACGAGGCAGGGTTGGAACAGACCGGAGCTGGGCCGGTGCCGTCGTCATCAAAACCGGCTAGCCGAGGCAGGGGACGGTGTTCAGAAAAGTCGGCCGGGGCCGGACCGGTGACGACGTCATCAAAACCGGTCGGTCGGCAGCAGGCCTGTTCAAAGCGTGACGGTCGGTGGCCGGCTTATTGAAAACCGGCCGGTCGTGGATGGGACGGTGGCTGGCGTCTATCTGTTCCAGTTGCTTAACGCTTTGATCGTCAGACATTATTTGGTCAACTTATGCCATTATATTGAATATCCACATGGTAGGCCTACTGGAACTCCGGACAAGGAAGATATGCGATGCAATTATTCGCACTTTGATGACATGTTTTACGCGACGAGAAGTAATGCGCTCAATGACTTATTTACTTGTTTAATGCGTCGTAGGCCTACTTTATAATTTATGATGTCAACTACATTTTTTGAGTTAATCAAACGCAAGCAAATTGAAAACAGATAATCAAAATAATGACCCAGACGGGCATTGGTATAATAATGACATTGAAACAATGATAATAAATATTTGTATCTGTATCTCGCCTCCACAAGAGAGCTTTAAGCGGCCAAAAAATTCTAGGTTCCAGTCTAATAAAAGCTCTTTTACGACAAAAGTTATGTGATGAACAATTTGATCAATGCATGAGCGCTGATATTGCGAAATGTTTTGTCTACAACCTGCAAACTTGATTTAAAGTGATTCACTAAAGTGAGATTTGCTTCTTCACTTCATTCCAGTGATTTGCGCCGTCAATTGCGAACTCTCACCTCTACAGTTTAATTTCAGAACTTTTGAGTTTGCATTGATAACCACGAGCTGACGAGTAAGAGTTTGAAACAATGAGCTCTCCAAGCATGTTATTAATTTTTTATTTCAGTGAGTGTCCATGCACAAGGTCAATCAAAATTTGTCGTGTGCCGTTGACATGTCAAACAATTATCCACGATCCAATGTCAAGTGTTCGGGCAATCAGGCTGCATTTAATCCGTTATTCATTGCAGCTCTAATCTCCACGTGTCATAATAATAATGATATTGTATGTTTATTTCCAAGTGAAATGACAATCGAAAAGGGCAAGTAAATCAGTCACAGATGAAGTAAGTAAAACAGTAAGTATGCACAGTTTTCACGATTATAAAGAGTTTGCAATTGAGCACGCCGATGGGATAAACAAGTTTAAACAAGTTTAAAAACAAGTCTATGTTGAGCAATGCGGCATGCGAAAGTGGTTGCTTCTGGGCAAACGTTCTGGAACGATGTGATGTAAGGGATGGAATTCACTCTCACATTTCAATAACAATTTAAAAGCTACTTTCTGTTGACGCGATACAAAGTTTTTGATAGCTGTACACATGCAGTACTCATCACAGATGGTTCGGTGAGATCGTCTAGGAAACGTGCTCACTTTATCCATGTCATTATGTCACCAATTTCCAAGCATTTTACAAACTATGTCATGAAGTGAAATTATTCAAGATCTGGAATAATTTTACAATAGATAGGCTGAGGAATGCACTATGCTTCCAAAATTCCCACAAGCTAGAATATAGTATTCTGGAAACTGCATCACTGATAAAGAAGGGCTTGAACTTCATGTGTATGTAGCATGCGTTGCCGATTTTTTTAACTTTCTAAAGAACGGTTAGCAATATTCATGATATATATTTTAGCTATATTATTCACAAAACATGCGTGTAGATACTCTCAAATTACACAATTTTCCGCGATGTAGGCAAAAATATAGCTCTAAGTCTAGCTCTAAGGGGTAAGTCACTTACCCCTTGCTAGTGTCCACCGTGACGAAACGCGTCGGAGAACTTTATCTTATAAAATTAAAAAATCGTCTAAATTGAGGGAGAGCTATATTTTTGCTTACATCGCGGAAAATTGAATAATGAACCTCTCGTATAAGACAACGAAAGATCTCAAATTATATTACATTTGCATGCGCTTAATGTTGCAATGTTTAATTAATCAATTTATTCTAGACTGAATGTCGTCAAAGTTTGACATGGGTGTAATTAAATTTTACCGGCCGGCGCTACTTCAAAATTTGCGAACGGGGCCGGCGTTACTAAAACCGGAGAGCGAACCGGCCGGCGGCCTACCGCCGGTGACCTACCTACCGGTGACCTACCGCGATGGCAATAGGGAAGCGCTGCTACAATACTTGCAGATAAAGTAATTAAGTATGGCTCAGGAAATATATAATCCCGTCTTCCAACTTCCCAAGTTTTATTGCTGATAGTTGTGACCATGGATGTTGAAGTCTCGAACAACGATTTAGTCATTATCCTGTACCTCCATGTCTCTGTGTGCATTGTTTCTTATTTGTCGTGACTGCACCGATAAATGATGTGGTCGCGGGCAAAAACAGATTTAGCGCACTCGGATAGTTGTGCAACTCGGAAGAAGTGCAGCACTTCCCCCTGAAGCCTCTATTTTCTTTCTTCTGATACAGTAGGTACATATTGTAGACCTATTAATACAGTGCGATACATGTATTTTATCACCCACTGATGTGATTTTCATTGAATATACATGTACAAATCTTAACACTATTACACAACTTTCTCTTATGTGTCTGTCGCCTGCGAATTTTAAAACCTCCATTGTGCAGCAAATTCCTTTTAAAAACAGCATTGGCAATGGGAATGCATATTATATAGGGAGTTCGTAATAGGTACAAAGATTTTATCGATTTTTCATGGCATGTTTTATGACGCAATTACAGTGCTATGCAATGTGACACAAGCAGTGCAAGACGGGAAAATGTTTCACATGAAGATTATGCTAATGATACTTGATGCTTAAAGAATCAAATCATGTTTTAGCATTATCCTAATCTTGTATAAAGGTATTCCTGATTTAAATTTATCCATCACGTTTTTCGTTTTCGTTCCTACATCATTTTTATGATGTGAAAGACTTTCAAGACTTTCGATTACCGTACTTGTTTGTATCCCGTGAATACTGCTAATATTGATTGACAACGCACAGACTAATAGATCAATAGACAACAATTAAACGGAATGATGGTACATTACATGCAGTTGAGCGATGAATCTACTCCTTCTATCAAAATGGCTTTCAGCTTGCAGGTTAAGTCATATGATACAACTTCTCTACAGTTTTTTTACTACTTAATCAAAAAAGTTGGAGGTGGAAGGATACATCCCCTGTCCTCCCTGGTGGTGGAGCCCATGATGATAAAGCAAAACAGGATCAACAAAAATTGGATTGAGTATGCTCCTCTGTGTGGATTGGAGTAAATATTTTTCCCGCGTCGGCAATAATCTGCTTTAAAGGTCAAACAAAGCGATAAGGTATCTGCATAAGGCCTCAGCCACACTGCGAGCTCGTTTCCGAGCAAAACGTTTTGCAGCAAATATACAGTTATCATTGCATCAGTTGCACACTGCCACACTGCGAGCAAAGCAAAACAGAGCGATTGATAGCTAGTAGTTATACGTATGCTCGGGACGCTCGCGTTTGATTTGCTTTGCTCTCAGTATGACTGAGGCCTTACACGCGTGCAGACAAGTAAAGTTGATGGCATCTATTTACAATAATCGCACTTAATCATGAATTTTAGAAATCTGTCAGCAATCTCAGATTTGAAGAAATCTGAATTTATTTGGAAATACCTGAATAGATATGGAAAGAGAAATCAAACTGGTTACTTGTGCCACCCTTATTGTCTCATCAACCCTGAAGATTGACGAGTAATTGCAGTGTCATTTATTAAATGAATTGCCAAATATCATAACATGAAGAGTAAGACCAATCAGAAAATAGTTAGAAGAAATCCGTTGCAAACCAATGATTTCATAATATATTTGACGAATAAAAGGTTATTGTCTAGAATAAGTGAGTCGCGAAAATCAGTGGGACATCTGGAAGTCATCTTTTTCCAGAGAGATACCTTCTACTGCAAGATTGATGAATAAAGAGCATTGAATCAGCATGTACGGGTTTCAAATCCGTCTTATCAGTGTCCCACCTTTCTCATCTACACTTTCATTTTCAAGAGAAAAGTATTTGTAGGCATTAAGAAATCATAATGATTCTGTAATGGAACTATGAACTCGCAAATTGCATCTATTGATGAAAAGATGGCTGTGAATGTGCTTTGATGTCGTGAGCATAGTGCAGTTATATGCTAAAATAGCACATTCTTCTCAAAGCTGCAAACTAACTTGCATAATACTCGACACATTTATTCAAACTTTGATACCTGAAGCATAACTCACTAACGCGGCGTGAATTTCTCTTAATGAGTATTCTCAGTACACGTTCTATAGGGGAATGTGTTTTTAGTCTGTCTTGTCCGACATTCCTAGCAACAAGCGAAAAAGATTTTGTCCTTAACTTACTTTAGAAACTAAAAATTGCGTTAGTTACTGTGAGCTACTGCTGCTTTGATTGTTTTGTCATAGAAATGGGAGAAAAATTATTTCGATGCCACGGTCAGATATTTAAATTTTGATTTTGCCAAAGATCAAGTTTCGAGGTTATTACTAAAATCACAACAATTTATTTTCGACTTTCTACTGTACCCTCATATCATCGAACCAACTCCTTAACCATTGATGAAATTAGGATAGTCTATGATAACAGATGAGTTGTTAGTTTAACTACAATTTGTTATTTTACATCTTATCAAAAACGAAATAAGCTACAAGAGCACCACGGAAAGGATGAACTCAATATACACTGTACGTGTACAAATTTAGCAAATTCCGCTAGCTTTTCAATAATAGCTTCCTAAAAAAAAGACATTCCATTCTTCAAGTGTTATGTGGGCGAACACGCTGAAGCGACTGTTCAGATCATAAGCTTGCTTGAATATTTTTGCCTGCGGTCACGAATCAAGAAAGCATTCGAGATCACAAAGTTGAGTGGTGGTTTGTATTACCCGCATCATTGAGGTAATCGGCGGTCCATTGTGCGCTGTCGACTTTGACGTTCTTCATAAATCATTACAACTTTGAGTCAAAGATCGCTGAACAGAATCGATTATTGCAATGCATGAGTATTTGTAGTGATTTCCGAAGCGCAAAGGTATAATCGAGTTGGCGACGAACCAAGTGACTCCTGACAGATCCGCCGCTATTTCTTATCAGAGTTGGCAATGGGTTAAGTGGGTCACAAAATTGACGAGGTTGCGTGTGTCATGGGCCAAGTTTCGGTGACCCACTTCCAACCAGTTGACCCATGACAAATCTCACAATCTCAAAAACAGTGAACTTCATTTATTTGTTATTCTCATCACTCATGAAAAATGAGTCAGTCATTGTTACTGAAAGAGGTGGTGGAAGCCTCACAGTTTTGAAAGGGAGAGGAATTTGACGCATGCACGGACCCTACCGGGTAGAACAATGCTTTCATAGATTTTGTAGATGTTTTGCTTTTGATTTTGTTAGTGTCTCAGTAGAATAGACTTTCGGGTATGAACCAGGAATTGCAATCCCTGGATCCGGTGGGTTTTTGCTAAATCCTGTAATCCCAGGATTTTACTCACGGAATACCCGAGATTAATTTAGTTATAATTTTAGTAGTAATTTATTGATGACTTCATCTTTTGTGAGTGGAAACTGAACAGATTTTCGAGAACTTTTAGATGTTTTTCTTTGAATTACTAGCCACTATCTAACTACTAAACTACTCTAGCTACTCACCTGGTCACCTGGTGCCATCCAATCACGCATGATTGGATCCTCCTCCACTTGATTCAGTCTCTTGATTCACCAATCATACACGGCTCGCAGTCCACCCATTGCCTCGAGCAAGCCTCCCATCCATCGACATCTCGGTCTGCCTCTCCGTCTTTCTCCCTAGCGCGGTCAAACATAACATCCTTCTCAAGTGATCCGTTCTTCCGATTCACGTGGCCAAAGTAGCGAAGAGCTGCGGTGATAAATGCTGCTTGTAGTGGTTCTTCTGTTTTCACATGGTGTAGCACTTACTTGTTGGTCTTTCTTGCCGTCCAGGATATGCGGAGTAGTCTTCTCCAGCATCAAAGTTCGAATGCATCCACCCTTCTCCAGTCGACCTTACCAGTCGACCTTACCTCTCCAGTCCACGACTCTGCTATAACTACTATGTGCATTATAATCATAGGCACAGGGACTAAGAAAAATGTCCGATAACAGTAGGAACTGCAAAATGTTTCTTTCAAACCTATTAGATTTCCCTACTTCGATTCATTTCGACAGAATGTCAAGGCAATGGAGCAGGAATAAAGATCTTTCCTTCCACCATTGTGCAGACTTGCAAATAGTGGCTTTCTGTGACTTTCAGTGTATTGTTGAAGTTAATTTTTTTACTTGATTACTTTAATTGATTTGCATTTTGATTGTCTCACAATTCTAATTATTGAGTATGTATTTTCTTCAAATGTACGACATTTAATCTTATTATTAAGAATAAATAGCTTGTTACAATGTGTGTCGTGCTATATATGTCCGTATGATAATATAGCATCTGTGTATATTTAAAGTAAAGTGAAAATCATAATGTTTGATTGATTGATTGATCACGATTTTTATTATATAAGACATAATGCTGATACAGCTTCAAGGTCTTTTTACAAAAGAATTAAAAACAATCAACTATAAAATAATCAACGCAAAATTACACTGAAAGTACATGAAATAGCATCAGATTGAGTTATTCAATAAAAAGTTTTTAGCGTCCACTTTAAAGGCAGAAATTGAATGCAGAGATGTGGAACTAGAGGGCAGCGCATTCCAGACCTGAGCACCCCTAGAAGCAAAAAGAGATTTTGCGACTGAAGATAGGCGACACTTTGGTTGTTGAATCATGTTTTTAGAAGAGGAACGAAGTCTGGATCGGCCAGGGATCTCACTGACAGACGTAAGTCTATCAGAAAGGTATGAAGGAGCCTGGTCATGTATGCACTTGAATACGAGCACTGCCAATCTAAGGTCAAGACGGCATCGAGCAGATAACCATTTCATTTCTTTCAAGTGCGTAGAAATGTGTGAATATCGAGGTAGGTTGAACACAAGGCGTACCGAGGCATTCAGAATCGCTTGTAGACGGTTCATCAAGTTGTTTGTAATACCAGATAGAGCAGCCGCACAATAATCCATCAAGGGAAACACAAAAGCAGAAATAAGATAGGCTGCATCAGTACTTGAAATAGACCTTCGAATAGTCCGAATTTGCCGGAGTGCACTGAAGCTGGAGGAAACAGTTTTTGAGACATGTGATGAAAATGTCAAAGTTTGATCAATTATAAAACCCAGGTAACGGACACGATCGACTGGTTCATCGAAATAACCAAAATGTTCAGTGTTTTGGGTAATCTGACGAGACACTTCGAAAAAGTGCAAGTCAGACAAGGATAAAGAATAAAGGAAAGTGAATACTTGATGAACTAGAAACAGTCTGCCAAGGTATTATCCAATTGTCTTCAAGATTTTATAATCAAATGTTCACGTGCTGAAACCCGATAAACATAATAAGCATGCTGAAACATGAGCCATACTAATTACAATCATCTAGTCATCTATCAATTAGCGATTTAAATCTAGACAAAATAATAAAATATCATTCCACCATTCCTCTGATTTCCTTACTATTATTAATTTCACATCTACAACATTATTACGACCTATATTTTATTCATGTTGGAATTCTATATCTGCCTTTGTGAAGACATGAAAATGTCACTCAATGCTACAGAATACTTTGCTTCTAAATTCCAATCTGTCAGATTTAATATTGGCTGACATTCCTAAACTTGTATTAAATAATCCCAATGCTCACAAGATATTCGCACTCAGTGGCACATGTCCTACTATCGTGGGGAAAAGAGGAGATGAGGAAGTCTATCTTTTCGAATATTAAATGAATACAGAGATAATCCGTGTAATAGAGTGCGTGGCAACCAACCAAGATTTAAATTATTTATAAGTGGTAAAAATATTCAAAATACTTACAAAACACATTTGTGTAGTGACACTAATTAATGTTTAGAGTTCTCACTGCCGTGACAAAGGAAATAAGTTTTGTAAGGATCCATAATCTCGTTGTAAGGATCAGAAAGATTCTCATGAACAAAGTTTTCTCTTAATTTCTTTTGACTTTATTTCTTTATTTCTTTTTCTTGTGATTTGAATTTTTGTACTCGTTTTGCGCTGTGAGCCTCTTTTGGGTACAGCGCTATATAAATACAGCCAAATAAATAAAAAAATAATAAAGGATCGTCGAAAAATGGACTTTTAATACATTTTTAGTAAAGAACATTAAGAAATGGTGCTTGAAATCTGCTAACAATGCGGTGTATGATACAGTGAAGCGAGGTATGAAAACGAAGAAGAAGTCTGGGCAGCACTCAAGTAAAAGTTGGACAACTTCTCAAAACTCTGACTCGAAAAGGGAATCAAGATGATCAATAATCTATTAATGAAAACTATTGATTTGCATTGCAAATCGTGTGGAGTCTTTCAACTTCAGCGGTCGGAATAAGTTATCAATATTAAAAAAAGAAGTTTTACGACCGAGAGCAACTGCATTAAAAAGCTATTATATTTTGCATGCCTAAGTCTAGTGCGAAACGTCGCGTGTACTTTTTTAATACAATTGCTCTCGGTCGTAGAACTTCTGAATATTTTACATTGATTTGTATGAAGTTCATGGAGAGGTGGCTGACTTTAATCGCGACATTTATCACTGAATGATGGAGCTTGATATAGAAAAGACGATTAACTCATTTGGCTTAACATAGCATTTCTAAATTTTGTAATCAGAATATAACTGTTTTATGAAAAGTCCCTTGTAAATTATGAGTGGTTATATCAGCTTATATATGATAGCTAAAATGCATCTCGAAAAATTGCTTCGAATTCTTTTAAAGTCTGGACGAACTATATTGTCTTTCAATAACATGGCAGAATTATTCCTTATTCATTTAATAGTAGGAACAGGAAAACAACGACATGTCACTTTTTGAAAATACAGACGTTGGAATGATGCTGGATAACTTGAAAATTATTTAGGCAGGCTTTACAGTTTAGGAATGACGCTGTGTAATATTAGCTTCTTAGAAATTAGTAGCCTCATTAATACCTATGCTGGTTCATTCAAACCAGTCGAGTATTCTTCCGTTTGACTCAGAGAAGAACTTATGTCGAATATTCACCAGCCCTTAGCCTGACATTCAAATATTTGGGATCCCACGAAAAAATGATAGGTATCAATGCATTTTTGATCGGGATCTCAGAACTGAGATCCATTGTTCTGAAACGTTGATTAGTTGAGTAATTACTTAATACTGATTATCTGAGCAAATCAGTTGCCTACTGCACTGTTGTCACCTTCCGCTTTATATTTCACTAATCCGTTCATCAATTTCTGACGAATCATTTTAATGGAACGCGAAGTCCATATCTGCAAGGTTTTCAATGAGATAGTTGCTGGTTGTGGTACTAAATATTGTCAGAAGAAATTATTAGCAGCTTTTCAAACTTCTAAGCTTCAAAAGTTCTAAAACATCAAGTTTTCATTTATTCATAAATAAATAGCCTAGATTTGTCAGGGACGTTCTGAAGGGGAACGCTATAAGCTGGTTTTAGGGTAGAACTGAATGGAGGCTAATTCGCACGCCTTTTCATGCCGATATAATCGCCGGTAAATCCGGCGGTATATGCCGGTGAAGCACTTACATGCAGATTAAATCACTTTGGTTCATAATGATTATGTGATGTAATTGTGCTTACGTGACAAATGCGATTGATCATTTGAATCTTATCACGACATAAAACAAGTCCTAATAAAACATCTGTTATACTTTACGCATAAAGCAGATAATACATGGGTCATTCCTGAAGCCACTTTTCAATAGTCATAATTTCGACTACACAGGATTATCATTTCAGAGATCTCATCAATGTATAGCATTAAGTAACCGACTTGTCGTTACCGTACATCAAGTAACCGTACATCAAAATTCTCAGCAAAGTCGATGCAGGGTGATATTTGCAGAATATGTTAAAAATGTTTCAGTAAAAGCATTTGCAATTGTAGTGAATAGTAAACGGGCCTACATGAATTCGTCTTGTCGCTAAGACTTTTGTGTCAGTGGTGCAGGCTAGCACGATGCATTTCGACTCCCATCATCTTCTCATGTCTAATCTGGCATCAAATACGATTTTGCTTGAATTCGAGGAGTGCAGAGGCATAGTCATCCATTTTGTCTCAAATTTATCTTGTATTCCCAATATGCATCTCAATGCTTACAGGGTGCGGCATAAAATTGACTAAATTTTAAAGTAGCATAACTTTCTAATTATTCAACAGAAACTAACACATAAGGTCTCATTTTGAAGCCAATACACATCTTCATTGCCAGAATCAATATTGCAATGATTGCATTTAAGGATGAGAATATATTGCTCATGAAAAGCAGAAGAACGAACTCGAAAGCCAAGAAACTAAATGAAAGGAACAACGACTGAATAGAAAAGCCAACATGCTTCCAAATATATGGTTAAACGATAATCATCATGGCGAAGTTTTCTGCCGCAGATGATTACACAACATCAACTGGGTGATGACTTGATCAACCTTCAACAATCACGGCTTGTAACCGTACGCCAGAAATTTCATATTTTCCTGCTTTATTTCTTCCAAAGTCCCCACGTCTCTTCCAAGTTAAACTCCAAACATTATCATTCAGAAATATGTCGCCGCACTTACATGTACATTTGACCATTGGACTAATTTCAATGTGTTCATGATCTATCTTTGAGCTCAATATGATTACTCCATAGCGCACACTTGACCTAATCAATGGTGCAACGGACGACATCACAATAGAAAAGGTTCAATTTTCAATGCAGCCAAAATTATGAAAACCTAGCATCTACCCGGACTAGAAAATACAGGCGTCGTTCTGACTGAATTTCTATTCAGCTTTTATACTAATTTAAAAGCGATTTTCTAAATGTCTAAATTTTTCTAATGTCAGTGGCACGGACATTAATCAGTGATGGTAGAACGAAAAGTTTCATTATATCACAGTAATCTACAATTCATAGTGATAACTTTCGCAACACACCGGCATGTTCTGATTGGGCGAAGATCGGTGCTCAAAAAGTACTCAACATAGATCGTCTTGCTTCTTTGAAGGCCTGGCAATCATCGAAGAGCCATTTCAATGCAAAAAGCATTCGTCTGAATTCGTGTGTGTTATGAAACTAATACATGAGTTGATGAGGTGACAGAAAAGAAATTGCAGTGAAAATCATTGTGTTATAATCCAATCATCAAAGACAGCTGCGGGATCGTATCATGTTCTAAGTTCAATTGAAATTGAAATATCGGATATAAGTTATTCCATATGACCAAAAGTAGCATATAAATTAGCTGTCTTATACTGTGGTGTATGGGGATTCTGTGGGGACACCCACAGGTTTTTCAGTGGGTAAGGGGTGTGGTGGGGACTGAAATTTCAATCCTCACGGCAACCCTGGTTCTTTCTTGATAGAGTATGAATTTTATGCATCTATTTCTTTGAATGTCTTGAAAAGTGCAAATAATTCATAATTAAGTAATTGTTAATTCATATACATTAACTATCTCAAACTGTAGCTTTAGATACAAAGCACGCAGGTAAAAATGAAGTTCGTCAAATCGGCTTATGAATTTGGCGGTGCAATATAAACGGATTGATTTTCTGCTAGCTTAACTGGTGAGCATGAGCAGTGACTGATAGACCTCAGTCGCCCAGTGCTTTTTCACATAATCTACAACACGTAAAGCAAACCGAAGGGCTTCATTAAAACTATGCTATTGAAACCCAGAATAAACTAAAATTAAGTAATTTGCATAAATTAAAGCACATTTTTATCAATAACAGGTGAGAGAGGATCGTAATAATCTTAGCAGCCATTTTACCCTTAGGCTTGCATAGTAGCAGCGTTGGTGAAAATATAGTGTAATTAACGTATCATTATGAATACATGCTCATTCATTTAGGCCTATGTATTTCACATAACGTTTTAATAATAGCAGGCCTCTTGCTGATGCCGGTGTTACACTATGCGTTTTTTCTCGTCATTTCTTTTACCGTCGGCAAATTGTAAAGGTTATACACAATGCCCCCCCGAAATAGAAAGAGGGTTCAATGACCATTATAAAAAAAAAACGCGTTTTTTTTTTACCCCCGAGTGTAAATATATATCATCTCTGTGTTGTTTTGTACCCCTTTTCTTCTTTCTTTAAACCCCCCAATAATATCAATCCCATATCAATATAAGAATAAAAAACGAAATTGTTCTTTAACCTAGGGGTAGGGGGTCATTAAAAGATTTCTGATTCTCTTTTCTCTTTTTTCAAAACAGCAAACAGGGTAAAAGTAAAAGAAAAACATAACACCGGTGTTACTATTCTTACTTTCCCTTGCTCTCAGTTTCCGGGCGGAAAGTTTACGGTACATGTAGCTACAATTGCACTTTTAGAAGTTGACTCTTTGTTTCTGTGTTATTCACTTTTCCCCGTCCTTGAACTGAAGTTGCAATACTGAGATATCGAGGCCTGTGGCTTCCAGGAGACTTTCTCAAGCTTGCACTTACCTCTCTTTTTACGTGGGGGAAATTAAGTATTAGCATTTTCTGATATGCCCTTTCCAGACTGAGGGGAAAGAGAATAGGCCATCATAACAGCGGTGCGCCCTATATTTTCGATTTAGTCACTGTTTACGTCACTGATGACGTCATTGAAATGCCGACACAGATCAGGTTAAATTTGCTCAAAAGGTGTAGAGCAAATTGCCTGATATGATATTTTCTATCGAGAGGTTCAAATGAATTGCGTGTATATCGTAAGCACCTGTGAACTTTAAACACAAGTAACTTTTCTCGTGCTCTGTATATCGTACTCTCCCTTGACTGAAATCCTACTGTAGAGGCTACTGGAGTTCTTAGGAAGGATAAATTTTAAAAACAAATTACTGTTCTTCATTTCTAGTTGGTTACAAACTATTCAAGTCATAGTTTACAGCTGTCTGTACACGTGCAATATATATATATATATATATATATATATATATATATATATATAATATATAGCAGAGCGTTTGAAAAATCGAAAACTTTTCTTTTTACTTTTTAAAGTTCAAATTTGTAAAAAAAATTGTTTTAAAAGTATACTTTATTTTAAATACATTTATCAAAGATGTTCAGCGCAAATGTCTTTACAAGAAAACATAGAAGGATCAATCTCACCAAGATTTAGGGTCTGCCCTAGTATTTTTGAGGTGACCGTAGTGATTGTTTGAGTTACTTGGACCGCACTTCAACGTTTAGGCATACTTGTAGCAAACTTCAACCACAGGTACGTTCAGCAATTTCATCGGTTCAAGACTGCGAATACATCGCAGCAAAGTAACTATGTTTTTTGTTCTGGGTCTCATGTTCAACTTGACTCTCACTTTCAATATTCTCCACACACTTTTTCAACATATGTTGTTTCAGCTTCTTCTCTTGACATAAACTGGTCATTTTCTCATCATCATTTCAGTATCAATTTTCTCATTTATTAATTTTATATATTCCTGATATGATCAATTGTTCAGTTATTTCAGTTTCACAATTCTGGAATAAAATGATGTTTGAAAAACTTTCCTTTTCTTTCTCAAACTTCTGACATGGGGTGTTGAGAAGGGTTTTTGAAAAGAAACTTTTCTTTCCTCGACGCTTCATGTATTTTCATTTAGGGAAGACTATAGATCTTGGTGAGAGAGTTCGCTTGCATCGCATAACTTTGAAGAAAATTTACGTTTGTCTGATATAACCGCTTAATTCTTTTAACTCCAATTTGTTTTGTTTAGACTTATTTAATTTAATTCTTTCTTTCTTCTCCATATTTCATTTCATTTCCTAAATTTTGTAATTTCAAGTTACTGGATATGCTTTTTCGTGTTATCATGATCTAATATTTTGTTTATCAATTGAAACACATTGTTGTCTTCCATTTCATTGAATCTTGTGTTTAGTTATCATGATTTCCATTCAAATGTTCCAAATTTTAGTTTTAGTAAATCCTTCTTGTTATATTGTCCAGATGAATCTAAATTGCATCTCATAGTTTATAAATCTCATGTTTTTGAAAAAATTTTAAATCATTTGATTAAATACACTAACCTCAAATGTAAACATTATTCTTCATTTAATTTCGTTTTTTTTTATAAGTCATTATTGGTTTTCTAGTTTACCTCTTTGTTTTTGATTTTTCTTAGGGATACCTCGTCGTTTTTATATATATATATAAATCAACAAATTATAAAAAATATAATTGGATACGTTCTCCATCTAGTCTCTATTTGTCCACTCATTGACTCTCAGCTGGTAACTTGAAAACCGTGCTGTGGACGGAGGAATGCGCTCGCCATTTAAAGAAATTTACTTTAAATTATTTTAAATTACTTAAAATTATTTATCTACTTCATTTATATCGCCAATATTGAAACTATCGTGCATTTTATTACAATACTAGCTAATCTTTCGAGCCAAGTGGCGAGATTATCGATATAAATGCAAGCAAGGTCAAAAGTCCATGTACAGCTCATATGCATCAGCGCCTGTAGATAAGAGAGGTTTGTACCATCATTTCAATTTCGAAAACTTTTTTCTTGAAAGCGACTATTTATTTTGGAACTGTTTGATAACTGCATTGAAATGAAATGTTAGTACATGAAAAAAAAATCTGCCATTCAATTTTTGGAAAAGGCACTTGAAATCATATTATTTACTACTATGACAGTTATCTTGCTCAGCTATATAATTTTGATGAGCTCATGCAAATACATAAATGTCATTTTCTATACTATTTTTAATGGAGTTTAATGTATTAGTAATATTTTTCTGATAATTTTTGCTACTTTTCTTGAAATCAGATAATTTGTAAACATTTCAAAATATTGCTCAGAGTTTACTTGCATATCTGATCGAATTTAGGAAAAGACATCAAAGCTTGCGTTTATTGCCGATTATTTGCAAATGACATTAAGTAAGTGAACATCGGTGTCTAATTGCAATCAGGAGGCAAACACTGCGCTTTAGGACAAGAATTATTTTCATTGCATCGCTATGTATGTGCAAAATATCTCTTTGCTATATAGCATATTGTGTTTATATTTCGTTATGTAGGATGTTACTTACATGTATATATTCCAATTTTTGAAATTAATCATTTCGTTTTCGAAAGTTTCATCAGTAGTAAATATTATCTGAATAGTACCGAACTGCTTATAAGCGATAGACTGCTTTTGATCCATTTTCCTTTGGTCTTAAATTATCTTCAATCGAAAGGAGACAAAGCACGGCTCCGTTATTCAAGTCTTTCGGGAATTCAAAACAAAACAGAGATAAGAAGACATGCCATCAACCCATACGACAGGAATGAATTTTGAAATTAAGGACATAAAAGTTGTCTGGATTTCTGTCACTGTTTTCATTTAATCTAACTCGGGAATCTGGCTAGTTCCGGACAGCTGCAACTTATTTCAATAATTGCTTTCAATGAACTAACTGACCGACTTTGCACGTGGTTCTCAAATTTCATCGTTCGTTGCCTCCTGCATTCGAACATTATTGTATTTCTGTCTGAAATATTAGAGGACAGCATGAACTTTTCATATTGTATCAGTGATGGATCTCTGTGAAATATTGGCTTTTTTCTCTCATTTAGCAAAAAATAGAACTTAAAGGTAGACAAAAGTAACCACAGGCATCAAAGATCAGCCGCTCTACCGAAGATCTGATTGAAATTCAGTACACAAACGGCGCCGTGTCTTTCTGAAGCATTAAGAACTGAAAAAATTGAAAATTGATTAATCCAAGACTGAGAAGAAATTTTAAATTTAGATGATATTTCGTATGTAATAGAGATGACTGATGATAGCGTGAGAACAGACAACTTTTTCCAACATTTTGAGGTTCAGGCACTTTCACAAGAGGTACCTCAGCTTCATTCCAATTTCAGTGCCTCCAACTTTATCAGTATGTGTTCATGGGAATGAATATTAGTAAGTCACGTGTTTAAAGACCCCTTGATTGATAGACAAGTTGCATAGACATCGAGAGAAGCTTTGATAAAGCTATGTCATTGCTAGTAATCTTAAATAGTTGGTGAATATAGGTAGAAAAATATATGAACAGAATGTTAAAACTATAAAATGAAATATTTGCAATGAAGAGTACAGAATCAGGTCAGCACAGTCGGAGTATAAATAGGTTTTCTCTCCTTCTGACAGCAGAGGCTGGGCTTTAGCTACTGAATGGTTACGCTCCCGATAATTGCCAGGTTTAAGAGGCCCTTGGTATGCTACAGGAATCGGAAGCCATCCATGACATTGTCTTTCACCTGGATGACGCCAGTCTCATGGACACATTTAGTGAGATTTTTTGCTATTGTTGATTGAATGGGTTGTCAAGATTTCTGTCTTCAATTCGAAGTTGATAGCCAAATCGAAAGATCTTCTATTCGTTGAGCTGCCATTGATCGTTCACTTTTCGAAACGGCATCCCTTTCTCAGAGAACTTCTTCGAGAGAGAACAGCAGTTCTCTCGACAATTATGCAATGTGACTATCAAGAGGCGTGTTTTTTAGATACGTGATTGATTTCTCTTCGTTGGTGTCAGACCTGTAAACACAGAAATTGACAATACGATGGAAATTATATTATCTACTTCTGAGCACGTTAAAGATGCATATGAATATGGTAATATCATCCTACAATCGGACATAAATGCAAAGTTCCTCGGATGCTATCGAGTCCTCGTGAAGTTTGCATTTATGTCATCTGAAAGTGGATGATTTCATTGGTGTTCTAACCCAATGAGGATGGGATCTATAGCGATGTTTATGAACAACGATCTTTAGGAATGATAGTCCATGTTCCTGACAAAGATGTCTCAAAGGTCTTGCACTACAATTCTGACTATTGCATAACTTCTATAGAGATTTGTATATGCTTCTTCCGGACAATGATATAGGAATTATGGATTATACTTATAGTTACAATATGGCATCCTAAATCATGGATTTTCCAGGCAGAAATTTCAGACATAGACGAGGCTGTGCTAGCAGCCGAGACTGTCTTATATTTCTGCTCGGAAATTCCATACTATAATGTTATTGCAGTGAATGCGATGCGGTATTATTTCATTGATGCCGTCTCAGAGCCGACACAAGTCGTCATCGTTGCCGGCTTCCACTATCTATGCATGCAGTCCGAAGTTTAATTGAATAAAGGCATTTTTGACTTTCACTTGTGATACTTTTTAAAACGTGTCTAAAGTATTATTTTTGTTATGTATTCAATTCAAATAAATTAGTTGAAAAAAATCATGCCTACCTTCTTTAAGTATCATAATGATCCCTATAGCCACGGCCACCTTACGGTCACGGTTGCACGACTCATTGATGCTTTCAAAATCTGAACATGAGTATCATATTGTGCGTAATTTAGCTATGGCATGTGAAAGTAGTAGGCAACGATGTATCTCGTAATGATGATATCTGTATCGATCGATGCATGTGAAATATATTCTAAAAATCTCAGTTAGCGTATATCTGCTAGTGTTACGGCATTACGGCATACGGCATTTCAATTACACATATTATTAACACATATTTCATTGGGCAACAACGTAGTACATTTTCGGTGCTTACGCGCCCTTAAATGTACTATTTTATTGACCTCAAATAATTATTTTACGCAACAAGTGCAAAGTATCCATCTTTATTGCAGCTTTCGAGATCAGCATGTCTATGCACGAACCCGAAAGGCGAGGGAATAGTTTGTTGATCGAGAATAATGCAATTATGATGTATATCTTAGCACGAATTGCGTAAGTAACTTTATTTTATATTTCATTTTAACTGTATTATATTTCACAGTATCCTCAGAATCTATGATCATCAGAATTTTATGGCTGTCAAAAATCTACCTCCATTTGCAACGAAAATGCAGGTGTCAATGGTATTTCCTGAGATTTCTATGTAGAATTCTGGGGTTTACAGGATGAAAGGCTTTCTATGTGGTAGCATGTGGTAGCATATTTCAATTGAGGAGTGCAATAAAGACTGTTTATTCTCTAAATCTCTACAATAAGTGTGAGGGAGGACATGAGCCGACGAACCAATTTCTTTTCATTATTAGCGATAATGTCCATAGGACGTTGTATAAGCAATGTCTCCCTGGTAATGTGGTGGTTCGGTTACAAAACTTGCCATCCATTTTGTTTATTTCTATATTTTGTGCATTTGTTCTAGAAAGGAGAGTGTGCAGACCATACGTGGACAGTAATAGTGAGACTGAATTTATGAATATCTGGACAAGTGGATGGAGACCTCCTTCATGCATCCCATGTTGAGTCAGACCATAAAGTGCACGCTTCGTTTTCATTGCAATGTATTTCTTATGATTTTTACAGGTTCCTTCTTTATTTTGAGTAACACCTAATATTTTTACTTCTTCAACTTTTTCAGGCATCTCATTTCCGATGTATAATTCGAATTCACGAGGATTGCTTAATGCAGCTGAGCAATTGCTTTTGAGCTTAATGCACTTTAATGCAATTCAACTAAATTTGAACTTCCATTTATCAGCACATTGTTTTGCTAAAGATAGTTGCACTTGCAGGCCTTCGGCGGTGCCATACACTATAATAATATCGTCTGCAAGAAAATGAAGTGAATGCAACATTATAGAATTGAAAAGAGTGGTCTGATGATAATACAATATTGAGGAAATCATCCGCAAACACGGAGTATAGCCATGGGGACAATATACTTCCCAATCGCTCTCCTCGTCGATCTGAAATGTTGGTTGATATTTCAATTCTCCATGAAATTTGAATATTTAAAGAATTATACCATCCATAAACCAATATTTTCACCATTCATTTGATTACAAGCATCTGTTCTGCTTATTCCCATCCATAGTTTGTAGAACATCCATGCATTCCATACTGAGTCGAAGCATTTTCTGCATCCAGAAAGGCGATGTAAAAAGGAGATTTAGGTGAATGATGCTGGATGATGTAACTATTGATCGCTGCCGATGTCTGTTCCGATTGATTTTTGAAAACCATATTGAGATGTGGATATTTCAAAGTTCTTGGCAATTTTATTTAAGATGATTACTTCCAAAATTTTAATGTGTTACACACTGTTGTATTTGCGGCACTGTTAATGTCCTTTCCGAATTTTAAGATCCACGGATGTATTAGACTAATTCCTAAATCAAAATTCGAAGGAGTAGTTGATGATGACAGGGTTTGATTATGAAAACCAGCCAAACTGCGTAACAAAACATGACTAGCAACTAGAATGATTTGCGGCTGTTCGGTCGGTTCCGGGACAATATCTAGAATTTAATTGATTTGTTGCATGATATATGTCATGGTGTGGTAAGAAAGCTATAAGCAATTGGTGGGCAGGAAATTGTGCATTATTGCCCTCCAATGCCGAGCAGAAATGCATTTCAAACTCATTTCAATATTTTCTGTGACTTCCAAAGCCATCGAAAGTGACATACAAATATTTCGTTCGGATAATCGAAGATGCACTGTACGATGTAAATTGCTACTAATATGATATTCTAATGTAATTCTAATGCAGGTCCTGTTATTATGTGCAGTGTGCAAAAGTACACGCTCATTGGCGAGAAGCACACATTAGACATTAAAATGCTCTGAAGAAGAGCGGGGTAGTTGCACAGAGTTCATTCATGTCAATTTATAAGGAATAGTGTGTTGTGCAAATGAATATGTTTATGAAGTTTGACAGCAAATTATTTGTTAATCAGCAATTATTAAATATAATATCGCAGTCAATTAATTAAATTTAGCATAATATTTCTCTAATTTTCGACAAATTAGTGATTTTGTCTCATTGTTTGAAAACTTAATTGCAATTCTTGTAAGCCATTTTATTACTGCACAGACAGCACTTCGGATGTCCACAGCATCTATCCTCAGGGCTAACTGATGAAATTATTTCACATTTAATTTTCCTAAATTAAAATCCTATTACAATAATTATGCAAAAATCTATAAATCAGTTTGATTTCTGATTTAATTTTACTTTTGATTTCTTTGTTGTATATCTATCAAGTATATTCATAGATTTTCGCATAATAATTGTACTAGGATTTGAATTTAGAATCAAGTTAGCATGTAATCTAATTTCAAGTTTGCCTTGAAGATGGATGCTGTGGACATCCGAAGCGCTGGCTGTGTAACAAAATGGTGTGCAAGAATTGCATTTAAGTTTTCCAACAATGAAACGAAATCAGTTTATCGAAAATTAGACAAATTTTATGTTGAGCTTAATTACATTGACTGCGATTTTTTATCTAATCATTCCCGCTTAATGAATGAATATGTGTAGTAAGAACCTAGAAGACGAGAATTTCACGATAATTGCACAGATATTTTTCTCACCGTATAGAATTATAATTCAGTTCAGAAGCAAGCTGTTATTTATTTTCAATATTTTGTCACTTGATCAATTCACAGAATCTTGATTAATAATCAAAGATGGAGACAAAACTTCCTGAGTTGACGAAGTAAAATGAGACAATCATCAGGAAAATGATCTCTACTTTTGTCTTTCTGCAATCATGTAGAAGGAACTTTGAGATTGAATCGTTCAACTTTATGAAGATTTGAAGATTGATTTCACTTCTTAAAGTGAAGACATAGAATATTGAGCACTAATCATCAAGATATTGCTAGAATTGTGAATCGAAAACTATAGGTTATCAAAAGAAAAATGAATCCTTCAATATCTTTTGAATAGTTTCATTTTGTAACCCTCATAATGCAGGATATTAGGCGATGAGCACGTTGCTTGCTTTGACTAGAAGAATTTATTAATATATTATTTTAGAATGACCTCGTAATAAAGTCATTTCCGAACAATGAAATGAAGAAACGAATGACGTTCTCTGATACGCAGTTTTATTTACGCAGCCTTTCTTGTTAGTAACCTCGCAAATTCTTTTTTCGCCAACATGCTTCGAAATTGAGCATATCTCATGAAATTTGTCGATAAATTAATAGCAAGTAAAAGCAAGATTCTAACGTGATTGGATGAAATGAATGGTGTCCCGCATATGCATTACTATATATTTTCATTGAGGTTGAGAATTTTGATGTGCTCATATATATTTTGAGCTTTACTATTGAACGAGTATAATTCACTAATAAGCCTGCGTTCATCGACTCTCACCCAACAACTTTTTGAAGCTACTTAATTATTCAATATTTCAATTTTTCAAATTTGCTGTGATTTTTTCAAATGCATTATGCTCCTAAAAATCCAGCAAATATATCAAAGAGTAGTAGAAAGTGTTTATATATTTAGCAAATAAATGAAAATCAGAATGCACAAACAATCATCACAAATCATCAAGTTAAACATCATACAGAAAATGTAAAGGGAGTCATTACAAAGAATATTGATTACATAGAATATGAAGTGATCAAGTGACTAGAGATGCGAGTCGCATAAAAGAAAAACGAATTTGATCTACGGTAAGTAATCAGTCTATAAGATTAACTACTCCATCAGTCGGCTTATCGCAGTAATCACAGCACGGAAACTGCCCTGAATTGTATGTTGAACGACCTGTTCACCACTGCTGATTCTGGAAGAGTGACCGTTTTTGTCTCCTTAGACCTCACCTATGCATTTGATACCATTGACCATGATATACTACTACATCGACTACAATTTGATGCCGGTCTCAATGGTGTTGTACTTTCGTGGTTTAAATCGTATCATCTGAATGATAGACAGATCATAAAAATGAATCATTTTAATTCAGAAGCTTATATCATGCCATGTGGAGCACCTCAGGGATCAGTATTGGGTCCAATTCTCTTCAGTGTCTATATGTCGACCCTGTCGCGAATTCTTGACAATCATGGTGTGATATATCATTTTTTTGCTAATGATATATTCATCTATATGTCCACCATTCCGAGTGAAATTTGTACTGCAACCAGTTTGATAGAAGGCTGCATTGACGATGTTAAACTTCGACTCACTTGCAATAGACTTCATCTGAATGAGCTTAAATCTAAAGCAATTGTATTTTATGATCCCAAGCACACACATTGCTCCATTTCTCAATTGCATATTGGTGACAGTTAAGTTGAAATCGGCAAAACTGTGAAATGTCTTGGAGTAGTTCTGGACTATGCACTGAAATTCAATGGACATATCAACATGACATGTTAAGCGTGTTTTATTGGGATTCGGAGACTTCACTCTATTGGAAATTATTTGTCAACAGAGGTGTTAAAGAAGATCGTGACCTCATTGGTGTACATAAGGCTCGACTTTTGTAATAGCATTCTCTGTGGTGTGCCTATAAAAAAAATAGCACATTTTTTTAATTTGCTACTTAAAAAGAAAAATAAACATCAAAAGTCATGCGAACATGACAAGCTGATACAAAATCGAATATTTTATAGTTTGTGGTGTGATGTACCGGTATCATATGCAAATTATCACGCATCACGGCGGATATATTATCATACTCTGCGTGATTGGATTAATCCATTAGTCAATAAGGATTCACTTTCTTTGATCCTGTCTGACAAGAAGAGGAACTAAGTAGAACCCGGCATACGTGCAGATTCGTAGTAGGTATAGGGTGAAAGTCTCATTTTCGGTCTCGTTCCCTGCAGAAACTCGTTCTGGCTGCCGGACTAGGTCGTGTCCTTGTGTTCGTCTGGTGCCGCATAAGTTTTGTTGTGGTTCAAAACTGCTTCCACCTTTCATCGTTTGGAAAAGGTATATCAGTGAAGTCCTCTTGTCATCAGTTGGGTCATCGCAACGTTATTGAGTGATTTTTCTCGTGATCTTCGTCGCTATCGTCGAAATTCAGCATCAGTGATCCTTCGATTGTGATTTCTACTCATTGCGGTCTTCTGTTCAAGTCTGTGTGCTGTAAACCATAGAAATGGATGAGTAAATCGAAGCTTTTAATTGGTTCTTCATGCCCCAACTTAGTTCCCCCGGATGTGCCGCGACCTTGAGTCAATTTCCATTCTAGCGAACTTCAGATAAACAGTTTATTTCTATGCCCCTGTATGTGCCGCGACCTTGAGTCAATTTCAATTCTAGTCAACTTCATATAAACAGTTTATTTCTATGCTGTAAACTGTTTCTGGTCACGTGTTCACTGATGCCATTCCTAGCGGGCTTTTCTTGCACATCGTTTCTGTAGATCCGGAATAACAAAAGCCTTTGTACACTGTTTTTCTAAGGCGCCGTAGTGTTGTGGCTACTACGTTGGATTACACATCTCTAGGATCTGTGTTCGAATCTGAACATTTTCCCATTTTCTCTGCCTAAAGAAGGTACGACACCTTCTCCTGAAGTTCCCATACGAGAAACTTGATCATCGTCACTGACGTCTGGCATGTTCCATGAGCTCAAAGCATTGATCGAAAAATAGAAAAATGAAGTCATTGGCTCACTAAAGCATGAAATTCACGTTCTTCAAAATGCTGTGAAATCTCTAACTGATAGAGTGCAAAATCTCGAGCATGGATTAATCGAGATAACGTGTTTCACCATTTTTCTGAAACTTTCCCTGACATGGCAATTAATGAAATGAACGAGTGGAATTTCAGAGAGAAAACTGCAATTGTTCTTGGATTGTAAGAAAGACGTGATGGCTCTCAGATCGACAGAAAACATTTTGATTTCTCTCTGCTATTACAAGTCTTTCAAGAACTGAATGTTCATGACGAGATTGAAATTCTACAGCATGACCGTTTGGGGAAGATTTCAACAGGTAAAGAAGACCCATTCGTGTTAAATTAAGCATGATCAGACAAAAGCAGACACTGTTAAAGAACGTTTCAAATCTAAAAACTCTGGTAGTTTTTTTTCGAGTCTACATCAAGACTGATATGATTCGAAAAAAATTTCCAGAAGCAGCAGTCGACAAAATTGCTATCTGAACTCCACCAAAGGAGTATTGTTTTAAACGAAACACTGCTTAAAACACGCTGAAAAAACTTGTAAGTGACAGTATTTAGACTACTATCGGAGCATAATACAAACATCATTACAGTTCTCAAACTTTATTTAAAATTGAATAAAAAGTTTTTTATCGAAAAAAATTTCATCAGATTTTGATAAATATAAATTTATGTTTCACTGTAAATGCCGACTATTTATTCAACGACATAATTATGAGCTTACATTGTTTCGATCGAATGCAAGGACAGCGAAAAAGATTTTTATGAAAAACATGCTTAAAACATATTCTTTGAAGACAATTTTTCAATCAACCATGTTTTTTTCCTAACCCGATAGCAAATAAAAGATATTCATCTCTTGAGCAATTTGTGCGATATCATTCGAAGTAGTGGTCAATTTTGTAAATAGAATATTCAAAAGCTGAGTTGCATCCTCAATTGAAAGGTTGGAACGAGCTTGAATAATTGCCATTTTTCAGGAATCATCAGTTCACATCTCTTAGACACAACTCTCTATTGAAACATGCAGCCATACCCACAGTAAATTGTAATACCTGAAATAAGCTAGATCAGAAAAGTTTTGCCTGAGTAGTCGCGATGTGGATTTTCAATGAAAAGACGGCTATTCATGCGTGAGCCCATATTTGAACTGAGTATGCAATTCAATATTTCATTATTATATTTACAATGTGTTTTCAAAAGCAGCATTTGTTGATCATCCCTGGTGCACTGAAGGCCTAGCTGGCTTAGATTTGTCAGTAGTGTGCTAAAAGTTGTATTTGATGATCACCCGCAAAGATGTGATTGATGAGATGATTGTGAATTTCAAATTTACTCCATGTATGACTGCATTATAAATCGGGAGTTGTGCCGAATTGAGAGATGTGAACAAAATTCGCTGATGATTACTGATATTGGATGAAAAGGCGGCTGTTGGGGTCGGTTCCCACATTTCAACTGAGGATGCAACTCAATGTTTTACTATTCTATCAACAATGTGGGCAATTTTCACAAGTTTATTTGAACACACTTTCGAAACAGTCTGTCCTAGCCTATGGAAGAGTAGCCTGTTTATGAAGCAAGCCCTGCACGGACAGCTGTTTAAGATGCTCTAGCTGACAAAGATGATAACATGCCAAACAAGTACATGTACTTAGTTTTCAAGTTATACGCTGACTATTGTTACAAAATTATGCTGCATCCCAATTTACATAATACATGGCTTAAATAACTACATAATCTACATAATTTAAAATATGTGTGGTGTGTGTGTCATGATGCTACTACGTTACATAAATCAGGACCTCAATGATCTATAATATGTAGACTAATGATGGAACACTAATACAATTGATAATAGTCAGTGGCATAGCGAAGGGGGACAAGGGGGACATGTCCACCCCCCAAATGAAATCTGAACGGGAACAATCTTTGTGTTTTATACGGGGTATATTAACATGATTCTATGTTGCATCATGACACTCGTTTGCGGCTGAAATAAAGAAAGACTTTACAATGAATGAGTCTCTTATCCGATATCATGTACATTTTATATAACTTTTGCAATTTTGTAACTTTTTAGAAAGGTATGCAAAATATGCATTGTAGTTGTACATATACATACGTACAGAAGGCATAATGTTTACAAAAAGATCTAAAGGTTGCATCTTAAGATCTTATATATAAATTTGTATATACTGTATAATTTTATGTTAATCGTGTATCGTGAATGATCAATAAAAAACAAAATCAAATCATAATTAAACCAGATATCAATGAATATTAGGGCTTCTTCTGGTATACGAAATTATTAAGCATAGGCTTATATTAATTAAGACACATTTATTTTCCCCTCCCGGAAATGAAATCCTGACTACGCGACTGATAATAGTCATGAAAGAATGCGTACCAGGAATTGCAGCGGTTAACCAGTTGAACTATCCTTAACCGGTTAATTTACGTTAACCGCTTAAACGCGGTTAAATAGAAATATTTATTTTTTCATGAAAATTCAACCAAGTATCCTAACACTAACCCATTATTTAAGTTATTATTTATAAGTAAGTTGTATATCCATGATCTTCACATCCAAAACGTCAGAAAAATGCGCGCACAAGCTCAGGCAGGCAGACAGCCAATCAAGTATCGCCATCAAATTGCTGACGTCTTGCTCTGTTATTCTAGACTACTAGGGAAGTTTTTCATCGCCATAAACGTATGTATACTTTCATTTAGTAGCCTTAGATCTATCACTTCCCGACAATTAGTCGATACCTTGTTTTTGTTTCATTGACATTATAATATTGTTTTAATCAAAAAATATATGTTCTTCGAATCAGATTTATCACAGAATTAGATTCATCTGCGTGCGCTTCGGTTTCCTAGAAAGGAAGAATTGTATGCAACCTTAATATCGAAATGGCACATCCACAGAATTAGACAACTTGCTCCTTCTCGAATGGATAATTCGTATATCGCTTGTTATTTGAAATGGCAAACAATAAGCCGTCAGCAGGGGACACCAGAGCCAGTGAGAGATGCGTGAGTGCTGTGATATCACTTCGCACACACCAAAACACACATCCCTGTCTTGGCTTCGATTCAATGGATGCACTATACAGTGAGCAATGCCGAGGAGAGGATGTGAAATCATCAAGTGAACTAATTTTCGTGCGCCTGCTACTTTCCTTAATAATGATCGGAAGGGCCAACATTGAAACGTGAAAACGTGTGCTCAATGATCTGAATTCTTCGAATCTGAAGGAATTTTGGCAATCGAAGCACTTCGCTGTAACTCACATTAATCCGCAAGCGAAGCACGACTTTTTTCCTATCTCTGAAAGGTATTAGGAATTCCTTTTTGCCCACTTAATAGGTTCCTCTATGTGCCGTCAATTTCGTATTAATCACACTTCTAGCAAACCGAAGCAGATAAACAAAATATTTAATTCTGTGAGATTTCTAATAATAAAAGAAAAGTACAAGGCGAATTGTCGTGCCTCTGCCGGTACACGTCGATCAGTTTTGGTCTGACGACTATCCAACTATGATGATGCAAAATGTTATTTTGATGAAAATTTTTTCTAATGGATAAGTAGGCTTACGTACATGCAGATGGATGCTTGATGATAATTCGGTCGATTATTTAGAAAATACCTCGCTCTAACGTGAAGCATAATTAAGCTTTTTGACTGATTTTGACAAATCTGATCGGTTAACCGGTTAATTTGTATTTTTTAACCGGTCAACCGGTTACGTGAAAAAAATTTTAACCGCTGCAATCCCTGAATTGCGTACTATAAATTTAGGGACTGGAGTATTAGTGTATTGAATAGTATTACGTTAAGGCTTCACCTATTAATTGGAAATAGTCTTGGTCACACACGCCTCTCCTTGTCACCCAAATAGAAAAGGCTATGTTATGGGCAAAAATTGATGATAGATGGTTAACATTTAGCGACGACAATGCAAAGATTTGATTTATCTTTCGAATAATTAAAAGTTCATTACAATGCAATTTCTCAGATAGCATAGATAGGAAGATTTGCATTCCGATTCACGAAATTACAAGCTGCACTTTTAACTTTCATTATGCACTATTAATCATGCACCCTAGTTAAATGATGAACTTTCAATTACATGAACTTTTTAGACTTGAAAAAGAACAAACACTGTTACAAGCAAATGCAAAGATAACAAAGAACTATGCAAACAAAAGTCAACCCTCTTTCCAAGGAAGACTGTCGGGAAAAATGAAGGAAGTCACATCAAAAGTCTGTAGTTCAACTTCATATTCAAGAGAAGAACGTGAGCTATCGTGAAAAGCCTTCTACTTAAAGTCAAGAAATATTTAGCTGCAATCTTGCCTGTTTCTTTCCGGATAAATTATATGCAGCAGTGCATGAAAATGTTGTTTGAGTTGTCGAATTTGTGATAATGTATGTATGCTACCTATCAAATTCTGTTAAGTCCCATATTTAATGATATTAATGTAGATTTAATCCAAACCCACGCATTCCCAGCAGCATCCACAGATGAGAAAATGTCCGATTTCAAATTCGCGTATATCGGTGTACCAGCCCGAGAACCGGTGCACTGGCGTACTGTACTGCCCTACTAAAAAACAAAAGCATTCTTTGAAGCAAAACAGCATGCTTTAAAACAGTGTAGTCTTGATTTTCAATAGATGAAAATACAAAAATCTCTCCCACTTGTGTAAAAACACACTTGCACACACCTGCATCCACTTGCAATTCGAGCGTGGTTTGTATGTTAAAAAATTATAATGAAATTTACAGCAGTTCTTGACGCAACACAGCGAGCTTCGGCCATTCTGCTTTGAAGAGGGTTCTATTGTTTTATCTATATGATTCTTATGTCAAAATCGTCTATATTTAAGGGTGGAATTGTGCTCTTCGACATTGTGTTCGCATATAGTGCTATTTTTGTCATGTCTATCATACAGACAACGAAAAAGACGAGGCTGCAGATTTTTGCAATTAAATTAATGCACCATTCATCGATCATTATAGCAGTATTTCGGTTCAATACTATATCCACGTATATCATAAAAAACAAGTTTTAGTATTATTATGATCTACATTTACTGAAAGGGAATTTCTAGGTTTGGAATATTTTTTCAGTTTTGGTTCTTTAAGTTTTCTCTATAAACTGTCACTGATAAATTCAACGAAAGCTGATTATGTAGCAGTTTATTTTACTTTTCTCATTTTTGTGTTATTTCTAAGGGTGGAGTAGATGAAAACCATTTACAGTCAGTCTGGTTTTCTATTTTTGTGCTGATTAATGTTTCTCTTCCTTTCCGGAACATCGATCAACTATACATGCGACTCTACGTATGCTAAAGTACTTTCAATCAAATTATTCTTACATGATCAGGTAGCCAATTGTCCCTCTGGAGCGTTGATGTAGGCAATTGAATTTTATTCCTGATATAGAGATATCTTTATACTTTGGTAGTCAAGAAGATGGAAAAATTTCGGAACAATGGGGATGGTCTGTTTCAAAAAAATTGTTTTATGAGGCTGCGGGAAATTGTTTAAACTAAATTTGAAAATTGCTCGTCAATCTGAGAACATAGGTAAGGTAGTACGTCTGCGTAAATGCGAAAACAATTTTTTCCACGACGTTGAGTAAGGCGGATATTTGAATTGTATTCACTCGAAACTGTGGAATTTGCAGTATTTCACGCAAACGCGAACACTTTTACGATGACAACAACTTTTCGATAAAAATAAGATCGCATTAGATTATGAGTAGATCTCCACGCTTCGTTTCAAAGTCTTTTCAGAAGCCAATCTGTTATGAAATCTGTTAATTATTCAGAACAATCAACGGTAATGAATTAAAGGCACTCTTGCTGCAGAAATCAGTTCGTAAAGGCATGCAATGCATTTTGTCTTCATGGTAAAAAATTACAAAGGTATCATGTATACGCACTGCACAGGACACGTAGGAGTATTTGCATGGCTGATCAGAAATGTAGTGTTTTTCTCCGTTGAGATTTTCCAGATCATGTTCATCCGCAGCAAGGCAATATTCTACTGACATAGACTCTAAATGGACTCTAAATGAGATAAATTTACTTGTTATTAAGTCTCCGGAATTCATAGGCGGATAGAATTGCACAATCTTTCATAACATTGATTCCAATTAAAGGTTTTTAATTAAGTATGACATATACTGCTGTACTCTGCTGTATGATTGAGCTTACTGTGTCATATGATTATTTCGTCAATTGAATGATTTATCAGTCGAGGCACACCCTTAATAAAGGCTCAAGGAAGCCGAAAGGCTTTGGGTAGAATAAATGTTGTAATGAGCAATAATGTTGTTATCATTTTGATACTCTGGATTTTTAAGAGCGCGAGCGTTCATGGCATTTATAAATTGTATAGCATTCCAGTGACAGATAGTAGAAAATTTGAGAAACTAATTGAGAAAATATTTAAACTGCAATTGGATTTAGAGTATTTTGAGAAATGTAGTTTTCTTGATATAGTACTTAAATTTCTGAAATTCAAAGTACCTAAATTGCAAGCTTTGCACAGTAGTGATAGTGATTATCATAAGTTGTTTATTGATTCGCATATAAAGTATGTACAACGCATGACAAATAATAATGAGAGGACGTTAAGCTGCATCACGATGGTTTACGTAGCAGATTGCCTTTCTGACGTATGTGCCTATTAAAAATGATGGTATTACAATAAGTAAAGAAAAAAACTAATACATGAAAGTCGTCAAAATAGTAGACTTCCTAAACTGTGGTTAAGCCAAAGAAAATGTTCACCAGACGCTGTAATAAATGAAAGTAACTGATTGACGAGAGAAAGTGAAGCTTTGTGATTCGGATTAAAACATAACATTCTCCCACGTAAAATTGATGGAATAATCATCAAGCACCAAGTAGAAAACTATCTCCCGTACATGTATGAGTGAACAAATCTTTACAGTAACTCAAGATCTTAAAGAAGAGTTGATAACTGCTGTAAATAACTTTCAAAATAGCTCGAAAATAGCATCTAATAACAGCATTGATAAAATACTACATCAAACGTTAAAAAACTGGTAAATAATGATAAAATAAAAAATATTTTTTTTTAACAAGAGAAACTGAGTTGTCATTATGAATTCTAGTGACTACTGCAATAAAATGTTAATAAAAAGATATTTCAAAAATTAAGAAAGTAGTATTACGAGATGATATTAAAGAGCATCCTACTGTAATGGAAGAAGGTAGACTATAACGGTACATTTGAAATGCATAAAAAGATGCGTGACTGATGAGGTCTACAAATATATTATACCGTCAAGTAGTGAACCTGCAAAAATGCATAGTGTTATAAATTTTACAAACAGGAAGCCGATTGTCAGCACAAGAGGCTCATATAGCTAGAACCTTGCACGATACTGAGATGAAATTATTAAAAATTTAAATATAACTTACCTACTGAGCTCCACATCTGAGTTTATGGATAAAATTAAAGAAAAATGCGAATTATTTAATAAATGCAACACCCTTGTAAGTTTCGATGTGGAATCTCTTTTTGCAAATATACATGCAAATGAAGTTATAAATATCGCTACGGAGTTAGCGTACAATAGGAAGTCTGGAAACAAACCAAAATTTGCTAAGGACGTTTTTATCAAGTTAAGTAAATTTGCAACACAAGTTGCTTCATATTTGAAAATGATATGTACACTCAGGTTGACGGTGCATCGATGGGATCTCCCATTCCTCCAACGTAAGAGAATTTGTTCCTGGCTGAACTTGAGCAAACTTTGCTGAATGAAGAGTATGCACCTCTATTTATTCAAGATATGTCGATGATTGCATTTGTGTTTTTTAATAATTGAAAAAATGTCATGAGTTTCTAAATAAGCAACACTGCAATTTAAAATTCACTACAGAAATAGGTAATGGCAAACTGCCGTTCCTAGATGTCCTTATTAATACCGAACCATCATTGAAAATTTCAATTTTCCGTAGGATGCCTACACTGAATTATTACTAAATTATCATTCTAATTGCCCCAAACAGTGGAAAATAGGTTTGTTAAATGGCATGTTGCATCAAGTATACACCGTTTGAAATGGCTGGAATACATGTATTTAGTGAAGTAATGACAATGACAAATATCTTCATAAGAAACGGATATCCAAGAACAATAATGGAAAATAATACAAATAATTTCTTGAAGAAGAAAAATACCGTAGCGCAAAATAACAATCATGGGGATGACAGTGTGGACGGTATAATAAAACAATTTACACTGTAATGCCGTATATTGTTGCAGCTTCGCAACTACTTAAGCGGAGTCTTGTTAAAATTGATCTTAAATATGGCACTGATGCTAAGGTAGTTTTTAAAGCAACTAGAAGGAATTTCTTTTTTTCATTATAAAGTAAATCGAACCCTCTGTTGAAGTCTTACGTAGTATATGAATTCATCATGGATTTCTATATAGTATTATATATCGGGATGAGACACTACCCATATCTACATACATTAGTAGTCCTGTTTTGAAGACAGTTGATTGTTAAGTATCACGATTATACTTTCTCAAAGTGACTTTCAAATGTGCTGTCGATGGTTGTAGCACAAATTGTAGAACCCAAATGAAAAACAAGATCATACTATTTCATTTCATTGTTTCCCAAAAGACGCTGACAGATTCAGGAAAATATTGGCTGCAAAATATTCGAGAATTTGTAGAGGGAATTTGGAATCACATAATATCAAGAACATTTACTCGCACAACAACTTATTAAAATCCGGTGAATTTGCTATTCCTTTTGCTCCCAGTTGATTCAATTATAGCAACTCCATTCTTGGAATGTTGTCTGATATCAAGGAATTCTACTATATCGAAAAGTCAAGACAGTTAAAGTGGCACATAATTATGTTGAACAACAAAGCTTTGGCTTCAAAAGGAATATAGAAAAGTTCAGCTCTTTTAACTCATTCTTTCTTGCACGAATTAGCCATTCAAGCAATGGAGCAATACAACTTCATTGACATTTTGGTAGCGCTCCAAATTTTCCGTTATATTATGCCTTTATATGTAAGAAAGCTATAAATTTCATTGTTGAAGTTTTCGTTAATGGTTAGGGCAATACTTTGGGTTAGGGCATTATCTATGGAAATTCTTCGGTATAGATAAATGAAAAAAAATCAACATGAGCATATCATAAAAGACAGAGGTTGAAGTCAGTATCATTGTCAATATCGATCCGGGAAGCGTCAACAGATGAACAATAAAATTGAATGTATCATAAGTAAGCTACATAACCGTGTATAATGATTAAGATGCATGTATCATGAAGTGTATAGCATCTCTTCAATGCAATGATTTTCCCTATTTCTGTAATGAAATGATTACTTTATGTAAGACAAAATTAATTCTTCTTTGAAAAACAGGAAATTAATGTCATAAGAATTTGATTTGCAGAACCATTAATGATAACATCAAAAAGCGAAGAGTCAACATACTTCTACCTTTCAAAAGTTAAGAATTCGCTCTGTTACACTGGCAGACATGAGTTAGGTATACAGTTTTCATTGATGTCGTTTTACCTGTGGTTTGATCGCTTTAATTCTAAAAAAGTCATCTAAGTCTGTCTGAAGTACACATTGTACCGAAATAGTCACATTCCGCACTGTGGAACGGTGACATTAGGTATTCAAAATGATGAACTTAATGACCTGTAACTATGATGGAGCTTCAGATTCACTCTCATGCAATGATACTTCGCTCACATTCAAATGTCAGTTTGTCCAGCCGCCAACACGAGTTTCTGCAGGGAACTAAAAATGAAAATGTCTGAAAATGGGAGCTAAAAATGAGACTTTCAAAGAATGATATACTGCCCGTTCATGTCAGACAGCATCGACGAAAACACAATGCAAATACAATAGGAAACAGATTGAAGTTTTCAGTAAAAAATGCCATTTTCCTTGTTCTGTCTGACTAAATGAGAAATACTATGGACATAAGGCCATGACAAATGACATGGAATTTCATCAAGTCATGATCTCATGTGTTCATGTAAGGGATGCGGAGTCGGAGTCCTATCAAATTATAGAACTCCGGACTCCGGACTATAACTAGACCCGAAATATAAGACAGACAAATTATTTATCCTCGTGCATAGCTGTCACTGTTTTAATGTCAACTTTCTCCGTCAAACAAAAGTACAAAGACAGCAGTGCATGCAAAGATTGTAATACAGATTGTTTCATAAAAAATGGATCACCCTTAAACATCGCCTTAACTTCAACTTTGTCTAACTCCGCCAAACTTGAACGAATTTCTCTGAAATTTTTTGGAAGATCTGTCAGTTGTGGCTTACTAATATCAAATTTAATTTTTCACGATGATATGATGTTTTTTTTTGTTATAAAAAAAAAAAAGTAGTAAATAATTTGATCTTCATTTAGAAATGTTACACAAAATCATACCTCACTCTTACAAATTTACATTGTTTCCTTTGTTGTGTATGTGTGTTTAGTTCTACAAGCCAAGCTATCAAAAAAAAACAAAAAAAAAAAAATTGGTTATCAGAATCAGTATTGCATTATATTTCATCAATTAATGTAAATGATACATGTGATTAACTGGACTTCATGTTCTTCCATATCCCAAATTCGTTCCGTGGGAGTTTGCGGGTTCCTGATTGCTTTCATTGCAATCAGCTAGCTAAAAATATATCTTACCCGTTTAAAACAATGCAAAGCACAAATGAACAATAACGAATCGGCAAATGTCAAAGGCCAAAGTGTCAGGGTTTCTTTGCGAGCTCCAAGCAAGTCCTTTACACAAATTGCATATGTCATGTGCATCGATGGCAGAATGCTGATTTTCGACTCTGTCGTAAAGGTCCACGCAAAGGGTCAAAAACATATCAAACGCATAGAGATTTCGATTGTTTAAGTTGAGTTTGAGTTAAACTGATCTCGTTGCACTCAACTAGGCTGCACTAAACTCTAAATAATTCTAGACGAAGACTTCGTAGAAAACATCACATCAGCTTAGGAACATGAATTCTGAACGCTTTTGAATTTTTTTGTGATGATGATTGTTGGCCAAATGACAGACCAACTTGGTGATCCACTTGGTTGGTTATTAATGGATGATATTGCTACGTGTAGTAGGAGTAGTAGAGTCAACTTATGGGCTAAACTAGGGCAATTAGGACATAGGCTCTCCTGATCGATCTACCTGCTCTGAATCCCCATAGAAAACGTATTAAATATCTAAAACGTAACGTTCTACGTTTCACATGCTACTACAGATGGCTATACTCACATGGCGTTTCACAACTTACGTCAGTGAGAGGAAAAAAAATTCATTCAGTAAATCAACCTAAATCAACGATAAATGCGAATCAATGACATAGGGTAAATTGGTAATCATTGGGTAGGTAGCATTGGGTCAAATAGCTTCTTTATTCTAGTTACTGTATCATAGCTTAAACAGGTAATATATATAATAAGACATATAAATAATGATATGAAATAAAATGAAAAAGAAAATTTAGTTTTTTTTTTTTTTTTTTTTATATTAAATCATTTTTATGTTGAGGGAATGAACCGTGATAGTAAAAGGATTGCCGTTTCACTCGGTGATTTAGTAGAGAAGACAAGCCTTCCCAGCCTCGATCACACATACGCACCAAAGGTCATCAAACGCATCGGAGACAAAAGCAAAATATTAGTTTGTTTGAGAACATCACCTCTTACCCTGACGTTAATCTTGTGTGATGGCTCCTCCAAAGCGCATATTAAAATCGAAAGTGTACTCATATTTTTTGGAGAAGAATGGGGATTTTCCTGACTGGTAGATGCTGGGGGAAACCGTGTGAAGCACACACCAATAAGTGATGTGCAAAGTTGGTAAACTTTCATAGAAAATGATTGATTTGATACAGCAATGATCACTTAAGATAGATTCAGGTAAGCCTATAATGATCTATGATGTAGGTTGCCACAACTAGGCTTATATACTTGTCACCCGGAGTCGGAGTCGGAGTCCTATCAAAGTGATATGACCGCATCCCTGGTTCATGTAGACGCGTAGATTTCGGGCGTTGAGTCCTCGCTGCCTGCAGAACCTTGTCATGGCTATTATAAGATAATAGATATTATTCTGCTATCATAAATAGGAAAATTAATGTGCATTTGATGAAGATTATGTACATGCGGCACATGTAGATCCGATAGTGAACTAAACGAATTATTAAAAAACATATTGGTAATTCCACGAAAAGTGAGATGTGAGTTGGAAAAGTAGAAACTTGATAAAGCTTCCGCTCGCCATCTTTGCGAGCAAGAAACTAAAAAAAGTGTATTTTTCAGCAACCATTACCAAGCACATTTAGTGCTGCAAATGAAAGAAAGCAAGTAACTGTATCAAAGCAATCGTCGAGCAACAAATTTCAGCGTATACGCTGAATGATATATGATACATGAGATCACTTTTGGAGCAGCTCCATTTCGAAGGGAACTATTTCTTAAGCAGGAATGCCTCCGCTGAAAATTAGTTAACTGCTCAAAATGAAGCGGCGGTTTCCGTGGAACAACTCATATCTGCAAAACCAATCCATATATGAAAAATAATGCATTCATTTCTGAAGTTACAGAAATTTGAAGTTACATAAAAAAATCAAAGAATTGTCGACTTTACTTTGCATACCTACTTGTTGCAAATTTGCTTTGCCTTGGTGCTTTATGCACTTATGGGTATAATAAAACAGTAAAGAATAAAAATGATTAGTATAGAAATATCTTGCACGATTCCTTCCCATTTCATCCCATAAACCTGAAATTCCTACACATGGGCAGGAAATTCCTCTCAGTTGAGAATCAATGATCTAGAAAGCAAGAAAAAGTAATTTTTGAAATAGCATTCAAGTTTGGCCTCATAGTTGGCCAAATATCCTCAAACAAAATACGTTTAAACTAGAAGGTGCATAATTTCAGCTCTTCGGCTATCAGCTGTCTGAGGTATTTAGCAATAGCCACATGGGACGCAAAGCTACCGGGCTTTCATGGTGTTAAAGTGCTGATAGATTAGAGAATATGAAATACAGAGATGCGCAGTTTTGTGTGAAAGACACCATGATAAACTAAATGTATATTTCTACAACTGCATGCAAATATAGATCCACATTGGAGAATGCGATGATAATCAAGTATCACAGTTTCACTACGGAATGATAAATCAAATTCCTGAAATATCATCATTGTAATGATGTAGTTAAGCGCTTAATAACATTCAGTGCGGAAGAATTTAATGATTCTCTTGTTTTGTCATGGAAGATTGCTGAATTAATTGAATTGTATGACCACTAAGTGCACCAAACTTATCAACCAAATTCGTTGCTAAATTAAATTAAATGAAATGTCAATCATGCTGTACATGAGCGTTGTATATGAAATTTCCGTTGTAGACAACAGCCTCGAAAATTAACTTCTTAGAGATGCTACTCAATGAACTTTGTGATAAGAATGAATACTTCAAAAATTGAAAGACATTCTTTTTATTCATAATCTAGACCTCTTTGATTAATGGTGATTTTACAGATCTATAGCCATTAATACGATTGAAAATCTTACGAACATGAAACACCAAGCTTTTTTAATGATAATTTTCAGAAATCGTGGTTGCTATAGGATTTAAAAACTGTAACATTTTATTTGAGTTCAGACGCTGCAAGTTTTATCCTTAGGAATCGCATGGATTGTTCAAATGTATTCTATTCTATATTATTTCTACATCTCTGTGACTTTGTAATGTTAAGATCCAAGTTTGAAATTCTCCGCTACCTGATCTCAGCTCCGCTTTGAGAGCCGGGTACACTTTTTATATTTATTAACAGTGGACTGTGCTTCGTTTATGATGTTTTATAACATCATTGAATTTGTATTGAAGTTATAGGGTATTACTTTAGAGCTCGCCATTTCATCTACAATTTGTATCTCACATCTCACACTTAGATCTACTGCTTGCTTCGGATAATTTGATTAACTAGAATACAACACTTCTGATTATGACTGCAGTTCTGTTGTGATTTGGACTACTTATCAGTTGTAATACCAGTTACCTCTGCAAGAATGGATGAGATAGAAAAGAAACACCTCAAGTTGATCGCTGTAAGATGACCCAAAATATGATGGCCCGGAAATTCATCGAGATAAAGTCACGGACATTACGTAACATGAAGTGAAGTGCCGGTTGAAAATAATAACTTTTTTGCTTGATTGACTCATTACTGATGAACGATTTTTTAGCCAATTTTTCAAATTATTATTGATTTAAGTCGAGAAATGAGTGATCTTTATTCAAGATATTACATTCTTATTATTTTTTACATCTAACGCAGCTAGGTTTAATCGCAAATGAACTTGCTACTTTTGCGCAATATCAAAAATAATACATCTCATTACGAGATGTAAATTAGTGAAGAATTTATATACCCTATAACTATGACTTTTGCCGAATATCTTGTACCTATTGAAAGGTAATAGGCCCAAGATAGAGAAATGTAGAAGACTTGAACAAATTAAGCATGAAATTACTGAGTAGCTGCATAGACACTACTGCATTTTCCCTGCAGATGCTCATCAATACGACTCGGAATGGTCCAAAGTTGCTTTTGACACCCCAAATGTCTGAACAAGCTGGATGACTGCACAACAGACTGCTCTACAGTAATGGGCCTATTGCGATGTTGATTGATGTATATTGTATGTGCATCTTCGAAGAAGAGCCCTTAAGTATCCAAATGAATTAGACTACAATGCCACCTACAAACTTAAATGTATGCTTCTTCAGCAATAGAGCATAAGCCTAAGTGCTATGAGCATGGTTATTTTGTGTGATTTCCTTTCTAATGTCAGAACCATAATTTTTTATATCAAAAATGAGCTGATGTTTCGTGTATTAACAGAAAAAGTACTTTCTTTTATAAGCATCGGACTGTAAAAGCGACAGTTCGCTGGGATCAAATAGAACATCTTTATTTATTGACTCTACTTTTCTCACTCTACTTGCCCTTAAGTAAATCATCAAATTTGATCACTATGACTAAATTTATTGCTAATTAGTGCATACACGTTTGAAATGTATTGTGCTGGCATCAAAAGATGAAAATATGACTCATATATCAGTTACGATATCAAAGAGTTCATTTCACGTAACATGGTGGCGTCAAAAAGATTTTGGTTCAAACTGGCCCCTTTGACCTGGATTTAACTCCTTTTATGCGTTAATGAAAATCTTCAAATTTCACATGGGCTGATTTTACAACAAAACAAGGAACTATTACTGGGACATGCACGTCCTAATTAGATAAATTCGGGATATGATGCTTCTAGCAGTGCAAATATCTAAATTATCCACTGTTCAGTCGCCATAAATCGAGTGAGCCATTAAAGACAGTAATTATAGGGCCTAATCATGAAAGTTACTGTTTCTATTATTTCATAGGAATAATAAGCGTAAATTCTTCTTTTACCAAGTGTTAAATGCGGCAAGCGTTAGTTTCAATCAAATTTCAATTTAGCCAGTCAGCTGATGTTCGCGTACACAATGGAAGCATGAAAGTTGTGCATCATCAGTCGCTATTGACATGTAGGCTACGAGGGAAATGATTTTCATATCGGAATTAGCCCCTTAAACACTGTCGTATGCAAGTGCGTAACTCCTAAGTTTCTCATGTCCTTGTGCATGCATGTGTCCATCTTGATTCGATGTGATTTTAGGGGGCACCGGTAATCGCAGGAGACGGACGACCCTATTCTATAAGGCTATAGCATTTCAACAGTATATAAAGGTCGCTCTTCCAAAATATATGAGAATAAACTGCTGACTGTATTTTTGTTTGAGGGAGGCACGAGTTGACATCAATTAAGACAGCGACAGTTATTGACAGGTAGAAATTGCTTGCCTGTTCCATATTTCAGATCTACATGTATATATAGGGGTCGACAAAAAAGCTGCGTTTTCTAAAACGATTGGTTTATGAAGATTACATTTATCGCTTTCATGAAATGCTATTATTATTGTTGAGACAAATAGATTGTTGGTCGATATTTAAATAACTTTTGATGCAACTTCCATTTACTGGAAGAATATACATTTCCATAGCTATGAAGCTTCGGATATATTATTTGATATACAGCGTGAGTCAGAAAATTGCGTCACTTTTTGAAGCAATATATTTAGCAAAATACAGATCACATTATTAATTGTATTGTTAATCAAATACATTAACAAACAGATTGTGAACAACAGATCGGAGGTTCTTGTCAGAAGCGATCTATACAGGTAAAATGCTCAATCAACTTTCAAATAGGCCATCTTTATTACTACACTGCTCAATCCGGTTGGTGGAAATCGCGGAATACACGGCGATGCATATCAATGGGAATTACGTCCAGATCATCCAATGTCCGAATCAGTTCACCAGGAATGTACACTTTTGCTATGAGATGTTCCCACAGCCAATATTCGCATGCGCTCATGTCCGGAGATCTGGCAGGCCATTCCATCGGCCCTCTTCTGCTCATCCACCGGTTGGACATTTCATTGTTCAATATTTCGCGGTCTTGCAAACTACAGAGGGGCGGTGCTCCGTCCTGCTGAAACAACAAGCTATGTCTTCTTTTAAAATATGGAACGACTTTGTTTCGTAAAATGTCACAACACCGATCGGACGTCATTGTTGAGCGACTTATGTCAAAAGCAATGACTCCATTGTAGCTGATACATGCCCAGACGGTGGAGCTCTGTGGTTTAGCGCGATGGAGAGTTCTCACATGAGGATTGCCTGATGTTTACAATGCACGTTATGTATATTAACATTACCGTCAAAGGAAAAAACGCTTTCATCAGAGAATGCTATTTTTCCTAATGAACGCCGGATTAAGCCACATTCTGTCATTGATTTCCTCGCAAAATTGGACGCGTCAGTCAGCATCACCATCGCATAAATACTGAGAGCACTCAGGCTTGTATGGATGCATGTTCTCTTTTTCAGAATACGACATACAGTAGATTGAGACGGTTTAACTCATTTGCTACTCGGCGAGTTGATGCAGACTCTCTTTGATGCATCTCTGCAAACAGCAAGTACTCTTTCTGTGTTTTCATCTCCTGCTGATTCGATCATTCTACCGGAGCCAGTCTTGCTGCGTTATGTTAAGTTTCCTGTTTTAATTAACTTTTCTTTCCAACTCACCATAGTTGACCTTGCAGGTGCTGCTTTATTAAATTTGTACTGAAACATCCGGTGACATTCCTCGAGATTATCAAAAGAATTTGCCCATGCTGTAATTGACACTCCTTCAAACGTCGCATACTCCATTTTTGGAATTGGATAATAAAAAGAAATTTACAATCATATAGTTGACTAATTTTACCGAAATTCAAAAAATAAAAAAATAATAAATTCAATGCATAATATTCAAATGATAAAATTAGTAAAACATATAAAACCTAAGCACGTTATTGAGGCTGTGCATCCACTGAGTAAATAATGGCGCAATTCTCTGACTCACCCTGTGTATTTGAAATGATTTGTCACTATTATTGAATGGAAGTTTATTTTGTTTTAGGTGTGTTTCTCTATGATGACAGTGAATACTTCATGTCATTGAATACAAATTTTGGGATTCCTAATGCATCAATTGATTGCTTTTCGAGATTCATTGTGTGAATATAGAATTCAAGAGCTACAGTAGTACTATGACATGTATTTTCTCATCAGACCGACGTCTAAAATATAGCTGCTATTCGGCAAAGACAAATCATACATTTTGTCAACGTTTTGGGTGGGGAAAACACTGTCAAAGTTAGAAGAATTCAAGATCTCATCAAAGAACAGATGAATGGTGTGAGACTGTGAAGCAAAAGGACGGTTCCTGGTAGACTACGTTCAAGTTGTTCAAGTCGTACATAAGGTTATTATCCACTGAATTAGAGAATCAAGTGAGGATGAGAATCGATTATCTTGTGACTGACATTTACCTTCAAAATGGCAATGAAGGAACGATTTGCTAATCAATTACATGTGGCTCTGAATACCTGAATAAGAAATATTCAGAAGGTAAATGTCAGTGGCGAGATAATCGATTGTCATCCTCACTTGATTCTCTAATTCATTGGATAATACCGCATGTACGGCAACAACTTGAACGTAGTCTACTAGGAACAGTCTCACACCATTTATCTATTCTTTAATGAGATCTTGAATTCTTCTAACTTTGACAGTGTTTTCCCCACCCAAAACGTTGACAAAATGTATGATTTGTCTTTGCCGAATAGCAGCTATATTTTAGACGTCGGTCTGATGAGAAAATACATGTCATAGTACTACTATAGCTCTTGAATTCCATATTCACACAATGAATCTCGAAAAGCAATCAATTGATGCATTAGGAATCCCAAAATTTGTATTCAATGACATGGAGTATTCACTGTCATCATAGAGAAACACACATAAAACAATATAAACATCCATTCAATAATAATGACAAATCATTTCAATGTATTTCAGATAATATATCAAATAATAGTTACATCAAAAGTTGTATGAATATTGATCGACAATCTATTTGTCACAATAATAGTAATACTATTTGATGAATGTATTCTTCATGAACCAATCGTTTCAGAAAACGCAACCTTTTTGTCGACCCCTATATATAGGTCTCAGTCCGGAATGATATCATTTGATGGAACTCCGATTCTAGACAAAGTGATAGGACTCCGGGACTCCGACTCCGCATTCCTGCTTACAGGTGTAGCATTCGAAATTGGGACATGGTGAACTAAGTATCAACAATTTATCCCAATCTACCAAGTACCAAACTAAAAACACAACCCCATGAGGATCCTGATATTTCCCGATTGATAAAGGAATACAGAAACATCTAATCAAGCCGACAAGGGACATAGCTACTCTTATGGAAAGGTTCCTATTAAGCTCTATATCCCCAGTTCGTTCGCACCAGAGGCAAACTAACTTCCAAAGAAAACAACCTGTCAGCAATCATCTACATACATTATCAGGGTAGCATCTATATATATTAGGGATACATCTCATAGTAGCACATCGGCATCTTAGGGGACTTCCTGTCACAGGGGTGTCTCTCCAGTTGCTAACACTAGCTTGTAGGGACCGACCAGAACTCAAAAAGAACCAACCCCAAATCATCGCTACCGCAGACACAGTCATCGAGTTACTTCTCTCGGACATACGTGCTCTCAAAAAGAATTCCGCTGTGCCAGGAATGTTTTCCAGCTGTCAATGGAACCAGACTTCCTCCCACCCAATTCGAATATTGCTACACGTTTTGATTGATATGAAAGCAATAAGAATTACAAATCAAACATGTTCCTTAAAATATGTTGAACTTGAGTCTTTTACGATGCTTCGAACGTTGAAGGTGAGTGTAAATAATTTTCTGTTTCTCTACGTCAAATCATTTTGTGAAGAAATTACATGCAAAATAGCTCACTTTTTCTGTGTCTTGAATAAAATGCGATTCCAGAAAATCAGTAGAAATACAAAATGAATGAATCAACCATAGAGTAAGAATATGCAGGTAGAGTGTCGACTCAAAAAAGTATCTGTATACAGTGAACATTTTTGATATCAAAAGATTCAGCGGAGATTACGTTCCCGTGGTACAAAAAATTATTTGAGCAGTTTTGAAAAATTCAAAATTTTGCAAATTTGTATGCTACCGACTTGGAAGCTCCGTCATAAGTAGCATGAAAAAAGTTGAATATCAAAAGGAATGAATATTTGCTAATAAGCATTCTAGCTAAGCGGAAATTAAACAGATGTCATTAAAACAGAATGCTTAAATTATAATAGCAGAAATTAAACAGATAGCCGCATTATAATGGAAGTCTTCATGAAAAAGTTGAGATCTCATTTTGCTTTCTTGGCTGAAATTTCAAGTTTCATTTCAATTTTCACCGGCATGATTTTATGATTCACTAAATTCATGTTATATTTCTTGAATCTGATTAGTGATGTGGAACCATTTACATCTTTCAAAGTTATTTGAAATCATTGTCCTTGACTCTGTCATTTTACTCTACCAGTGTCAGGTTGCTTATGACATAATCTCGCCTAAGAAGATTCTCTTGAGGCTTCAAGGCTGTCATGACACGGACGATCTGTAAAATAATATCATTTCCTTCTGCACTACCATCATGATCAGTCAATTCCGTTGTAATTTCTGCAAAACTACAAACATTTACATATTTAACATTTGGTGACAATGCCACCTGTATCCCCCTTCAAGTTCATTTAATAAAATTGAAAGTGTATACACATTGGGGATGTAATGAATGCAGAGTTACAACTCTACAGTGCGCGACAGCAAGTTTTAAACTTGGCATAAATCTACGGACACGTACACTTTTCAACACCTTCAAAATTTTTTTGCTATCACAAAATATCGACAAATTTATGATCATCTGAAAGAGAATTTTCGGATCTATCATTTGAATGTTGTTGAATTAATTGTTTTCGAAATTGGTGGTTCCTAGAGGCCCATAAACCCGAAAACACCAAATTTTCTTTGACTTGTTTTGACAAGCGCATAAATCAATTTGAAAAGTTCTCCTTGTGATATTCGAAACCGTCACAAGATTGGCTTTTAGAAAATATATAGTTTGACAGTGTTTTCTTGAAGTTTATAGGCAATATTTTGAAAGTAGTATAGATAGAAAATGTGGCGATTTTTTCATTTTCAGAATGTGTTGCGATAATGACAGAAATAACGCTGTTAAATAACTGGTGACATTTATTTACCTCAAAACTAGTGTTTTCTGCTTTTGTTGGGTAAATTTAAGGCCCTTCGAAGAAATATTGGTGCTTTCGGGTTTATGGGCCTCTAGGAACCACCAATTTCAGAAACAATTAATTCAACAACATTCAAATGATAGATCCGAAAATTCTCTTTCAGATGATTATAAATTTGTCGATATTTTGTGATAGCAAAAAAATTTAGAAGGTGTTGAAAAGTGTACGTGTCCGTAGATTTATGCCAAGTTTAAAACTTGCTGTCGCGCACTGTACTTAATATACTTACTCCATGGAATCAACTTCATTTATGCTCGGAAGCATTTTAGCCGAACGTTTCATTTTATTCCACTATCATTCTTTTGTGCTGAGTAATTATCAGGAATGCAGAGTGCACCTATTAGCCCTTTAGGGCACAAATCTTTATATTTTCTTTTGATCAGTCGTTGTTTTAGAGTCCTATTAAGACAAAGTGTTTAAAATTTGAGACAAAAAATAGAGAAACATGCTTTTTAAAGGTGGTAGCCTACATTTTTATACCATCATGCCCTAAGAGGAAATTTTGCTCAAATTTTTGAAAATGTTGAATTTCATCACTGACTGCTTAAATCTAGATAGTGGATAAAAAGTTGCCTTGAAACAGCTAATACCAAGCCCATACGAATTAAAAACCTTACGACATTGGGTTTCTATGCACTTTATGCATTTAGAACATAAGACATATGTAATAGGCCTACACCTATTTTGAGAATTCTAAATCAAATAATTTACAATAAATTTTTAAACATCTCTGTTGATGGTAATGATGGAATCAGCTTCTTTGGAGATTCAGACAAAAGACAATATCACAACTCCTGCAGAAAATATTGCTTCGACAATCATTATTTTTTTTTTTTTTTTGAAGAACACTAACAACGCTTTCTCTTCCTTAGGGTGGCGTGGTATCTAGGCCTACATGTTGAGGAATGTAAACCGATGCTTCAAGTTTCCTTTTCCTTTACTTTGTAGTTTGCAGGCCCATTGTAACCCACGTATAATCCAAATAGAACCGCTGTTCCTGAGTGACTTTTACAATTTCCTCTTCAATAGAATGAGAGAATGAGACATAGGCAATTCAACACAAATATGTCGGATCGATCTGCATCAATCGATAGCATATAAGCAAATAAAGGATATGGCTGAAGTTGAGTTTTGGAATTTCAAGAATTAGAAAATTAGAAAAATCTGTTTCACGTCACATTTAGTTGGCCTACTTTCAAGTCGAGAGTTTTCAGTGATTGCTTTATCTAATCACGCATCTATATCTGCATCGATGAAGCCTCAGTCATCGTCATGACATGTATGCATACTGACATGCATTTATCAAAATACTTGTGGAAATATCCTTGATGTCGAAGTTTAAATGAACTGTCTGATTGCGATTCTGGCATTTGGTGCTAGTTCTAGAAGAAAGTATGGGGCCAAATTCGATAGAAAACCTATTTCGAATGAAAGAAGTGCATCAATGTCTGATCTCCCACGATCTGCTTGCCTATTGCCTACATTCACTATGTGCTATTGCTAGCAGAAAGGTTCATTCGTTTCATAGCACTACAATAATTACCCATTCAATAGAATATCCCCTAAGGCTTAATGGTAAAAATTTGTACCACCGACATTTTATGCTATTTTTCGTATGACGTCTTAGATTTTTCGCAATAAATATGACTTGCTATACTTATATAGGTTATATTCTTTGAAATTTAATGGCATAAGTGTAATGAAATACTTATTATAGTCACTTACCAGATGTACTTTATGAAATATGATGATAATGAAAATGTACTCGTTTTTTACGGCTGTAATGAAATCAAACAAAATTCATTTTTTAAAACAAACCTGTAGAGAACACACTTTTGGTTCCAGTAAGACGTAGAAACCAAAAATGGTGCCCTTGCATGTAGAATTTCAATACCATTGAAATGTAGATTGTTAGTGGTATAAAGATATACCATTAAACCCTAAAGGGTTAGACTACAGTTTGATCCGACCATGCGATTGAACTCATGTCTCCCAAATGCAGAGCGAACATTCAATTCCAGGCCCCGGCGTTAAGCAATTGAGATTAACAAGCATCAAAGCATCAACAATTGAAAATATTTATTCAGTCTTGATCTTGTCCTATAATCTGGTCACAATTTAGTCAAAACAAGCAGCATGTGGATGAGTAAAAAGTCAGCCACAGTAATAACGAAGAACATTTCAATGTGAATGCGGTAAGTACAATTACATGTAGGTATGTGAAGATAAATGTACTTTAGCATGAATTGCACCACCTCTTTTTTTGATTCACTTTTTAGTCACTCATCATTTGATGAATCAACTCCCGCACAACGCAGTTATTATATGCAACTACACAACTAAGATTACACTAACAAGATTAGCTCCAAAATTAGGAATAAAAAGGTTATGTTATTAAGATCACAAATTTTCGAATTATGTGACATTTATGTCGTGCCTCCTTCAGTGATTTATTGGACTCATATAAAGGTAAAATTGCAAAAAACGAATGCAACTCCCACGTGCGCATTTCCAGCGTTCGCTCTCCCTCAGGAGTGAATTCGCTAAAACCATGATTAAGAATTACCTTCTGTTCGAGACAATATTGTAGAAATTGACTGTCTCGACCGTTTGCAAATTATATTTATGCTATGATTGTACTTGCCATCACCTACAATTTCATTTTGCTCATTAATCCGCCGTAAAAAATAACATCTGATGTGGACATCAATTAAAACAAAAACATGAAATCAATCCGTCAAATGGGTGCATGATATTAAAGCATAAATATTTGATTAAACATTGCTTCAATTATATATTTTGCTCTCGAGCCAGGCTGCTACACAGAGGAATTCCTCCGGATTGATGGGATAAAAAAACAGACTTTAAAAGATTTAAAAATACCTCTAATACTGAGAAATTCAACGAAACTCATTCTATCGAAAAATAGATAAATGCAAGTGAATAAACCAAATTAACTTCATTCAGCAAGTTTTTTGAGCCATATAGTTTCAGAATTTTCACGGAAGCTCTTTTTACAAATGTTGGAGGCGTAATATTGTTTATAATTGTCTTGTCTGTAAAGTGAATCAGTCTGATCGGCTGAAAGCTTACGAAGTGGACAAGTAGGCGTCATGTCATGAGTAGAATTTGAGGCTACTGCATTGAATTTTTCTCCTATCTAATACTTTACGAAGGCGTTAGTTTAAATTTAGCCTTTGATGACTTTAGATCATGCCTTAGTGAAAATGTTGGGATTCTTTTCTGAAAATGAAATTTTTTGATTTACTGAAACGCAAATAGTGCAAATCACTTCAAAATCTGTTTTCTAATTATTCCTTTTCTTGTGAAGCCTTTGTCCCATAAAAATAGAAAGAATATATGATTTTTTCCTGAAGTCATAAATTCCTGCTTTATTTCCCTCGTCTGTTCTTGACAAGGAAAATGTCAGATTCGTCAAACGTTTGCCGAATGAAGCTCATGAAAATTTTGAAATGCTTGAGTATCTGTACATTCCAAGCACAATTTTTGGACAATAAATGAAATGTCAGCCAACCGAAAACATTTAATTCCTTAGGAACCTCATAGATTGAAGCAGCCGATTATCTTCAGATAATAAATAATGAGACGGCGACAACAAAGACAGTGAAAATCCTAGAGACCTTCATTGAGGTTAAAGTAAAAAGTGTGACAGCAAAATCCAATTTATATGTCGTTTCTCCAATTCCTAGCATTTCTCACAGGCCAAATATGTAAGCTTATAGTTGCGGTGTCATACGGGAGGTAATTCATCTCGAAGAATAGAAAACTAAGAACTCTCCCAAGTCTGCCACCACACGTATATTGTATAAACACATTGTACATGTTTTTGAAAAAGAAGGACACGTTCAATGAATAAGATCTTATACTTGCTGAACTGTGTAGTCGAATGTCTCTTTAAATAGCGAACTGCCAAGACGATGGAATGATCGGTCATAACCACACAAAGTGTTTATAAGACTTACTAATGGTCAAAACGGGTTATTTATTTTTCTTTTGGAGCAATATGAAGGTTAATGTTAACGTGCCAAAGTGACAAAAGATAGTGACAAATCACATGTTTGTTGGCTTATGGCATGAATTGGACTATCATCTCGAAGTTTGCCGAACCTACCGCACAGACTTATAGAGTACTTACTATGTTTTGCAAATAAATTTTTACAAAATATTGACCTTTTTGAAAATGTGTGCCAAGAAACAGAATGTAGAACCACAGCATCATTTACGTGATGATTGTTGCAATGTATCGAATGATGAAAACAGAAATATAAGTAGCGATGTGAATGATGTCGAATGATACAAACCGCATATTTACTGAATGATTAATTTATCGGGCCTCCAATGAAACCCGGTGAAAGAGCGTCTAAAGTAGCACAATCCGTGGCGTTGTATTAGAAGTAATGCGGTAGATATTTTTTTATAAAATTGTTCAAATATTTCTAAATTTTTCAAGATCAGAGCACCATTTATACTTTTAGTTAAGCAGACTGCTTGGAAATGTATGCCTTCCATTCAAACTAATAGTCTATGGGGTTTATTCATTCCTCTCAACTGTAATGGAAGTTAATACCTCTAAAATGTAAGATAAGCACTACAAACTAAGTAAAAGTCAAATCCTTGAAATATTTCAAAACCTGTTTTTTGATGCTTTATTCCAAATGGTATTATTCCCTACTTTGCTGCAACTCTATAATTTTAATGACAGTATAATTTTGTATTTGTGTCTCTATCTAAAAGTGTATAATGAATAGATCTTAATTTAAGAAATATGTTTAACTTGTTTGACAGTTCAATTGAAAATTCAACAATATGCTTTTTCAGTATTTGTTCTGTTAATAAGTTTCATTCAATATAAGATATGACATCAACTCAAATGCTTCATGTTGTTAGTCCTTCAAAACTCATTATTCCCTCCATTTAAATTGAATGAGAGCACTCAATAAACTGATTTTCGATCTACGAAGTTCATTTTTAGTCTGTCATTACTGAGAGATAAAGTTTTTCAACATTTTGAAAATGTCATGTTTAAAAATGGAAACTATCAATTTTTGAGGACACCCGTAACTACATATGATTCCTTCATAACCTCATCATTACATTGATAGGAAGAATTCTTTATCTATTGTCAACTTAACTTATTTCATCAAGAATCGATACTACAAAATACATTGGAAATGAATACACAGAAATGAGACAAAATGCTACAAGCCTTCAAATTTTAAAATAGATCTCACGCCAAAAGTATAGTGCCAAATTTATCTTCCTTCTGTCAAAAGTTGCATAATGCGCAGAAAGCAAGTTACTAGAAATCTGGTGGGCATCGCTTGCTTGTTTTAAAAGATGTTCAAAAAATCGACGAAGTGCGAATTTTTGAATTTCTTTTAAACAAAGCAACCTATGGCCATCACATTTCTAGTAGCTTGTTTTCCACGCATTATGCAACTTTTGACAGAATAAAATGTGTGCCACTACACTTTTGGCATGAGAGCTATTTTAAAATTTGAATGTTTGGAATATTTTGGCTGATTTCGTACTGTATTCATTTCTTGATGAAATAAGTTGAAATTATATGAAAGATTCTTCCAACGCAAAGTCACAAACGAAAATATTTCGAGATATTCACAAACGCAAAATCTTTGAATTTGAAATTATCTGCCTATTTTGTTTGCATATTTTCAAATATGACTGTTTATTTTTTTTGTACTTTTTAGTTTTGCATCTGATCAGCAATTATTGAAGTTTTTCAGAATCACATTGCTTTTAGCCTCAGTGTCGATAAAAGTCACCGCATTGGGTTGTTTCTCTACCTGTAGAAACTAAATACTAAAATGTGCGATTTTAGTGATATTTGAGCTGAACTAAAAGTTTTTATTTGACCTTTAACCTCATCTAATGATGTAATCTCATAGTAATTAATAATCATCGCTTTATTAGCCACCTGAACCAGATCTTTTGATTAGTGTATGGTTTATTAGTCTTTGTTTTCATTTTCCATTTCAAATAGTGATCTACTGGATGGAAATTTGTTAAAAATTGGCGGATTTTGACCTTTGACCTTCATCACAGCCGAGGGATGACCTTAGAAATAAAACTGATGCTGATTTTCTGAATCCCCTTTCAATGCCTATTCGATTCATGTGTGGTTTGGCAAAAATTGTTGCAATACTTTGGGAGATCAGCGGGGGGAGAAATTCGCCCCCCCCCCTCCAGTGGGGCACGTTTGGAAAAACACCGCAATGGAGCGAGGGTTAATATTCGTTGAATTAACCGTGGTTATATGATTAGTCAATGGATGATGCAAGCTCGATAATTCAGGTCTGTATGATATATTTAACGAGCATGAAGTATTCCTTACATTCATGTTGGTGCCACTTCATATTATGTATTGTGCAGTTGATAGAAAATGAGTCTGTAAAACGAATAAAGTCAAAAGAATCATTTATTGATACTAAACATTAATATTTATCAATAAAATTATTGAGCTTATGAATATTTTGTGTGACGGTTAGTCTCAGCTTCGGTATTAATCCATGCACTGACATTACACTGGGTGACATGCCACACTCAATTACGCGTAATTCACGCACAAACTGCGCGTAATTACACATGACCCTAAACATCCGTGGCTATGCGTGACATATGTTGCAACATCTGTCGCCAGTCCTGTTATAAAAACTTTGAGTCTCATGTGTCTGCATGTATCAGAGGCTAAACAATGTGAGAGAACCTCAGTTTCGTGCTCAGGAAGACAGAGCATGCTTAGCGGTTCATCCGTGGTTCAAGTGGCAACACAGACAATCGCAGACGACGCGCAAACTAAACGCTCGCCCGTGCGTATTCATAAACATTCCCCATATTTTAACAGCATCAGATCAAGTGATTTCTGACTCTTAGTGCAGTGTGTGTGTACGCGCGTAGAAGAATAGAATGTCTTTAACCACGGATGTTTGGGGTGCTCCGTAATTACTCGTGAATTACGCGTGGCATGTCACCTAGTGTAGTAACTTTATTGTAAGTTTTGTATTGTATAACCTATTATTGTAACGTCCAACAATCTTGGCGTCTGAAGTGCTGCCCATGCCAGGTCCCGGACCGGAAATATTTAGCACCTGGGCCTATATTATTATGTCTGAAATAAATAACATCTCCCTCATTTGATCATTTAAATTCTCTGAATCAATTTGAGTGACAGCTTATCAACATGAACCTTAGGCCGCCGTCAGCAATTGATGATTAGCATACATTTCTATGGAATTTTGGTCACAAGAGTCAATTGGATATTTAGCTTAACATAAGTGACATTATATTATGTTATATTATTATTTAATGTTCAACATTATCAGTGACTTCCTTTTTCAAATATAAATCTTCAATGCTTCCGCTTTCCTTGCTTTACTAAACCAAACTATAGCTTACTAGAATAGGCAGCTGTCGGTACTTCAAATGAGATCCGAATTAAATCGGATAGACAAGCGTGTTATGCAAGCAGAATATTCCTTATTTTTCTATTTTACTTTTTGTGCTGAGGATATAGCAACTTCTCATGCCTATGTAAAGTCATCATTTTTGACAATGAATCTACATGTGTTATTTCATTTCAATTGAATCAGCAGAAGTATGTTAGAAGGGTCAAGGGGGTGCGTTGGATCTCCCCCCTCAGGTCTCAGAAGGTGCAGCAGCTCCCATAACAACATTTTTACTATCAGATGAAAAATTATATGTGCATGTCCACGATGGTGCACAATGAGTAAAATTCACTTATTCAATGTCTATGCTCGTGAAAGTGTGTTGTGTTAGAACATCGCAAAATGTGAATATTTTGTTTTTGCACATGATCGTGCATGGTTGGCCTACATGAACAAATCAGCATAAATCATCAAAATAAACAGACTGTTAGCAGAGTTTTTCAACAGAAAGCTGTTTTGAGTGTCTTAAAATGCAGCAATTATGGCTCAGTTTAGGCCCATTTCCGATTGGCATGGATAAATTTGAGAAAGTGGCCAAATGCAAGGGTTATGCTGAATGATATAACTCAATTTCATTAAAATCAAGTGTCTGAAGTTTTATGGCAACACGAAATATCGTAAACCCCTTCTTAGTACAACTGATAGTGTGCTAAATGTCATTGAATAACAAATTACAATACATTTTCGCATGTGTTTCCTGAGAAGGCTGAAAGACACTCAAGGGATTAGTTATATCGACTTGTTATGCGCAAACATAATTGCTTTACTTAAAATCAACTTTCCTAATGATTTGATGTCGATTCAAGCAGATAAAAAATGAGAATCTAAACTAATTTTAAACTAAGAATTCGTAAAAGGGGTCCTCCGAAGGTTTCAGAGGGTTAAAACAAATGAAAATTGACTTTTTACGAACCTTTTAAAAATTCACTTTACTGCTCAACAGTAATCAAGTTGCTTACAGATTGTGCATGGGACCTGCAGCATACAATTATGCAATCAATAATCAGCTTTTTAGAATGATTTTGTCGGCGATTGCACTTAACATAATCGATATCTCCGTTAGGGTGCGCAAAGCGATAAATTATGTCACCCGTGACCTGATAAACAATTCATTCGGAACAGGCCGGGCCCCGGCCGGGCCGGATTTAGGGTATACGTGCCCGGGGCGAAATAAGCGGTCCGGTTCCAGCTCTGAAACTGAGAAATTATTGCTGAAACTCTGTCCCTGCCAACATATTAGTGCACGAATAATTCGCCAGTTTCACACTTGAATTCTACTTCATGGACCGTTATCAAGGATGAAAATGTGTTATATGAAAGCTCTCTTTCTCTATGAGAAGGAACTTTTATCTACCGGTAAATAATTCCTTTCATTCCATTCCAATATGAAACAATCAAATAATGTTTGTTTTACATGAAAGATAACTGCTGTGGGCATTTTCATTCATGGACACAAAAACAGTAAATATTTACATAACATGATTATGATAATCTGTCACTCAAAATTATAAGGCAGTCAAACTTATGTGCAAGTGATTTATGTACAAGTGAACATGCATGTTGAAAACTTAAAGAAACATCGATGAAGTGTATTTCGCAAATATTGTAACCAAGCTCTCACTTGCGCTGAGGGACTTATTTGTCCCAAAGTTTTGGAAAAACATGACAATTATGCATGTCATAATGCGCTATTGTCAGGGAAATGTAGTGTTCATGATAACCATGTCTCCAATTGTTCCTCTTTTGCTCGAGAAAAATGTCAAAATTCTGTTCCGTGGAGTTTGATGTATAGGTGCTTTCAACTTTTGAAACATTTTTCTGTCTTGTATTTGCAACACAAAATTCAATTTTATAATGGATTCCTCTTCATTTGAAAATCCGACATGATGCTTCTGTGTTTGTAAGTAAATTCAGGTTAAAGTCATTCGACAATTAAGAGACATCAATTATTCTAATTACTTTATATATGATACATTTTTCCTGCTTGCATTATTAACACTGTGATCGCTATTTTTGTATTACGTTTCTGCAAGTTCGTGCTCATTTAATTTTTTGCTGTTCTGATTATGCATACAATCTGCATCAAATACTAGCATTAATTGTAATACGAAAACATCATATTTCCAGAAAAGTAATACAAAGAATGTTTAGACAAACGCATATGTCTACAGGTCATTAAGGTTAAAAAGTCGAATGTATTCAGAGCAATATCCTGATTTTTTAGCACTTTTGCATTGTTTTTTATCAACTCAGCGACATGTAGCTACACTCGTAACGAAATGTGATGGAAACATCGATCAATCCATGAAAAAATTACATATTTACTCAAAAATTGATTTGTGGTGTCTTTCAATATGCCATTTGTTAAAGCAATCAGGAACATGTAAAACTGTTTGATCACTGCATGTGCTGCAGTAAAACATGACCGTGTGTCGCCGACCAATTCTGGAGATGTTTGGGTGAATAATATAACAACAATATGATGTATATTTCTCAAAATGAATGGAAATCATAGTTGTACAAGAATGTAAATCAGCAAAGTATGCACAAATAACTAAAAGAAAATCGTACCAATACGAGTCGATACACACATCATCAGGACATGTTGATTTCATTGTTCATCAGTACAGTTGTAACCGGAAAAAATGACAATCTGCGCTTTTGAGTTCGGCAGAGGGGAACACAATAATGGCCGGTATAACGCAGACTAGTAGGTAAGCAATCTCGTAAGATGTGGTTGGCATTGTTTTCGATAGTTTTGAATAGCCTTTTACTCATCCTTTCACGTCTGTCTAAGATATCGTCGTCTACACATGGTGGATCAGCAGAATTATATATTATCCTCAAAGCCCCATTTTCAACACGCTGAAGTTTTAAAATGAGGGAATTCGGCAAGCTTACAAATACTGGGCACGCGTATTCCAGTAAGGAACGTATAAGTCCTCTATAGATCGTCAAAAGATAATTTTCTCCGGTAAAGTGTCGAACGTAGAGCCGTTGATTGCATTTAGGTACAATGCCAGCGATGTGGTCATGCCGTGTTAGTCTGTCGTTTAATGTGACATCAAGCACTTTGGTTTTAGACACGACAGGAATGGGCAAATTTGGAGTGAAATGGTTGTTACGCTTCATGCATATAATGGCATTCGATTTATTCTTATTTAATTTTAGATTGTTCTCGATACACCACTGTTCAATGTGAAGAACTTCGTCTTGTAGTTTGGTGATAGTTTCTGTTCTTGGTGAGAGGAATAATCAAGTTGATATCATCAGCATATTGAATCAGGGCTGCAGAGTCGGTATTGCAGCTCACGTCTCCCGTGAAGAAAGAGAATATTACAGGATGGAAATACTTTATTGAAGTCGAAGCTTTCATTGTCTAATATCATTTTATAATATTTTACCATGATTTAGTATAGGAAGTCTATTCGTGCAGTTAGAATTACTTCAAATATGTCGAATGCTAGCCCACGACAGTCAATGACAAAAATGAGTTGGACAAGTAGACTACTACTTCCCCACGACGATCAAAGAGTTAAACTATTAATTGCAAACACACTATCAAATGCTTTTGTAATTAGAAGTAGAAGTAGAAGTAGATGATTTATATTGAGCAGCATACCCAGGCACGAATACGAATTTTCAATAATCGATGATTGTGACCTCCATAATGTCGGACCCATTATACTCGTACTAATTAATTGTGGCAATGATCAAGAATGACCTGAATTAAATATTAAATAATTGAAATTATGATATAGGCTATAAAAAGGCCAAGTAGTCAAGCTTGACTACTTTTATTTTCAAAACAGTAGTATGTCAGCAGTCTTGAATCATTAACCAGAAGCGCACCTATATCAGAATTAAAATAGTAGCAATAATTGCTAAATTACTTTTATTACTACAAAGACCAAGTTCAGTCAATTGTGATTACTTTCAGCGTGACAATTTTCATTACTGGTATGCCAAATTTCAGAATATTTTTCACAGAAATAATGTCTCCGACATTTTCGACGTTATAATGATTAAACTGGACATTTATCGTGAAAACACAAAAGCTTTAGAGAATATAGCTACAGGCGTTTGCCTCTATTTAGTCGAGAAAGATGGAGCGTCTTTACCACGTGGCACGGCTTGCGTCTATCCGTCATTTAGTTAGCACAAACACTCATATGTACTCATTGGTGTTCATTGTGTATTGATGAACAATCAGTGCCACTAATGACTCGTTGAGGGTGGTTAAGATGATGGTTCGTGGTAGCTAGATGGTGGTGCTTTACGTTTTCCTATCGGGATCCAAGCGACTGTTAATTAAGTGCATGGATAGCGTGGTATTAAGAGAGGCTTAATTAGGCCTCCGTCGGGCTTGACGAACTTCGTTTGGCTTGGCCTTCGGCTCGTCTCACGATCACATCGCCTCTAATCGCCGTCAACCATCAGATTCGCTCACTACGTTCGCATATCTAGAAAAGTCAGTTAAGCCAATGTTGTTTCCATCATTCTTTATTATGTTTGTTTTAACTATTTTAATTTTGATTTGAAGTTGAAGTGGAATTAGTGCTGTAGCTGTATTCTATCATTTACGTTCAAATATCATCTGACCAGCCTATCAGTGTTCCACATAGAGCATTATTTCTGTGTTCCGGCTCCTCCTTTCAAAGCATAGGGGCCTACTGTATCTGGTAATGAATTCACCACGAATTCGCCATGAAGCTAAATAATCGCTGATTATCCGCACTAGGAAAAGCTTGTCGCCAGTCACCACTGGCTACCAGGAAACATCCAAGGTTCAGAGGACTACCTAGCCAATCAGGATACCAAAAAATACTCCATGGTACGTGTATAGTATATTGAAACGAAAACTTGGTCTCCTTTTTGGCCATGCATTTACTGCGGAAGAACTAGTGCTGCGAAGATATTTTAATTTTAACCTTATCATTTCCGCTTATTCCTTGGATGGATAATGAAGGTTGATAGATGTCTCTTGATTTCATCGCCGCAGCGCAAAGCAAAGTAAGCCATAGGACCTATTTACATGTAGAACTCTGAACGATAAACTTATATTCATTCATCGATGGTCAAGACAAGTTCATGGCGATAATTCATTCTTAGCAGCCTTCGTCAATTATGTCTACCGATTCAAGTACATGTAAATGCAGTTTGATTAAACCTATTTCTTACATTTCAAATTCAAGCCTATTTTGATATTTTGCGTCTTTATCTCCACATAATTATAGACGGCCGTGTTGCATGAATTTAAGACATAATCTTCATCGTAAATTTAACATAATTATATGAAAATCATTCTTTAGTAAATGATTAAAAATCGTCAATTTAATAATATGACATTCTTTAGATATGCAGTTTGCACATGCACAAAATTCGACTGCCGTAACAAATACCATAATGTCAGCTTCGAAGTAGTTTCCGGCTTGAACAACAGCTTCTGCACGTTAAATGTTGCTCTTATAAGAGCATGCACATTGATTTGTATTGATTAGGGCTTGTAGGCTATATTTACTGCTCAAATAGAAGTTCTCATCAAGACAATGGGCTTGTAGCCTATGCAACTAATGAAGACTCGTCAGTTCATGTTTCCTATTCAATATCGGACTATATGCAGTTCGTTGCAGCAATCCAGTTAAGAACACGGTCGTTGAAGCGATCAATAAACTCAACAACACAATCTATAAGCTAAGGGTCAAATTATTCTGAAAATGGAATATATGATCTGAGATGGCACTCCCATTTTACAGCACTATTTTTCGATGCTCTGCATAACGGTCTGGAAACGTGCGATTTGTAAAGCCGATGTAAAATTCATCACATGCAGGGCACATGACTTCATAGCCTAGATCACGTAATGCAAAGAAACTGTGACTGTATAGACCACGAAGCGTTGGTATTCCATTATTTGAATTTTAGTTAAATATAGTGGTGTAAGTAAGTAAGCAAGTAAGTAAGTAAGTAATCTTAGTAGAGTAAAAGTAGTAGAGTAAAAAAGCAAGTAGAGCTTATTTTCTTGTCCTTCGTCAAATCATCAGAAGTCACCTCTCGTACGACGCCATCAACTCATCAAGATGGTGAATATATATGTAGTGTCCAGTCCACCGCCGTGAAATAGTAAAATGGCAACTTTGAGCCAACGGCTGATAGACCTGCTGAATATTTCTGATAGACCTATTAGATGAAGGTTTGCTCACATTTTCAACAGAGGTTGCAACAATTTCATGCAACTTCTCAATATTTCAAAAGCTTCATCTTTTTCATTCTTAGACTTCAGGACATTTAAAATGCAGTGATCTGGTTAAGTTGTTGCACAGATTTTAGCCAAAAATAGTTCAAGATCTCGCATGCAGTTATGCGAATACTTCACATTATCCGAAGTCTATTTTGAGAGTTTACGACAAATGAAGCCGTTACTTTTTATATTGTTCAGTTGATCAGTTTCCAAGCGTTAACAGTCGTAGCATTATATATATATTTATATAGCATTATATACATTTTACATATATACATTTTATGTACATTATACATTATATAGCATTATATATAAATAACTTAATCGTTAATATGCCTGCAATCTGTCCGCGAGAAAGTCAAATCCGGTTTAACCATTTTATTTGCGTGTGAAAAGTATGCCAACTCACATGTACATATCATAAATAGTCTTTTGAAGAAATGTGTTTTCCTGACAATCATGAATTGCACGCTTCTGCATGTGCTCTACAAAAAAGTTAGCTGCTTAGCAAGTAGGCCTACCCGTACCATTCTTGCGACTCAATATTACAAGGCCACATACTGTTTTTTGAAAGTTATTTATTATGCCCACAGGGTAATCAGGTACCTAGCTATCTGTATAGTGGGTAAAATATCAGCTGCCAGCACAAAAAATCTCAGCATGCAGTGAAAGAATTTACCGTCCAATCATTCAGCTTTTTATGGAGATTTTGTACCTGAGGCTTAAAAACATGCTTGATCAACTTCAAAAATGGCAAATATTTGCTAATTATTCCTTATTATTTTGGTGGACGTGACATTGGCCTACTGCCATGGTTCGAAAAAATCAGGCTTTATCCTGCCTGCGAATACTGCCGTCAAGCATAATAACTAACGGAGCATCGCAAATTCTGTCTCACAGTGAACGATCTTTTGTAGGATGACTGAAGCGTGTGATAATGCTTCATGCGATTATAAATCGATTAGCAAGTATACATTGGTGCCTAGGATGTCCAACATGTATGTGTTATATACCCACATTCCATATATAATGTGTTCCCCAAAAAAATGCAATTGCAAAAGTTGCAGTTGTACAATATGATTCGAATTACCACAACAATTATCAAGGCAGACGATTCTCTACGGAACGTCCACGGTAGATCACGACACTTGTACGCGTGGTTTAAATTTTCAATGCTTGATGCTTTCTTCTGCCTTCTTTAGTCAGCGGAGATGCAGTTTTCTTCAGACGATGAATGCAATGCAAAGAGAGAAATGAATGTCGACTTATATACACTGCAAGCTGTAAACCGAGAACAGCCGTTAAAATTAACAGCTAAATTAGTTTAGCGGTTTTTTTGTTTATCTGATATGAGTTGATTGAAACTGTTACGTCATCACTCATCAAACTGTGACCATCATTTTAACAGATTTGCTGATATTTTCTGTGAACCTTTTCTGTTAAGTTTATGAACGGTTATTTAAGCTGCTTTTAATGGTGTTACAGCGTGGTTTAAATCAGAGCGTAATTTTGAAGCGAAGCGACTACGTCATTATCAGAGACATAATCTTTGGGTATCATGAGGATCCGGAATTCTCATCAGGTGCCATAAGAGAACAAATCTCTTGAGGCCTTCAACATCCGTTTAAAGGAAACGTGGTCGCTGGAGAATGACTGTCTTTTGTACACTAATGTACGTGTGCAGTAATGAGAGTGAAAATTAACTCTCTTGCTTATAAAAGCAATATGAAAGTCATCAGGAACTAATAAACTGGTATTGGAAAAGCGTTGCATGTAGGTACGTGTGAATGTGATGAATCGAAAAATTGTGCATTACCTACTTGGTAAAAGATACGTCCCTGGAAAAATCACTTCATAGGTCCCGGTACTCATAGTTTTACATGAAACGTCCATATTATAATTTTTCATGGCCTGATTTAAAAAGTGTGATTCTGAAAAATCATAGTTTCTCAAGCATTCTTTCAGCCACTTTGAAAGCTACAACATTAAATTCAGCGGAATTTAATTTCAGATAAATACCTATAAGTAGGTAGTTTTGCCGTCAAATTGTCATTAAAGTCAAAAGCAGACTTGGAGTTTTCGTAATGCAAACTGATGAATCAAAAAGCGTGGATGCAAACTGATGAATGCATGCATTGTAAGATAGACAATTTTGTTTTATTCAAGGTTGGTTAGCATTCTATACCTAAGAGCTGTCTATAGACAACTTTTGTGGCTTTGGTAAGTTAACCGTCGATTGTGCTTTAATTGTGCAAAATTGGCTTTAAACGCGATAATCGAGCTTCAGAAACATTGATTTGCCTATCGCATATACACCAGCCATCCTGTATATGCAATGCATTTAGGTAGCAACATTCATCGCAATCGTTCGCTTGAAACAATATTGGAACATTACATAATTATGTGATAATTAAGGCAGACCTATCCAGCTAACAAAAATACATTGCATCATACCTTTGTCGGAAAGACGCGATACTGTAGATATTACATGTCATAAGCCTTCAAATATTCAAATACATTATGTTAAAAAAACGGTTAGTTGTCCGTCACTTTTGTTGATGGCATTGAAACTCATCGATGAAATGCCATAAGCAGCATGCATGTGACCATGTGATATTTAATTTACAAACTAATCATAACTCAATCAATGCGCTCAAATCATTCATCCATTGTAAACAAACAAAAACGGAGCACATCGTTGCAGTATACCATACCTCAATAGGCTACTAGAGTCAAGATGACAATTATACTGCACAGTACATGAAGGTAAAGAAAGGAGAAGATCATAGGCCTATATATTATATCACAAAATTGGCAGAAATCTTTTTAACAAATTACAAAATCTATCAGAAATCCTTTTAACAAAAATACACGTGACAATATGATAATAATACGAGCGTATGAGAAGAGATTCAAAGAATCAAGGTCCATATTTGCTTAATCATTTTAGGCTTTGTCAGACAAGCAGTACAACAAGTATCAACAAGTAGTCAAACAGGTATCAATATTCAATCTATGTGAGATAGCAATCAATACGAGATAGCATATGTTCTCACAAAAATAACAGAAACAATAAGACTTTCAAAAGCAAATAATCGGTTCAAAAGCAATAAAAACCGAAATATCTCAATAAAATAAAAATCGTATGATCTGGTTGATCAGAAAATTATCAAGCTTGACAACAAATCACAGAGGATTCAATTGATACAGAATGAGTGCTATAACCACAGCTGATGATATATATTTTTTTCAAGAAAACTAATACCAGTAATTAGGGTTTCACACAATCTAGTTGCCCATTACTACACTGGTTTTAGAAAGACTGTTTTGATGCTTGTGATTTTCTACATAATCTTATCATTATGTCAAAGCTACAAGGTACAGTATACGATTTTCTTATACATGCATTGGACACATCCAATTTACTGTTAATAGTGGATGCATCACTAACACCCAATAGCCTATCGATGAGATTTAAAATTTGTAATTATTTTATAACCAGTAGTGTATTAGAGAGGTATCTCCTTTCACGTAATATATGTTACTTTTTGACAACGAAGTGGGTTTTGTCAGTTTGCCTTGTTGTTGAAGGTGTATTTGCCGCTGAAGGATTTGCGCTTAACTCTTCATTTTTAATATCCTTTTCCCCTTCCTCGTCTATATCGTCTGTACGTTTTCGCTTCTTGGGGCTGGGAGATGTAGTCTTTGCCGTTTGTCACATCGTTTCTTCATATTCGGAATCAGTTCGACTATTGTCTCCGTTCATCAAGTTTTTGTTTTCTTTCAGTTGATTACTTTTCGCACTCTTGTTTCCCACTTTCACTAAGTAAAACAACGGCATTTTGGACAAGCTTTTTAGCTCTCCTATCTTCCATGCCTTTCTCAAACTTGACAGCAATTTTGGATTACAGGTGTGAGAATGGGATCACTGGATTTTGGAAGAAGCACAGAAGTGGACTCACCGATTAATCTTCTTCGATATTTAGATGTGAGGCACGAACTCATAGTTGGAACGGAGAGGCTTGGGCGATAATCTGTACTTGTCATATTCATAAGCTTTATTGGCCATACGCCCTAAACAACGTTTCAATTTCTCATCGCACAAGTTGGCAGACGGCAAGAAAGCAATAAGTTCATTGGATGAGAGATGGTTTTCTCTGTCCCGCATAACTTCAGCAGAAATGAAGTCCATTGATTCTAACTTCAGAAAAGATGATGACAAGCGTCGAGCTGGATGTGTCATTTCTGGAAGCACTTTGTGTAGCAACGGTGAATCATGTTGTTGTTGATTATCTTTACAAAATCATTAAATATTGACAAATGCTTTCTCATGAATTCAACTAAGGCTGGAACGATTAGCCAATATTCGAAAATGTTTGTTATGATTGATATTATAATTGAAGTGTTCAAATATTTGATTTTGATTATGATTGATTAAATAAAGTGTTGAAGAATGTGACTATGATTGTGAATATGATTAAGGCGGCCATATACTTGATTGTGATTGATTGATTGAGGTGTTCGAAATCGGGACTATGATTAATGTGTGTCAGACGCTTTATCATGAAGGCTGGATAGGTTGAAAATGATGCTGACTACGGCTTCCAGACGTTTTTTCGGGTCAGTGATGTTTATAGTGCGCTAAAGTAATAGTTTGAATAGTGATAAAAATGTTTAATGATGTGCAGTGATAGGAGTTTTTATCTAAACTCATCTCCTTGTTCATTTAATAAGCATACTGAATTAGTATTACCGTAATTATTCGATTTTGGTCAGTACAATCATAGCGTAGGCCTACAAACTGACAAAAACATTGAACTCATGTAGGGAAGATATTCTATGACGAGGCGTGAGCGCATGTTCATGACCGTGTATCAAGGATTGGTACTCCCTGCGACATCATGTACTTTCAGTCCTTACGTATAGCTGTCAATCTGTCATCGGTGGCCGTGTTCTGATCTCAACTGATGTTCGGATGACTAAAATCAAATATGCTGATTAATTAACGTGATTTTGATTATGATAAATAAAGTTTTCAAAACCTTGATTGTGATTGAGATTAATGTTTGAACTAAATTTCAATGACGTGATTATGATCAGCCTCAAAAGTTAATTGATTAATCCAGCTCTACATACAACTGTGAACAAAAACACAGTACGATTTGTCAATAATTTGTCGACAATAGCAAAACGTCGCATTTTTATAGCATGAGTATAAATAACGTTCATTTATTTATTTTAGCAGCCTGTGCATGGTGTGCACCCATTTTCTTCCGAAATTTAGAGCGGAGATCACCAAGAAGCGTCACCGCTGTTTTGTTTCCTTCATTTGTTGATACGCCTGCCTGTTTCTCAAGTATCTTCACGACTAACTCATTTTCCATATCGCTACTACAGAAGTCATTATAGAAAACTGTCAAAACATCAGGTTCTTCTACCGCAAGAAATGAGCAAGTAGGAAGGCGTTTTTAAAGTAGGCTTGCATGAAATTCATAATTCCTGATTCCTCCATCATTCAGAAAGGTCAAGTAAAATTGTCGATATCCCAACCCCCCCTTCATTTCATTGCATTTTTGACGAACTACGAAATCCAATGAAATTTTTGATCGATTTGCGGAATATTGTAACCCTTGGTATGTACTCACTCAATAATTTTGTTTCCAAAAATAAGCCCACTTTCCACATAAGTCCCTCGGCTTTCATTTGGGCTCGCTTATGGAAAAGGCGACACTGCTGTTACCGGCACGCATTTGCTTTACATGTGAAGCACAATGTACTTCGGGAGGCAAAAAGAGGGAAATATTTCGAATGATACTCTATTAAAGGAAACGCTCGATGTTTCCGATGACTGCTATTGCCATGAGCCATAAAATGGAATCCTTCTTTGCATCTGGATTTCCGGAAACGTGCCGGTGAGTGACCTTTCTCACCTTAGCCTACTTGGGGATAACTCTCATCTAACCAAAATTAACACAGCGTACACCGCTGTTCACATGGTCATTATCTGAGTTTCCTCTATCAACACAAGTAGAAGTATAGCAATAACCCATGATAGTCAAATTGTGTTTTCCAAACTTCACAAACCATGCGGTTTCCAATGTTTCCGCGTCCGCTTGCTTCCGAAAATGCATGAGTCAAAAGACAGCAATCACTATTAATGGAATATAATTTCATTTTCAATATTTTCACACACCATGCTTCCTATGATATGGACAGCCAGTAGGGATTGATGCAACAAGAAGTCCGTAATGATAATGATCACCCCGAAGGGCAGTCAAATGAAAGGGAACTAGCATGCAAAGATTCACAGTCCCAAAGACGGGGAAATCCGGACTAAAACACGTTCCTTACGTCAGCTGGCAGCCATTATTTACCAGGCTTACATCGGACACTACACAATCCGGCTTTTACAGTCTTGAATTTGAATATTCGACAGCGTGGCTCCGACCGACATATCACATGGCCTCGCGCCAACCGGGAGCATTATAATGACATAATATTGACGCGACGACTTCGTGTGGCGGATGATTGCCGACTGCGTCTCCGCAGGAGGAACTTGACGCTTGATTAAACCTTCTTTGATCACGAGAGAGTAGGAAACATCAGCAATTTCAAAGCCATGCAGTCCATCCCTCGTACATGAGGGCCAGGTTGTCGAGATTGATGGCCTCCTTAATAATCCAATCAACCTGAAAAATTAGAAAATCAAGAGTCATAGATCAACTACATAATCTGTCACCTAAAAGCTAGTTGACAAATTAGTCAAGTTTTTGTTATTTCAACACAATTGTCAAAGAAAGACTTCGAAAGCATTATTGAGTAAAATATATTAAATAATAATAACTAAACAAGTCTTTCAACGCACAAATTATTATACTAAAATCGATTTCGCCGGTCCGGCCTGGTCACTTAGTACATAAACAAATCGTACTGATATAATAGAGATCAAATGCTAAATCATTTGAAATCATAGAACTTTAACATCACAAAAATCAAAGAGATAGAAATAATAGAAATGAAGTCCTAGCACAGTATAGTGGTGAAAAATCAATTTCCACAGGGTGTTTCAGTGAAACCTGGTCAGTTTCAGCGGGTTCGTATAAATTCAATTATAGTTCTATAGAAGTCAATGCCAGTACAAATAATAAACAATACTGGGAAATTTCATGTTAGAAAACTTCTTTTGAATAATTTCATCAATATAGGCTGTAAATAACATTGATATTATGTATGTGATAAGTCACACATAATTTATATTTGAAAATATCTTTCCTATGATTATTTGTTCTGTAGCAAGTCTCTTTAACAAAATTGTTCAGTTAGGAATGCTTTGTCAATATGATTGGTTCCTAATTGGACCAATAATGAGACGAATTTGTGAAAATAACGATTTTCACTTCATTATTTCATTTCGGAATCATGAGTGAACGTTAATTGCCAGTCCAGCAATTTCACCTTGCTCGGCTTTTTGAACAGCATCGCTCAGTTGTGATTGCTCAGCGTTCGTATGCTCAATTGTTTAAACTACGTCCTCGTGATCCTCGGCCAAAACGTGAGACAATTTTGGAAGCCCACAATACGGCCATTACTGTTGGACTCGCACATAAGCCACGCGGCGGCTCCGTGCGAACGGCTCGCACGAAAGAGAATATTGAGCGCGTTGTTGATGCCGTCGAACAGCAACCAGAGACCTAAACCTTTCTGTATCCACCATCAACCGGATTCTTCACGAACGCAGTTTTCATCCCTATCGGCTGCGCCATCGTCACTCCCTTAACGATGAAGACTTTGAGTTTCGCGTTGACTTCGCCTCGGAGATCCTTCAACACCTTGAGCAAGATCCCGACATCTTGAAGCGCATTATTTTCTCTGACGAAGCTAACTTTCATGTGAACGGCCACGTGAACGGCTGGTTTTATGCTCAAAAAAATCCTGGATTTGTTACCGATATGCCACTCAATTCGCCGAAAATCATTGTGTGGTGCGGTGTCTCGTGGAAGCAGATTTCGGTCCGTTTATCTTCAAGGACGAGAATGGTGCAGGAACCACAGTAAACGGATCAAACTATCGAGCAATGATCAAAGATTTCTTTCTTCCTCAATTGCAAAATAATGAAGAATTTTTAAATGGTTCTCTGTTTTTCCAACAAGCTGGAGCTACGCCGCACACCGCACGCGAAACTATCGACCTTCTGCGTGATGAAATTTCCAGCAATGTGATTTCTCGAAGAGGTGACATTCTTTGGCCAGCGCGCAGTCCGGATCTAACGCCTCTAGACTTCTGGCTGTGGGGAACGCTAAAACACAGAGTATATTCCACAAATATTTGCGATGTGCACCATTTGGAGCAGCGTTTGCGAGAGGAAATCGACTCCATTTCGACTGAAGAGCGACAGGCAGCACTTCTCGCATACAAGGCACGACTCCATACCGTGTTGGAAGTTAGCAGACGCCATGTTGAATAAAATAGCTTCTGTTGTTCCTTTACTTAAAGCAATAAATTTTTATATTTAATTTCCATAGTTTTCATTGTTTTATTCATAAATCGTGACGATAAATCGATCTCATAAATCATAATAAAAACGACGTTCATAAATCGAACGAAGGCTGAAGAGCGCTCTCCAAATGAGAGCGATATCTATGGTGAATGTGTCGATAAAAGTAAATAAAAGCATACGGACATAAAATTCCCAGGTATTGTCTTTCGTTTGCAAAAAGTTCCGGTTTAACATCTTCATCATGGGTCAAATGGGAATCGATTGAAATCAGCCAGGTTTGACTGAAACACCCTGTACAAATAGTCACTGTCGGTACATTGGCCTGATTCCATTCGTTTTTGTTGTTCATTAATATTTTTGAGGCTTGTATGCTGTTTTTGATGTTTTGATTAACGGCATCCGATATTTGTCGTTCCATGGCGTTGTTGTGGTGCATGCTCTTTACGTTTATCTTAAATTTCTGTTCTTGTTGCTCATGTACCTCTTTACAATGTTTTCAAAGTACTAATCCTTCTTTCCTTTCCTTGTATTGTTTCCAGTGTTCATTTCCTCTCAGCTTTGCAGTTCTTGCCGTCTCTCCAATGTAAGCTCCCTCACAGCTTTCGCATATTATTTCATACATGATTCCTTGTTCTTTGCACTTCCCTCTACCATCACTGTCGCATACGAAGCACTCATTTTCGCTACATTTTGTTTATTTGAATGGATCTGATTTTTGTAATTTTCGCTTCAATGTTTCTCCTGATTTCTCAATCACCTTTGTTTTCACTCCACTCCTCTTTATTACTTTCTGACATTCTTTCAGTTATTATTATTATTATTGAAATAGATGGCATAGAGTACAACAGAAGCAAGGAAGAACTTAACGATGTCAATTATTACTTTATGTTAAGATGTACAAAAGTTTTCGATTACCATCCAGCAACCATCTTCAAGTACAAAAGACTAGGGTTAGTAGAAATTTGAAATATAAGGAATTTGAAAATGATATTTACAATGGGAAGACATGATATGATAGGATGTAGATCTGAGCAGGTTGTACTGGATTACATATCTTTAACAGTAGCAAAAAATTGACCTGACAGGATTGATGAATTCTATGTTAGATGAGATAGTGAAAAAATGAGCGGTCATCATTAGTAATAAAGGAAATCACGGTAACTGTCAAGTTCTGCTCTGCTTTTTGGTTTATGTTTATTAATAATGAATGCTTCACGTAGTCTTAAATTTGTCTTGTCATGATCGTGAGCCAGAATGTCAATATTGATGTCGGAATGTTGTACTTGACACGTTCGAATATGCTTAAATACGGAAGAAGGACTTGTAGTGCGTTCTTTGAAGCGGACGTGAAGAGGTCGCATGGTACGGCAATAGAAAAATTCATCACAGTTGTTGTAGCTGATTTTGTAGATAATGTTTCTTCGGTTACATAATTTTTTGTTTTTCATTTTGCACTTAGCAAGAGTAGGTACATGATAGTGTTATACTTGTTTCATTTCGCTTCAGTTGTTGACGAAGTGTTTTATTGCGTCTTGTTAGTCGAACATAACAATTAGTCCAAGTACCGTTCAAGAAGTTTGAAAATGAAATTTTCGTCTGTACATAAAGTCAGTTATAAAAGATGATTTCAATGGCCTGATTCCCATAAATATCGATTAGCAGATTATTTTCCTTGCCACGCATTTCATTTCGAAAATTCACTGAAACCATTTCATGACAATGATTCTACAACGTGCATATACTGACACATCAAGCAATTTGAAATGAACAATAATTTCATGTTGTCTCATGCACAGCAAGAGCAAAATTCAGGTGTATTCAGATCAGCATAATTATCTTGAATATAAACCTAGACAATAGACATGAAAAGTTACTAAACAATTGACTGTCTAACTAGTATTTTATTAGACAAAAATCAATTCATAATCATCATTTATTCTATTTACATGATTTTTTTCAATTTTGACTTCTATTGTGCTAATGTACACAGTGTTACTTTTTGACCTTGAAATTTAATTTGCTAACGAGCGAGAAATGATAAACTAGCCTTTTCCATAAAAAATATGGAGTCAACCCATACACTAAGTTCACCTTTTGAGTGATTTTGCATGTGCCTAAATTTTTGTTCATTTGATATGTAAATATTAAAAGGCGGTTACATACATCGTTGTCGATTATTTAGTACAAATTCAATGCAGTCTTTACAATGAAGCTCTTATAGAAAAAATGTGATATGGTTTGTATGCTCTATGGATCTTGGAATAAGTTTCACTTCTGGTCACTTTGGCTGTCATATTAAATCAGTTGTTTCTCGAGCCAACAGATGGGTGGGCCACTAGTGATTTTTCACAGAATGCTTTCTAAGTCGTTATCTCTGGACATTTCACGGTACGTCTAATTCTTGAGTATGGTTGTCTTATTTGGAGTTCATGTCGTAAATGGCAGAGTCTACTCATAGTGCGTGCAAAACGATTCTAGTCATCCAACGTATCGCGAGACTTTCTACAATAAGATTGTTTAGCCTACATTCGCTACAGGCTCATATTCTTGCATTAGTATAAACTACTTCAATAATTTTGTAATTAATTTCTATGTTCTTACTCTTTCCGGTGATTATACCGGTACTTCTACTCATGGCCATAGACATAAGCTAAAAATAAATTCTTGTAAAATCTTGTAATTATTTATCTCGTCAGTCGTTTTTTCTTACAATAGACACTACAAAGCGTTGGAATGCGTTATCTGAGCAAGAAGTTGAAGAATTTAGACAGAGTGCATCATATCACTTTCCGTGATATTTGGAGACATTTTCACAGCTTTGTTGTTTAAAACAGACCATAATTCGTCATGGCTTAAAAGTTTTTGGTAATTCTTCAAGCACATAGGCTACATTCATAGCATAAAGTGCCCTAATTATTATTTTATTGGTCATATTGAGACATTGCCGAACTATTACCATGTTCCTTAATTCTATGCAGTCAGAAATAACAGCTTTGAGGTTCCATAGCTGAGTGATGGTTAAAAACTCTGACCATGAAAGAAACAGTCTTCATTTTCCTGAATCACTAGTAGAAAATCATAAAGCATCAGAGATCACAATTTTATCAAGTAATTTCTAAGAGAAAATATTCTCAAAGATCCCTGAATATATATATATATCAAAAGACAAATTAGCATATAAGTTACGAAATTCTATTGTCCTATATTGTCTGGGTGACCTCGACACTTCATCAAACTTCCAGAACTTTTCTAGGATATTCTAGGAACACGGTCAGCTGCTAAACAACTGATTTAATTATTCAAAGTGAATAGTTCTAGAGATTTCATGCATTATCAGATTTTGAACGATTATTCACTGCAGTTTCATTATTGGCAACATGTTGGGAAACAGGACACAGAAAAGTAATTTCAGATGGCACAAAATTTGATGTCACCTGACCATGTTGCAGCAAAGTAACATCTTAATAATTGCTACACTTTCGGGGCTCGACTTCTGGACCGGAAGATCGCTAGGCCAAGCACTTTACCACTGTGCCACCGAGCTAACTCTTAAAACAAACGATTAATAGTTATTTTTGAAAAAAGGACTTTTGAATCACTTTCAAATAAAATAAATACATCATCATTTTAAGTATCTCAGTCACTAAAGCTTAGGACGGAATGGTCATCTGTTTCTGATGACGCATCATCTTTCTTGCGCACGTACAGAGCGACCAATCAATTATGATCATCTGCAGGAAAATTAGCAACTGCCAACAATCCAATTTCAAATCCCTGAGCGGATACATGATAGGCCCCAAACATTCAAAAAAATTTAGTCCTTCCAAATCTGTTCGTGACTGCTTCGAATTTCAAGCATTTCGTTGTCCAAACATTTTATCATGACCTTTTGTCGACAGACGAGACGAAAGACTACATATTTTCTACGACCATTTTTGAGACTTCACGTAAATAACTTATGCAAGCTAACAAAATCGCAGATGAAATAGCCGCGATATTTGTGTATGAGAAATGGAAGTTGATGAAAAGAAAGGAAACTTAGCTGTGACCCCTATTCCATAGAAGAATTTGTAGATATTCATGACTACTTCGGCTCATTGTACAATTCATGAAAGTTTAAGTCACAACTTGATTTCTCACTTACCTGTTCTTCTACAGTAAAGGGATCACGACCACGTATAGCAGGACCATCTCGTCCTGTCAATTTCGCCTGCACACGACGCCACACGGTCAACGCGTACGGGTTACGAGCCTGCACGAGAGTCTGGCTTCCGGTGGTGCCGGCCTGGAAAGAAAAAACGATGATCACTAGTTGATAACACATGGACTCACAGAAAGCCAATTCCTTCTCTAAACGCTTTATTCATTAACAAAAAATTAAGTATTTGACTCAATCTTGATAATATTTTAAGAATCATTGGAAATAAAGATGAAATTTCCTAATTATGGCTAAAATAATGATCTGTTTCTAAAGTTTGGAATCAAAAGGTCCGATAGTTCATCATTTTTCATCTAAATTTGTTTATTGTGAAGTACCCACAAGAAAATTGTTAATTCGGAGTATGATATTTGCGTCTGGTGTCTACTGTTTATCACTGTCCGACTTGGAAGTGCCTCGATGCCCGCTCCATTTCATTTACTAAAGTGATGGCATAAATGTTTGTCCATCTGGAAAACAACGATGTTTTGATTACAAATTCCCCTTCGTGAGCCCTTGCATGTGTCCTCTTGCAAATTAAATTGATGTTCTTCTTCTCACGCATTAAATTGCTAACATTATCAACATGCATTTTCCGCAGTTCCTTGTTGTTTTCGCAATTCAGTTTCATACTTCGACGAGAGCCATTTTCAATGCACTCATTTGATGGTCATAACGGTAGCTATAAACAGTTTGGAGTGAATGGCAAAGTCTACACTAAAATGTTGATGGGCTTTGTATAACGAAAACCTCTTCTGTGATAGCTGCATTCAGTTTCATCTCCATGAGTTAAACACCGATCCGTTCATTAGTGAGCTTTTTCTCGAGCTCTTCCTTTTTAGGAAGACGACCGACAATAGATGGTTGCTTTGTTGATTTTGCTGGAAATTGGTTGTTCCTATTAAGATCAGCTGCATCCATCTTAGCAATGATCGATGCTGTACCTTCAACAAGTGAAGGTAGTTCAATAGAGAAGGCACATACATGTTGTATACGAGCAATACAATGGTGACTGAGAGCTTCAGTTTCGAGGTTATTAATCAAAATGGCTGTCTGATCCGGTAAGTTTTTTCGATTTCTATAAAATTTCGAAACGAAAGTAATAATACTGCGCTAATTGAGTTTGCGGCAATTACATTATAATGAAGAACTTGACTAATCGATAGATGGATTACATAAACCAAGTCAGTCATTTCTTTTAGTCTAAAATAAGATGCCATTATTTGAATTCCGTAAAGACATTTTTTCCTCGAAGTGAAAATATTCCTGTCTTTTCGTATTTGAATGAGAGGTCAGACAGAGAACGTCTAAACTGCAAAGTGACTTCGGCAGAAAATCGAATTCCTTAAATCTTGCGGTGATGAGGATTGAAATGGAAATTCCAAGATTGATGGTTTGAATATGAAAAGTCGAATGAAGTGAACAAATCACGAGATGACCAGATAGCGATTAATTTCATTTACGGAGGTGATATAAATGTCGGGCATGGTTACGAAATGAAAGCGAGATAATAGAATTTCGCCTTTATTCGCCCTACTGTCGGTCTGTGTCGGCATAAAATCCAGCGCTAAAAACTCAGCATGACAGAATTCCATCCTATCCAATTCAGAAAATGCATGGAATATTTATGGAAATTTAATTCTCGGCTTAATGCAGGTTTCTGACACCGCTAATTATGATACAATATTATTCAGGATATGATAAACTTCGTTCTGTCATATTCCATCAGAATATGAAAAAAAGAAACGCTTAACTTGTCAAAAAGATGCATCAACTATCCTTCGACAGGAGCAAATATAGTCAGTCGGCATAATAATAATATCAGGCTATTCAGTATAATATGCAATTGCGCTGTAAATGCAAATACTGTAGTAATAATTAGTTAGTATAACTAATTAAACAAATCAATGAATATATTTTATCTGTTGTCTTAGACAAGGGAAAAATAGTCAAAGGAAATTGGAGAGATGAGTATTCTAAGCATACAGAATACTTAATCCAATTGAGGGAATATTATTCAGTTCTATTCATCTATCTAATTCAAACCTTCTTAACATTCGGTTCATCCAACGGTACACCAGTGCGAGAAGGTGCGGCTAGCGCACAACATTACAAAAATTCGTCAATAACTTATTAGACACACCGCATGGACACTTTCACAATCCGCATTTTTCTGTCTGATGGAAAGCTGTAGGAACACACATTGATCACTTAATATTGCACTTAGAACCACATCATGATGGTGGTCGAATTTCAACCGATGATGAGTGTGCAACTTTTAATTCCGACTAATGCATTCAGAATTAATTAGAAAAAATAAAAAAACAATGAAAATTATATATGTACTATGTGTATTATATGGTTATATGAAAAAAAAAGAAGTAAGTTTACTTCGTTCACCTGATGAAGTCTTAGACGAAAATTCGTGAATAAACAATTTTATCTTGAGACTACGTTGATTTTTTTTAATTTAAGTGTATATATATGTATATATATATATATATGTACTATGTGTATATATGTATTATATTCAGAATTAATCTGTACCAAGATCTGAACGTGATAAAAGCAACAATTCACACTGAGCATTTTTTCAATACATCGTGCATGTACAGTTTGAGCCTACTGTACATTGATCAAGGCTATTTGCCTTCATGTTTTCGTTTGTACATGAAGTGAATATAACTATGCACTCTGACTAAGACATGGACAATATCACCATCCATCTAAATATACACGCATTTATTTTGCCCAAATAAATCGTTCAAAAGTTTGCTAAATATGTTTAATTTCTATTACAAGTATGAAAGATATTTAAGATTAATGATGTAGCAGGGTATCCACCCAATTCCCAAATCCTGAAAATATCCCAAAATATCCCGGAGTCATAAATGATGTCCAAAATCTGCATAAAATTATCGTAGCCGCGCTTGTATTGTACGTACAATTCACGGAATTACTACTTAATTATAGTGCATGAGAAAAATAAAGAACGAAATGATTTTTTGAATTATGCTCAGAGATTATAGACAGATAATTGTTATCTCAAGAGTCATACTAAAATTCAAAGAAGATCCAATGCACGCCAATAATTCAGCGGAGTCTTCACTTGAATTTTCTGTAGAAATGTTGTGATCAGATTCTTGCATTCTTCGCTTAACATCAAACGTTGAAGCGGACCACCATGACACGCTTTCTTCGCATTTAGAGATGAGTTGCGTTCGGAAATTTCCACCGCTCTCAACTCGTTTCGACAGACCATCGCTCTTGACATGTCAGTCCTTTCGTAACAGGTCTTCCAAATTCATTATTGAATATGCACACTACTGCTAGCTGCCACAATCAACAAGACCTACAATGCAGAGCTAGCGATTCAAAAGCGGAGAATACTAGCTGGCACCGTTACGATGGAATAAAAAGATTAGAGATGATCAGATGTTGGCTAGTCAGCTAGATAGCCAACAATTTCAACGAAGCTGGCAAAGCAAGCGAGATGATTGTGTAACAAAACCACAAATATCTGATACGATCATTCACTTTAGCGATGAAATGTCACCAATATTATACTGTCATGACAACTATTGTTTCTTTTTAAGAAATGATTCAATAAGACGTCTTTTAGGAAAATACATCTCTGGATGAACTGAACGACTATTCGGACCTTGGAGATGTTGCTGAAATTTTAAGGCATTTTCTTGCAAGAGGATACATCTGCAACTACATGCAATTACGGATGCCGATTTCATCGGAAAATCCAAGCGATGGTAGAAGATTACTTTGAGTGCCAAAATCAGATGATAATATTTTCTATTATTATTGAATTACAATAATCTGGACAAGATAAATCTCCGTTTCATCAAGTCTATAAATTGCGATGTCTATGAACCATATAGATTCAACTGACAAAGTTTTATAAGAGGAATAATCATTACACATAAAGGCAGAAAATGACAAGGCCAAATATATATTCCAAGTCAGGGTTTAGCCATTATCGCTTCTGTGAGCGCGAAGTGCTTTCTACTGATTTCTTGATACTTTCTTCAAATAACTTTAATCTCTCGTGGGTTCTTCTATCGATGGATGCATCATGGATTACTACATCATTTCATGACACACTGTAGACGCACATTTTTCTGAAAATTACTCAGCAAACAAACGATAACAAGCAGGATATATCCTAACTGACTTCTAACTTATGATTCCTTTTCTACTTCCAATTACTCATGCACTGCATCTAATGCCTATATATACGACTGACACACTGATATATACAATTCAAGCTTGTGCGAGTTAAGTTCTCTTAATCAAATATCAATAGTACACAGCAGAGAAGTCAATAATTCTAATCTCTTCAGCGCAAAATAACGTTAATAAAAATACTTGAAAGAAATTGAGAATTTCCTATAAAATAATAAACTTCCCATTCTGACATCAAATGAACAAGTTCAGAGATGTGAACTAGGCCTGCTGATGATTCCTGATGTTAGATGAAATGGCAGCTACTCATGTCTGTTCGCATTTTTCAACTGAGGTCGTTAGTCATCCAGTTTTGATCCGGTGATTTCCCCGTGTCCGAGGGTGGCCGGATGTACCTTATCGTGTTACAATCGCCTTCACACCTCGTCTCCATTTTCCTATGTCCAATGCGTTCTTTTTCGTCAGGCCTATCCTACGACATTCCTCCTCCACTTGCGTCTTCCACATTTTCTTTTACCCCCAACTTCAAAATTCAACGCTCTCTTCCCAAGCAAGCGCACTGTTCCTCTTATACATAATCTTGACAACACACAGTCCTCACCATCGCCCTCCCCGTTCGTCTCAGAATAGCCGGCTCAGTTTCTCTCAAAGTCCATGTTTCGCTTCCATACATCATGCAAGGTCTTACACAGATGCGATAGATTTCATCTTCAATGTGAATTTTCTTCATGTCAACAGTTCTCCGCACTCTCTAAATTTCAACCACCCAAGTCTTGTTCGGAGTGTTACTGCAGCTTCACATCCACCAGAAGCATTTATCCGTCACCCAGGTAACTGAGCGCATTCACCGTTTCCACTTAATCATTCAATCTCTCAATCGTTTCTTCCGTTCCTTCATCACTTCCTTTGCATTTCTCGCATTCAAACCTTCCGCCAGCCTCCTTGATGCAACTCAATATTTAATTATTCTATTCACTTTATATTGTGTTTTTAAAAAGCAGCATCTATTAATTATTGAAGACACGCTATAACTTAGGAGATTTGCCAGTAGTGTGTTAAAAGTGATATTTAATGAATTCCGTTGAAATTTCTCTAACTTGTTAATTGTAAATCTAAAATTTATATAGGGAATTGTGTCGATATTGAGAGATATGAACTAGGCCTGCCGATATTGGGGGGATTCCTGTTATTGGATGAAATGGCAGCCATTCAGGTGTGTCCCCATTTTTCAACTAAGAATGCAACTCAATATTCAATTATTCTATTGTATTGACATCAAATGACTTCGAATTTCATACACCCGTGAAGAAATAAGATGCATCTTCTTGAGAAATCAATATACATACCTATACTGTACAATGATTATTTCGATGTCAACTGCTTCACTATATCATGAAGATGTGTCACTGACTCTGAATGTCATAGTCTTTGTATCCTATCATTTTCCTTAAAAGAATTTTATGTATTCTGCGATCAGCAAAATGTAAAGATTTGTGAGTCTCAGATTAAGTTTCTGTGTAAACACTAGGACAGTTCGAAGTACTTCATAGAGTTAGCTGAGAGAATATGATACCAGTACATGGAAGATTGATAAGCTTCAATTATATTTCAGCGAACACAAGCGACGAGCAATAGACATTTTGTAAGATAGATCTTGTCTAGACAAATTTCTTTTCTGTTGTCAATTCGAACATAACACATCCGACACAACATGGATGGTTTCACGCATTCTCTGCTTTCAGTAACGTTCATACTAGAACTCGTTCAGTGGTATTATGTCTTTTCTAACTTAAATAGAGAAGTAAATAGAATATCCCAAATAAAACAAATTTTCACTAACAAAACGCTGATTTAACGAGATATTATTGCTGCATCCATCGGAACTTCAGAGCTGAATAAGGAAATTAAATACATGTTATTTGGGCAATGAGCAAATAAATTCTTTGGGATTGAAGCAATTGCTTAATAATGCTTCGTACGCTAGCACAACCACATTTATAGATGCGCTAACGATATGCAGTGCTTCTCTTGAACCTGGAAATACTTCACGAGAAGTGTTATCAGTCAACTGAAATTTCTAGAAAGGCCAAATAAATGCATTAGTGAAGGGAATGTCATCATCTTTCACTTACACATCAATTTGATCACATTTTCAAGCTATCGTATTAAAGGAAAGTTAAATTTAAATGCTTATTTTTTATGGAGATAAAAGCCTACGGTATGAAATAGGCAACATGCTAGTTCATTTTCTCTTCAATTATTGTTTACCTGTCTCATTTCCACGTGACCACAACTCTGCTTCTCAGATTGGTTGAATGATTCAAGCATGAACATAACTTTTGGTTGAAACGATTATTCCGATTTTACGGTCGAGACAAGTCTCTCACAGTCGACGACAAATAATCTAGTGTTTAGACTGTGAGTTCCTTGTCAATTATAATCTTTCTAAATCAATGTCAAGGAGTGACGAAGCAAGTTTCACTTTGGTTGACTCGGCCGGTTAATTACTATAAAATCGGTGGACAGTGGATGACTCGATCAATTATTTCAAACATTTACTTGCTCAAAATGGACACTTCACCCATCGCAATTCACATTGTGAATGGCATTTTCGGAGAGTTCAGGTCAAGCCTCATTTTTTGAAATCTGCCTTAATAAAGTGAACCTTACAAGTTGATGCTGGACTCCACCATGATACCTCAATGTTGTAAGAAGCAACAACTGAAAAGTGTTGCTTTCCAGCTTTATGATACACCACCACATTTATGGACAGATCATCACGACACTGCCTCGAGGCACATTTGAGAAGGCATTGGTCCTGGTTTCCACAGAACTATTATTTTGAGGGTGGGTCTCTGTCAAAATCATTATTTTAAGGCAGAAGCAAATCACAAAATATGCAACAATTACAAGAGTGGTCGAAGTAGCAATCGAGAATGAATTTGCTAGTGCAGTGGATGATTTGATTTATCGCTGTGACATTGTGAAGGAATCTGGTGGCGATACTTTTGAATATTTGTTATATAACTAATCCCTGTATGATTGAAAACAAATAGATACTTGGATTTTTTCAATTAAATTTTCTGAAAATTTTTTTTGCTAAAAAAAGCAACCATATTTCAGCCTTGATACATTAGCATGAAAATGTTATCAACTTTATGTGCAAATGAAAGATAACTAAACCCCTCCCTGACACACACTTAAAGATGCATTTATTTGGCCACTCGTGAAATTTCAGTTGACGAATAACACTTTTCTCATGACGCATTTGTCCAGACTTATGAGAAGCTGTGTATGCACATGTTCATTACTTGCAACCAGGCTGACCAAATGATTTCGGAAAAAAGCAGACTTGATTTTCGGACATGAAAAATCGACCTAATTTCACCTTAATAGGGAGAATTTGGCAATGTGCTACCTGCAAGGCTATAGATCCAACTGCGCCTAAGTAAAGTCTACATGTATCGTACATGCAGAGGTAAATGTCACAAGATTAATATATGTGGTCAAACTTCTTTATTTTCACTTTTTATAACTTCTAAATTAGAAAATGTCACATTCAAAGAAAATTTCATGACACATCAATTTCCTTTTTTAAAAAACTGTCAATCACAGATGATGACACGGCATCCCTGCGCTTCTTGGAAGCCTGACTATCTTCCTCCAAACACCTATTCCTTGTTCGAGCCTCCGCTAATTTCTTCTCAATCGCTTCGATTTCGGTCTCCGTTTCTTGTATTTCCTTGTTCAGAACTTTATCTGATTCCACCCATTTTTCGCTTGATTTCTGCAGCTTCGTGCATCAGAAGCTCTTTTTCTTTGAGTTTGAATCTCTTTTTCTCTTCTTCGGTATACAAACGACTAGCTTGGCTCATGCTTTTCAGTAGGTCGTCTGGAATTGTGAATTTTTCAAGTGACTCACGATCAAAGTAATCGGAGGCCAATCGAATTCCATCGTAGAGATTATCAGAGAACGCAGATTGATAGTCACTTTCATGAAACTTCATTTTCGAGAATCCGCTTTCGACTGTCATATTGTGGGGTACGAACAAAGTTATGGTGTTCACCAATTGTGTAAGCGTTCGTGAGGTAGAAAGTTCATTTGCTTTGAATAACGTCTCCAATGGCTTTATCACTTCGGAATTGGACTTTCCTCGCAGTACTGCAAGCTCGTCAGATGCGGTAACACGATTCAAATTCAAGGCCGCATCTAAGAAACATTTCAGGTTTCAACATATGAATTTCCGTTCAATTTAAAGAATATGCTGATAGAACTCTTGAAAATCATACAAATACAGCAATGATAGAAAAAAGCAGACTTGACCAAAAAACAGATCAAAAACAGACTTTGCAGACTAGTCTGCAAAAAGCAGACCATTTTGTCAGCCTGATTGCAACATTTTCCAAGTTTTGAATATATTGTCTCGGCTATTTTTCATGTTTTGAATGCAATTGCAAAGATTCAATATTGAAAGATGATAATTTTATTTTCTTATTATCTTTTACAATTAATTTCTGCCAACATCCGTTAACTATCTTCAGGCAAAAGAAAGGAAATAAAATATGAAATTCACACCAACGTCTATGTACAAAAGTCAGTGTCATAATTATATCACATTATCACTATATAATGGTAAATATATCGGTGTCGAAATTTATCGCTGAACTTGGTTTTAAATACCGGATTCTGATGAAAGTTCAAACTTTTTGGGACCAATAATTTCAAATTGCCCTTTTTATCGTCTTTCCAGTGTCCTCTGATTACCCAGAACGGTATTTGGAATTGTAGCATTTCTAATATAATAAAACACAAGTCGCTCGCTATAACTGTAACAGCCAAGAACTTAGTCCGCACAGATAGTGATTGGCAGAATCAAGCTTATCGTCTTGTGTGTGAACCAAATGTAAAAACATACTGCTATACCTAGAATGTGATGTAAGGAACTTGCATGCCAATATTACAACCTTAGGCAAACAAATTTTTAATTTTTTAAGTCCGTGGGGCTCGATGGGTGAAAACAGAGACGTTTATCATCCAAAAGAAAAAATATTCGCATGTCAGCGCAAATTCAGAATAGTGCGACAACTTATGATGAAAGTCAAGTAAAATGACGAAATCATTTATGTACGACATCACACACAAGTAGAGATGAGACAGAAAGGAATAAAAATATGCAACCTAGGAAAGCGAATACAAGGAAAGACTTTTATTCAATTCATTTCTCTTTCAATCTTTCCATTAGGAACTAGTGAAACTCATGGCGAAAATGCTGTCTGAGTGCATAAATTGCAAGTCTTAGTTTGGTGGCTTTGTGCATACAACTGTTCTGAGATCATACGGACAATTTATCCAAGACGATGGATATATCTGATAAATGTACTTCAAGAATAGAAAATCCATCAATCTCAAATTCTTCAGTTTCAATGACTGCATGGAGACAATTCGTCATCGGATATCATTGACTCCTAATGAAGTCACACTGAGTCAATTTCGAAAATAATGCTACTTTCATACATTATTTCATGATTTTGGATTGATGGAAATATTACCGTAGACCACGGCAATAAAACAACTCAAGAGAGCAGCAAAAACATGTTTCTGGATCACCGAAAATTACAAACTGAGTAAACAGGGGAGTTGCTATCAAAAATTTAGTACAAAGTATTAGTCCGGCAGCCAGAACGGGTTTCTGCAGGGAACGAGGCCGAAAATGAGACTTTCACAGAATGATGTACACCCTATGCCTACTACGAATCGGCACGTCTGCCGAGTTCTAGTGAGTTCCTCTTCTTGTCAGACGGGATCAAAGAAAAACACATGTAAATCCAATGGGACGCAGATTGCAGTTTTTGGCTAAAATGAAATTTTCCATGTTTTCTCTAATTAAACGAAAAGTATTAAGCCTAGAGTAATAATTGTTGGCGTGGAATGTCTGCAGATCATTTCCTATGATATGCATGTGCTATTATCATGCATCTAATCAGGAATGTATGTGAGAATGTGGTTAAATGTGGATAAAGTTGCTCAAAATGTTTGTGTTTGCTGTCATTAAGAAGCTCGCCAAATCGAAATGTGTTTAGCTTTATAGACAGGGGTGCATGATGATGAAAGAAAATGGCCTGAAGACATTCCACGCCAACAATTATGACTCTAGGCTTAATACTTTTCGTTTAATTAGAGAAAACATGGAAAATTTCATTTTAGCCAAAAACTGCAATCTGCGTCCCATTGGATTTGCATGTGTTTTTCTTTGATCTCGTCTGACAAGAAGAGGAACTCACTAGAACTCGGCAGACGTGCCGATTGGTAGTAGGCATAGGGTGTACATCATTCTGTGAAAGTCTCACTTTCGGCCTCGTTCCCTGCAGAAACTCGTTCTGGCTGCCGGACTATATGCTATATTCAGTCACATTCCTATTGTGCAAATTTTCCTGAAATTGATTATTTTGAATTATTTTCACGATTTATTTTTCAACAATGTTAGATACCTTAAAGATTTTCTCAATTGACGTTTTAACAATGCATGCCCCTACCGCTATGATTCGATTGTGTTCCACTGATTTCGACCCCAAAATTCTGAAAAATTTCGAACCGTGCCACCAGCACTTCTGTCACCCTCTGAAGGCAACAAACATATTCTCTTTAAAAATCTTTTCTTTATTTCCAGCAATATTATCTGATCTTGCAAAGAAAGATTTAGATCACATTTTAATTAAGGAAAATATAATTGCGTCGAAAGATAAATGTAATTTCGCTTTCTTTAATTAAATTCATTTATTTATTGAAGTCTCATAATAATGTATCCTCACTTTAGGCTTAGTGTCCATTTTCCCTTCCTCTTCTTTCTCTTCTTCCTTTTCTTCTTCCTGTTCATCGGGCTCAATGTCGAGATTGGGAGCCAGTTTGCGCAATTGACGACGCAAAGTTGGAACTAGTGCCACAAGTTTTGATCTGTGACTGGTCACCTGTGTGACAACATTGACAATGGCAGTTTCTGAACTTTCTTTCTCCAGTTCACCGAGCAGACGGACAAGTGCCGAGAACTCAGTCGAAAAGCGTCGGTACTCGCGAGCATATGCCTTCACACGGTCGTCAAAACGAGCCATGGCCTTCAACACAGGTCGGATATCATGTGCATTCAGAAGGCGTGTGTGACGCCCGACAGCGGACTTCAATTCGCCCTCAAACTGCGCTAGACGCTCGATTTCAGCACGCGCACTCTTCTTCCGATCTTTCAAACTGGTGACGAGGTTCGTACAACGATCGGTCAAGGAATTAGCGAGTCGTTCTGTCCACTCTTCACCCTCGGTCTCATCACTTTCTTCGAACACACGCATTAACTCCTGTTCCAAGTCGGTCACCTCACACGCCTCACGACATTCAATGCTTTCCAGTTCTGACATCCATTCGGCAAATATCTCTTCAACTTGAGAATCAAATGCAAGAGCCTCCGACGATCTACAAGCAATAATATAGTTTGTATAATTCACAACAATAAAAAAAATGGCACATGCACATGGGTCAGGGATGTGGAGTCCTATCAAAATGATAGGACTCCGACTCCGGGTGGCAAGTATATAAAGCCTACTTTTTTTAAAAAAACCTGGTAACCTGCATTATAGATCACTATAGGCTTACCTGAACCTATTTCCAGGGATCATTACTGTATCAGTCTTCAATCATTTTCGATGAAAGTTTATCAAATGTCGCTTTAAGCTGGATGCATGCACTCGGCTCTTCCCATCTTATTGGTGTGCTTCATACGGTTTTTCTCCAGTCTCTACCAGGCAGGAAAATCACCCATCCTTCTTCAAAAAATGTGAGTGTACTTTCGATTTTAACATGCGCTTTGGAGGAGCCATCACACACGATTGACATGAGGGTAAAAGGTAATGTCATCAAACAAACTAGTATTTCATTTTTGTCTCTGATGTGACCTTTGGTGCGTGGGTGTGATCGAGGCTAGGAAGGCTTGTCTTCTCTACTAAATCACCGAGTAAAAAGACAATCCTATTTTCACTATCACGTTTCATTCCCTCAACTATTACAAGCTTTACATGCAGCAGTGTATCTGTACTTTTGTTTGCCGGAGAAAGCTGACATCAAGACAGTGACGGCTATGCACGAGAATAAATAATTTGCTTGTATCATATTATTTCGGGTCTAGTTATAGACCGGAGTCTGGAGTCCGATCATTTGATAGGACTCCGGGACTCTGACTCCGCATCCCTAACATGGGTCGTCAAGTTAGCAATCGAATCAAAAACTTAAGTATGTTTAAGATGCCTATATCAGCGAAATCACGCATCAAATTAGAAATTGCCTAACAATCTAAGATATTTAAAGAATTTTTCGGATAAATGCAATTCCAAATATTTTTAGATGATGCTATCTGACATCAAATATTTCGTTGCAAGCAGCTATGCATTTCAGCTACTATCCGTAGCAGATCTATCATCATGCATGTTAGGAAGGATCATAATGCTAGGGTTGCAAAAAATGCTTTTTATCTACTAAATTTTAAATGCTTTAAATAAATTTCAAGCATGTTTTTATGTGTCTTCTGTTTTTTATCTATTTGATGAGAATTGCGGTAGTACTTAAGGCGAATTAAATCGACGTCTTCCCTAAGACTAAACGAATTAAAATGTAGCATAATATTATACTAATATTTTTAAATACTAATTCATTTTAATACACAGATTCACCTTAGAAGTAATAAGCTAAATAAATGAAAAAGTGAAAAGAACTATATAGTAGATTGCTAGAGATAATGGTAGAAAGTGAAAAGTGACAATTGAAACAAAATATATTACCAACATGTCACAAAAGATAACGAAGGTTGACAAAGAAACCATATTAGTTCGACAAAAATTACTGCAAAAACAGTTCTTGATGATAAGGTGTATTCACTCAGCATACAACGTCACTTAACATAGTTAAACATCACTTTCGTCATCGCGGAATCAAATAGGAAGCAATCATTATTAACAAAATTATCTTCCTCAAATCTGCTGTTACACGCAATTTTCGTCAGTTTAATAAACCTGTCATGGTGATATTGGTGATAATTAGCTACAGTATCGCAGTATCACGTAAATTGCACCAAGGTAGATTTGATTTTCGATTTTGTAATAGAGCAAACTGCACTCGCTCAACTAGTATTTCGAAAGTGCATTGTCAAAAAAGATTAATTTTTATGACATTTCATACGCAATTATACAAGCACAGAAGAGATTAAATAATTTTCAGAATTGGAGATTATGTGTCGAAAAGGTGCATTTTACAGGAAAATGAAAAAAAAGATAAAAAACACATTAAAAAATCGTTCTTTTGATTTAATCCGCGATTTAATTACGTGAGAATATGAGTAAATAGGGACTGCAGTATAGAGAGATCTCAGCTGCTAGTCTTTGGGTGTTCCACCTTATTCATTCCAACTTTGATGATCGCTACAGATATACTTTAACATCAATTTCGAATATCTTACCTTGTGCGGAAGTCTTCTAAATGTAAAACTGATTTCACAGTTTCGAGTACAATCTCAACATTATTTCTTTCTTCTCGCAAGATTTCGTCGTTTTTGGTGTAAGATTCCTCCACTGCCTCGAGAATGGCGGAGACGCTTGGGTTTGCGCCTTGAGCCCATTTCAACCTGCAAAAACATAATTCGTATTTTTGGCGGTACAAAATTCGCTCTTTCACTCTAACTGTCCTAGCTACTTCTAACAATATATTATCTGCTACATCGATTAGAAACCAGATTTTCAATGTACACTAAAAATTTTCAGAATGTATGGTAAATTGTGAAATTGATATTTCATGACTAATGACGATACAAACGGTGGCGCAAACAGAAGTGGACAAACTTTTATGTGGCATACATACATGTTAGAAGCCAGATGACATACATGTAAATGGTGAATTTTTGACCCAACATCTTTGCTGAATCCATGTTAAAAAAGTACTTTATCCAGCTGAAGTTTTACATTTATCACTTCCATGCACACAATGACGAAGTAAATCCACTCGGGGTAGGACTCTACTTGAAAAAGGCAAGACAATTCATTAAGCCGCATCCACGTTGACTTTGCCCACAATTGAACTGGTGATAGCTGACTCTGGTTGGAAGTGACAATCTGCACAATCTGCAAAAAGCGGACTGACTGAACCATATCATTTTTTAGCAGTCCTCACGCGATTTGGTCTCACGAATACTGTGGTGTCATATCCGCTGGTGGTTAAATGCTTGTGGCAAAGCTTGCTGCAGACAAGGAGCGCTGTTAATTGTCAAACATTGACTGTCGATTGCTATGCAGTCCAGAATACTGACCGTCATCACATGCACGAGGAGCTTTAGCGACCAACTTAACGATCATAATTTGCACGTTTCAATTAGGGAGAGCGGGGTCGGTTTTACTCCGGGATTACAACCTTGCTGAACCCAAATTCTTGCTACATAAAAATTCATGAAATAATTGCGAGAATATTATAAAACTTGTAGACTAAATTGTACTAAAACTGTACTTTGATCTCGAAGAGTTTGCATTCGGCAAACTTCCTTACATAAATGAAGATATCAAATTATATTTTTCATTGCGTTGCATGGTGACTGGAAATTCGAAAGAAAGGCATGAAAATCATCAAAAGCAAATTCAGAAATTCGTCTGTCATTGCTACAATGGATATGACAGTCATTTCGGAAGTTGACTGCACTCTAGACGAGAAATGCTATCTGAAACAACCATTTCAACCCCTTTGTACAAAATCTGTTTATTGAGTCTATTCTTTTGAGTCTCGACAGCTAAATATATGATGGATATTTTCAGTCACATATGCTTATGCATGCTTGACTGGATTTCAATCAAGAGATTCTCTTTGATTCAAAATTTCATATTGGAGTAATAATTCACTAAGGACAATTGAAGCAAAATCTAAGCTATAAATTCTTAAATGAACTTATGCTTAAATGAACAATTCTTATGCTTGTTTCAGATGGTTCATGCACTAGTATGATTCGTATGATTATAATTGAAAAAGCAACAAAATTTGAATTCATTATATGAACTGAATACCGGAGAAGATACCTGGACAAGCATCAACATTAAAATGAAAATTTCTTTGTTTTTCTCATTTCAGGACATATATTTTGAGTATTGTTCAGTTGCATCAATGCGATATGCGGAAACCTGTATTTAATACATTTCACTAATATGACCATAAAGATACATGTGTACATGTGCCAAATAAGATAATATCATACTCTCAAGTGGCTGAATACAGCAATTGTTACAAGTTTTATGCCTAAAACCAAGTAGTCTATTTTTAATGACGATTAAATGTTTGAAATTAATTGGGCAATGTAGTCTCAATAGTAATAATTATCATTATAAACATTCAAACATCAAGTTGAAGACAATTATTGTCTTATCATTATTATGAAGATTATATTGTCTTATTATGAAGATTTTTGTTGTCGGGAATTAATGTCTAACCGAATTCTGAATTACCTGATCGATAGTTGTGTTGATGTTGTGTTTCGATAACTGTGCCTGTTGATAATTCCCGGTAGATGAAGTGGCGGCTATTGAGGTAAGCTAGTATTTTAAAACTTAAAGTTTTTCAATTATATAACATAACATTTGATAATACTATTTACAGTGCCTCCAAGATCATTGCTGGTGTATCAAGTAGTACTAAATAAAAAATTAAGGAAATGAACTTAATACCGATCGCAGACCATTGCAGGATTCAGGTCCAAAGCCTGAACATCATCGGAGACGACTTGCGACCATATTTCACGTGGTCTTCCTACTGGTCTTCTAGCTGCCTACGACCTCAACTACAGGAATCTTTTCGTTCAATCATCCTCTTCTCTTCGCAGAATGTTGCTATATCACCGCAGCCTTCTTCGTAGAACATCGGAAATGCATTCCAGGTTCATCTTCTTTCTTCGGAATTTACTCCTCAGTCCATCGGAACCTCACACCACACGCTTCCCATCACTGCCTTTTCTGCTCTTTCCATCTTCATGATCTGATCACTTTTCACGGTTAATGTCTCATTCCCATGCATCATCTCGCTACGAACACAAGCAGAGTACACTTATTTTCAAGATAGGGCCTTGCATGTCAGGAAAGGTGCAAGTTCGTGGAGCCTCCTCCATCACCACCTTACTCTCAATGTCAAAGATGGTCGGATCCAACAGCGGCACTCAACGTGTCACCAAGAGAGCAGAAGGACTTTACTGAGCTGAAACTGTCACCTACACTGAGCTCATCAACCTCACTCGGACGTCCAACGGTAGGCGATTGTTTCGAAATTGCGCGTCTCCATTTAACTTGATCGTTGGCGAGCGAAGGGTTGAGGTTTGTCCATCAATTTCTATCCATCTAGTCGGACTGTCTAACCCAAGCCGACCAGAAATACCTTGGGCACACAAAAAAGCATGCAGCTGCATATAAATTTCCCTTCACACCACATCACTTTTGGATATAACAGTCGCATGCGCTACACTTGACGGAATTCGCGCCCACCCCATATCTACAAACTCCGCATGACCATTCAGACTCAGCCAGAGGCACCTTCCGCGCCGCAATGATCTTCGTCTTTTCATTTACTCTAATTCCTTTTGATGCCAAACTTGTTTTCCATATGCAGTGTGTTCATAAAGTCAATGTGCACCTCTTCTAAACTATGTTTTCCTAAGAAAACAGTCGTAATCCTACAATTGCAGATATCTAGCACATGCACAGAGCCACTGACTCGTTTGAGAAGCGCAATTGAGTGGCTTGTGACATTCAACATGATTTAGAATTTGAATTTTACTTAACATCTGTCAGCTACTAATTCCCTAAAGATCAGTACGTTGCATTTCGAAGCTAAGCATGGTGCTGTCATTGCGAGAGAGAATCTTCTAGGTCGAATATGTGAATGGGGAATATACTAATGAAGTGAAGGATGAGTTTTTAGAAAGACTTCCTACAACTGATTTGTCTCATCGAAATGCTGATTGGAGTCCAATCAGTGAGTTCAGAGAAGCTAGCTCGGTGCACGATCCATCAGGCTCAGATAGACCAGTAATCTTAACTGATCAAAAAGTCAATGTCATTTCTGAAGCTGCGACTCATAGCCCAAACAAGTCGATGCGTTGCTTATCCCAAGAAGTGGGTCTATCTCTCGGGGCCGCTCATCCTGTTACAAGAAAGAACATAGGCCTATATCCGTACCACATCTCTTGCCAACATTAATTGAAGGATGCCGATCATGACAAGCGTCTTCAGTACTGCCTTTGGTTCAAGGAAAATCGAAATGAAAATGATGTGCTCGATATGACTTTTTTCTGATGAAGCTTGGTTTCATCTATCACAGCATGCTAGCAGCCAGAATTTCAGAATGTGGTCTAGTGGAGACCCACACGAATTTGTTGAGAAGCAATTATATTCTCTTATGACAAGAAGGCGAATGCTTGGGCCGATATTCACTTATTATTGCAAAAATTATTTGACAAATTTATTGCTTCTTTCGTCGACGAATTAAGTGACGATGAAAATTTGACTGCTTATTTCCAACAAGATGTAGCAACTGCGCATACCGCTAATTTCTCACTTCGATATTTGAGGGAAATATTCCAAACAAGAGTTATCTCTAGAGGAATTTGGCATCCGAGATATCTGGACTTGAGTGTCTTGGACTTTTGCTGGTGGGTAGCGGTGAAGCAAGGTTGCCGAATAATGTCACGAAATCTACAGGAGTTTAGAGAAAACAACCGAATGCAAAATGACGCTATCAAACACGAGGAAATTCATCGAGTGTTTGAAAATATGTGATCACGTAGAAGTTAACTTAGGAAACGTATATTTCATTGTAAAACGTTTAAGTAGAAACAAAGTCATGCAAAATTATGTCGAAGTCACAGATACAAAATTGGTGTATACAAATAAAAAAAAGGGAAGCAAGTTCACAAGAGTGGGCTACGTTCTCATGCCCGTCACCGAGTTCACCATTCGCGATGACAGATGGTGGATCTCATGATTATTTGGACAGTCTTTGTATGCACGATGTCCTCGCAAACACATCTCCATAGATCGAATTAATGAGAAGCTGATCCTTGTTCGCAGCAGTGTCACTTCATGCGAATAGTTCGTGTTTCGCTTCAATGATAACAAGTGAGCAACACGTTTGATAGCTGCTCGAGCAGCTGGCCCACATCCCCCTGATGAGCAGAACACCATCGGGATAAAGCTCGCATGCTCCACTTCGCGAGCTCGCTCACCATATTGTCTCCTCTTCTCATTCTCATGGCGGGCATATGACTTCCTCGGTTCCATTTTATTGCTGCGACCGAACGGGGAGAACACTCTAATATCTAGGCATGTTCGATGATACCGATCCCCGTAAAGGCCTGATGCGCAAATGTCTAGTCTGGCTTCATCGCCGGTGATCGCTGTTCTATAATCGAAGAGCTCGTTGTCGAGTGGTTCAAGGGCAGGCTCAACCGCAACGTCATGTGTCACTTCCCGAAGTCGAATGTACGTAGAAGTCGATGTTTTTACAAGAAACATTACAAGAACTATTTATAATGCCCTGGCAATCTACTACTAAGCGACAAAATACTGCGCATGCATTGAATTATTAGGTGCACAGAGACTTTATGAACGCACTGTATATCTACGAGAATGAATTTAGTAATGCTATCAGACAGTGGAGAAAATAGCTTCTTTCATCACTAACTATTGATCAAATTTCACAAGAATTAAGAAATTTGGTTGATGTGCTTCCCAATCCAAACGGTTCAGTTTCATAAATGCATAAATTGGTCGACTTGATGCTATAAAAAGGTGAAGCGCAACATTTCTAAATATGAATTAACTGCTATTCTTTGCTCGTTTCAAGCTGTCTGTACCCTAGGTAGTTGTTGTTAGCTTATGAACATGAATGCATCATAGTGTACATTCTTTTTAACTATGATGTCTGATTCGCAACGCTATCAAAGCGATAAATTCTTGATCAAGGGTTATGCAAAGCCTTGCCATGGGTTGAACGCATGGAACGCCGAGTAGCTCTGGTTGAAAAGTCTTCGCACAGAAGCGCACCTAGTCCTATGCAGTTTGCTCCAAAATATAAGTCATCGAGTCAAAGTGTTGTTTGAAAAAGAAAGAAAATATGCTGATTTTAAGATTGAAGAAATGAATTAATGAAGAAAAGGAAAAAATTTCACCTGATGAAGGCTTCGGCCGAAAATTTGTGATTTTAATATTGTATATATACATACAAGTATATTGTTCGAGTTCTAAGCATATTTTCTTTCTTTTTCAAAATATGCAGTTTGATCCAAAAATGTATATTGCAAAATACTCAATGATGATGTGATCTCTTCTTCCAGGTCTATCAAAGACCCACAGGTGCAAATCGAAGCAGTTTGTCATTAGATTTAAGTTCATATGATCAATAATTTGTAGTAGAAATAAATTCATACTGCAAAGTGAATTATGCACTTAGGACAAACAATTTATGTATACTAGTGACACCGGATTAAGTGACATACGAGTGTAAATCAATGAAGCAACTCACCGTTGTACAATGCTGTCATGTTGACGTTTCATTTCAGCCTCAGTTTCATTTATTGTCTCATTCTGAGTCTCTAAATGTGTGCTGTTTCGTTGCAGTTCCTTGAGAATAGAAGCACGAGTAGGGGTTGCCAGATCATTTTCTCGTCCTAAATGGTCTGTATGCAACCACTGAAAACTTGCCAATGAACGTTGAGCGCGTTGCAACCGACCCTCGACCATTTTCACACAGCTATCCATCACTAATTGTGTATGCTGCCTCTGGAGCACGTTCTGGTGAAAGTGACATGCGCAAAATTGCAATTTCTATCAGTTAGCGAGAAAACAATTCTGAAAACATTTAGTACAAATACATAGAATATTTTTTGCTCAGTTGTAAACAGTCGAGTAAAAGGTGGTGACAGGTGAATACAGTTGAACTCTCTCAACCCGTGAGCAATTTCAAGCATTTGAATTAGTCAAACTCAACATGGTGCTGAGTGCTTGTGTTTGGCAATACAGGTACTGAATATTAATAAACGATATATTTGACCCGTTATTGCATGAAAATGTCTAGAGCCAAATTTTGTCCGGAGGGGGGGGGGGCTCAAGGACCCTAAGTACACGCTGATATGCTTCACCTTCTCTTTCAGTAGCATATTTACCGTCATTGATCCCATTCTTCAAAAATAAATGTTGGTGAGTGTTAAGTCTTATGCTTCAGTATACTTTCTCGCTCTCATTAATGATTAAGGACATTGAAATATTTACGTCGACATGAAGAATGCCGCCCAGTTGTCCGCGCAGTTACGGTGTTGCGAGTTACGGTACCTATTACTACTCATAACGCAAAATAATGATCGATGAATTGCCCCCTGGCCGTGTGAGCAGAGCACTCACTTAGCCACGACTTTCATTATTAGCTAAAGATGAGGTCGAGTTGGGATATCAAAGTTTTTTATCTACAAAAAAATGGAACTATGAACATGTAGAAACACTCACATTCATGCTGGTCATCAAAGAGGACACGTGAGAATGCAGGTATGGAAAGTCATGCCATGGGGGTGGTAGCGGTTGCGTCACCGTCATACTGGCGTGCTCCTGAGCTCGATATTCCACGGCGAGTTGAAGTAAACCATGCGCAGGGGCAGTCATGCCGTTGTAAATCCGCGTCTGTTCCGCCGCTACCATGGCCAGCGACAGGTGAGCGTCTTCCAATAGCGCGCACATGAGGAAGGCGGCAAGTGAAGGTCCCACACCGCATAGAACACCTCCCCACACGTAGTTCAGGTAGTGACTGATCAGAGCTCTCGAGTCCGCTTGTCCCTCTCCGTCTCCGGTTGGAACATGGAACGCAACAGAGAAATGTTGACACATTCGAAAGACATCCGCCATGACGCGCAAGCCTTTGAGAAAGAGTAGATCGAGGAAGAGCGTGTCACTGTGCGCATGATACCACACTGGTTGCAGGCAGTTGTAAGCTGTAGTTAGTGAATCGACGTAATACCAATCCTGAGGCATGAAGAATACCCGGAACGACTGTACCAATGGCAAGAATGCTGCCTCCATCTGACTGAACTCATTGTAGAAGGCGAGTATAAGAAGCTGACTTTGAGGCAGAGTTCCTGAAACAGCTGGAGAAGATTTTGGATAAGTTTTAACATTTGGGATTCTATGCAGGACAGATAAATGATGACTATAACTACATTACCAAGAAACGCTCATGAAAACTTTGTGTGTAAAATGTGGATAACACTTTGATATTTAGAAGGTCATCACGACATCGTTCGTCACACAATCGTTTACTTCCACACCCAGGGTCAGCGCATAAAGTCTGTGATTGAGTTATCGCTTGTCCAAAATATACATGGAGGCTGTGCAGTGAAGTATCATATGGCACAATCCTCGTTCAACCAAGGACTACTTAAATACCTTTCTTTTACCTTATGTACTTTTACCTACTTAAATACCTGCCTTTTTTTAATAGTAAGATATCTAAGTAGTCCCTGGTTCAACTAACCATTATCGTATAGCACAGTAAGATGCAAACGTATTTACTAAGCTTAGGGGACAAAAGCAGTTAATTTCTAGTAATTAGATGTTTCTATTTTATTTTGAAATTATAGAGCTGATCACAAAAAACGGACCATCTAAATTATGTCGAAATTCAATCGATTCTCACACCTTTCAGCCGTGTCGAATATTCAGGTGCCATACATCATTGAAAAGTTTGCATTCTCAGGTTTCAAATGAGCTATGATCGTGACTTTAATGGATGAAAATGTCATTTTGTCTCCTTTTCACCAAAAATTGTGTGTGTCTGGTATATTTAGATTTCTTGTGATATAAGGAGGAAAATCAGCTCAATAGCTCTCTTTCAAACTCTTCAACATTTTCTCATGACCGCTAAATTCTATTCAACGAATGAAAGAACACGAATAGTGAACATCTGCGGCCGTCTCGGTGAGAAAACGAAGACCTGCCTTCGCTAATTGATTGTGTGTCACCGTCCAGCTGCAGACTCGACCGCAGTTGTTTTGAATCTTCGTTGACCTTGTATGCTATTTGTGTATAATTTAGCGGTCATGAGAAAAATGTTGAAAGAAGTAAGAAAGAGAATTAATCTGATTTGGAAAAACCTTACATATTGCTACTACTTACATCGCAAGGATTCTAAAGATTGATGCACAATATGCGTCAAGTAGCAGTGAACATTAGTTGAATCAAGCCTCTCGGAAAGCGTAGGTGCCATCTTATTGATTTCCCCATAAAATACAGAATGATTCAAAAGTCTCCATTTGTTTCGTCCATCCCCGGATCCGGGAAGAAGAAATGTAAAACGAGGAACATCATTCATTATATCACTGGTTCTATGCGAATCAGAGATGAAACGGTGTGGAGCTATTAATGCATTTACAACGACCATCCGCAAATGATCTGTAAATTTTTGAATGTTTATGTTCCATAGATTTTTGCTGTGTATAGAGACTTTTGAATCACCCTGTACGTTGAAAATGAAAAGAAATATAAACATCTCGTCGCTTTACACACGGCTGAATTTGTTGCATTCACACAGACATCTATGAATTCACTACATAGCATAAAGATTCGCAGATATCCCAACACTTAAGAACAATGAAACACACTTTTACTTTGCAATTCGTATCCTTACCTTTTTCGTTCTCCATCTTCTCCAGCAGATCATACCACTCTTTTCTCACACGCCGAACTTTAAGACTAAGCTCAGCCATCTCGCTGGAGCTGGGAGTTGCACTGGCTGTTGTTGCCGTTGGTGGAGCAGCCTCTTCATCGCCCCCAGCTCTCATACGAGCTTCTAGCTGGACTATCAGCTCGGCCCCAGCATCGGAGAGGTCGAGGACACATGCAAGCGGTCCGTCTGCACTTTCTAAGCCAGTGAGAATGCGCGCAGCCTCCGGGAGTAGAATATTGCAGAAATTGGAGTGAAGTTTTCGCAGCATCTGAGACAGGTCGTCCAACATTCGAACTAGCTTGAACGCCTCATTGACTTGACGCGGACAAATTTGGTTTGGCTCGTTCGTCATGTTCGCGATGACATCGACACGGACGTGGTTCATAAAGACCGCTATTTGATTCAGCATCAGTGTAAAACATGACTCCTCGTAAAGAAACCAAGATGCACTTTCATCATTATCGAGGTTCAACGCCTCACCTCCGCCAGAGCCATCACCTCCAAGTCGTTCGTCCAGCGTGATCCAGTCCCGACACATACTCTGCAGGGCTTCGGCAAGAGCCACTTTGAAGGCAGAACCACCATCCAATGCCAGCGTTTGAAATAGATTAGTGTAGATGAGATCCACATTGTCATCAGGTCCATTCCCCGCAGCAGGAACTTGACGGCGTTCAGCCAAAGTAGCAGCTAGACGTCGGCTGAGCTCACTTACCCGACTTCTAAGTCCATCTTCCATTTGCAGTACAAGTGATGGTTCGTCCTCATTCTCTTTTTCTCCAAATCGCTTCCTAGAGAAGACAATTGACCAATAAACAATTCATAGATGCTGACGTTTGAGAAAGAAATCGCATAATTTAGAAATGAATCGTTACTACATCCCTAACATTGCTACTCCCCCGCCGTAGGAGTGACTGGTGCTGACTTTTTTAAAAAATTTGTCTCGACTGCCCTGTCAATCACAAGAGAAAAATGCTTAATTTGTCAGACTACTGGGGTGATGCTAAGCTCACGTCGCATGTCCTTCCTGTCAACCACTTTTGCTCGGGGCTTGACATCACAACGAAAACTACGCAAAGCCAAACACTTAATTAATGCACCATTGAAACCACTACAGAAATTGTCGGAATTATAGCACCTGGAAATCACCTTGAAATAACCCATTTGCTATCAAGACTGACTCCCTCCAGAGGTTGATGCAGTCAAGCAATATTTCTACTGATTCGGCTGGTTTGAAAATGATAGCGTTCATCTTGTTTACCAGTGATTTTATTCATAATTGACTTGTTTCTTATTTTATCGGCAACATAATCTCTCAAATCACTAAAATTTCATAGATGTAAAAAAGTTTCGTCTACTTCCCACAGTGAAGACTATGATTGCATTTAACGTCGAGGCCAACGCGGAAATTCGTACTCTAAAAAAGAGAAATATGGCAAAGTATCCGCCTGACACAACTGCTGCGTCCGATCAGCTAGGGTCCACTTGGATTTACAAGAATTCGTGGACAAAACGGTGTCTCTGCTCAGACATGTTCCTTAGGAACGCAACTGTCCGCTCTTCATACTAAAACGTGTTCAAATGAGTGATTTGGTCAATTGTTTGCTTCAACTTAATTTAAGATGTTCACTTTACACAATACGTTGTCCAGCAAATGGGTGAATAGACGCAGGTTACTGATAACTAACATTAAGTAGTGCAGTATGAATTAGAAATATAACAGAATGATAGTCTGCTGGTCATTCCCTCTGACAACAAAGTCTGATGAGCTCGCGGTCTTTAAATCAATAAAGGGACGCAGGGTGACGAACTCGTGTCCGTTCAATGCACTTGAAACAGCACACTAATTCGTCGATCTCCCTGTACCTCGTAGCCTGTGCCTTGACGAAGGGAGGTCCGTTCTGTTGGTCATACACATGGCTATACTAGCGTTGCAAATACACAAGATAGTCCTTCCCGTTTCATCAGTTATCATGAACGGATTGAATTCATCAATGTAACTGCAATCAAGCGTTCGAGCTTGGAAAATTATGTAGTGCAGGGTGACGGCCGGATGTCAAGCTTCAATTTCCCGGGCTATTTTTTCTCATGCTTACCAACGTATTCCTTTTGATTTTTAATCAGCACATGAATCGACCAATTCATCATTATGCCGACCTGAATCGTGCATACTTGATCATAATGGAGGCTAACTGAGCACAAATTTATTTCGAGACCAAAATGTACAAGAATGAACACAAGGCTTACGGCGATTGGTCACCGTCCATCGATTAGCGCACGTTAATCGGCACTCAACACACATCTATATGTGCGCACAACTCTCAGTGTGCTACCCTCTTGCCTTATTCAAGACATGATAAATAGAGTCGGAAGAAACGGTATGTACATGTACTTATCAAATACAGATATAATTCATTTGGTAAGTACTTGGTTAAAACCTAGGAGTATCAGATTGCAATTCAATTAAGATAATTGAGATCAGCAATGCTTGGAAACCAGAAGACGTGTTCCTTAAACCTGATCACAACACCATTACTTCAAGGTGACAAAATGCATGGGGTTAAGAGTCCAGGGTCGACATTCTTCAATTGGTATGGGGTACAGCCTAATTATGTAAAATACAGCAATTGAATATTTGAATTGATGACAGCCATCGATGCGATCGTTTCTTGCGTTTACAATACAACCAATTGGGAAACTGATCCCAGTTGAGAGCGCATACTTAGGAAGTAGAGTTTAAAACGTCGGATCTTTGAAGGATCAAAGAGATGTGTGACAATGATTACAATAATCGGCAAGATTATTAATTAGATCCATCAATTTCGACTCTTATCGATTTTAATTAGATAACTACTCCACTCATACACTATACTGTCGGAGATTAGCTAAATAAGACTGAATTTGCTCTTATTTTCGTCACTGCGCTATTTCATGTTCATGAATATAATTAGTGACCTAAAATTAGTACAGACAGTTAAAATGTGGGTTTGGCGTTACGCATGGATGAAAGTTACTTTTGTGTCTATGCATTCATGCATAGTAGATAGTAATATCATCAATTTAAAACTGCTTTCAACCAGACTTCATGCTTGTCCATGATTACAGCCTCGTGAAATACATAGGGTGAATTAAAATCGTGGACGCAATGATGTTTCAAGATAGTGACAGTGCACTGATTTCTAGGAATGTAGGTAAATCGGTTTCTTCGACCCATTAAAGGAATCATTGTTCTTCCGGTTATGGTATTTTCTTATAACTATCGTATAGGGGAAGATAAAATTTCATCAATTCCTTAGCACCATTCACCATTTTTGTGTAAAAAGATTCTGTGTACAACACTTGACCCGACTTGCACTTATAAACTTTAATTTTACAGAAAAATTGTTCTACAACGGAAATCAAGCAGACTTGTGCAGAGCAACAGACAAGCACATACATAAGTCATGTCTTCACTGTCCAGTGATAATCAAGGACGAACATCATTATTAATTCGATATTGATCCAGAGAGAGTGATGTACTGAAGATCATATAAGCTTTGTTGATGATTCACTGTTACATGGCATGTGTACCGGTCAATATTGAAATTTCACTACACTATTGCTTCAGCTTAAGTAGATGGTTGGGAAAAGTTAATAGTGCTGATTGCATAAAATTGTTTCATGTTCGTTAATAGCGGACCGTCACATTGTTATGCATTCAAGACTTGAACAAACTTATCACAATATCAAAATTCACATCACATAGAAGAGACATCGGAAGAAGAAAGTGAAAAGATAGAAATGTGAGTAAGCGACAGATACTGCTTCTCCTATTATTACTTTACTCCTTCCCTTTTTCAGTCAGATCAATCTCAGTAATTATTGTTTCGTTGTTGGTAAAATGTAACCCAACGCTATCTGTCGCATACTCACTTTCCTTCTTCTGAAATCTCTTCCGTGTGAAACTAAGTTTAAAATTGTGATGCTTGTTCACGTCCCTATACCTGACGATGGTTCTCTAATCACTTGAGAAACTCACATTTACTTCATCATAATAGGAAGCACATTCAATGACTTTTTAAAGGTGATACTTAAAAGTTCAATTTTGTCTGACTATAGAGTCTTATGAACGGATAAACCTGAAGTCTTTCTCTTTGTGGCATCACTAAAATAAATCATGTACAAAATGCATTTGCATTCGCTTTTGCCTCCTAACCATGGCTGAACACAAATTCTGTACAATGAACCAATACCAAACTTGGAACTTTGCAACGGTGAATAAATGACATTCTTTAAATGACTCACTTTATGACACTTTGGGGCTCAACATCTTAACACCAAAATATGGCTGTACCGATCACATAACCACTGTCCATCGGTGACGAATTCATCACTATCACAATTATAATGTATATCCCATCATCAACTTCCAAATAGACTTACTCAAGAAATTTCAGAAAGTCCATCACAAAATTCATTGCGTGAAAGACTAATTGAAGCATTACATTGTGTATTAAGACTTATAGGAGTTCTCACATACATTTTGAGATGAACATAACGCATTCACCATTAACATATTCACCATTTCATTAAAATGCCACGAAGTTCCATAAGAGAATTATTCTTGTTCAGTGGATGTCTAATGATTGAAAACTCAAAGGCAACCATCTTCGTCGACGATTTTTTAAGGATGAGTTCAACGTTCATTCCTTGCTGATTCACAAGATTTACAATTAACACGAACAAGAGACATAATTACATACTATTGTGTAATATGTGCACTGATCCAGCATATTTGGGAGCAAAAAGGCTCAAGGCAAGGGTAATGTGCCGCTGACAATCGGTTGTAATTATCAATGCGTGATTTCTGATTAGGAATTTGATATGTGAGAACTAATCAGATATCAATTCATCAAGCTCATCTAGGGTAACGCAAAGTAGCATGCCTCGCGAGAAGAGTTTGCTTGCTTTTACGACGCCAAGGTAGAAATCGTTGACGTTCATCAATAATCATTATTTGAACATGGTTAATCAAAATGCCTGTGTTCAGAGAAGGCACTTTTCTATTTCTGTGTAACAACACCGATACATTAATGTCACAATTTCCAACTTTTTGAAATGAATGGGTTGACGCACTTATTCATTGTTCAAAATTTGCACTCAGTCATTAACAAGCATGTTCTTCCAACACGTAATTAGTTAAATTGATGCTGAACGTAATGATCGAATGTTGAGACATGTAGCTAACCTACTATTCTCGCCTTTTTGCCCTGTGTGCGCATTCCATTCGTTTTACTTAAATTCCCTTTTAAATTGTTGTCATCTCGCTGTCTAGTGTTGGTTTTATTCGGCGCTCTCAATTCTCAAGTGCGATAGTTCCTTGGCCATTTCATAAATATCAAATCATCACTTTTCGGACACCGAGCATAAACAGAAAAATCAAAACATATGAATGTCGATTCTCAAACAGCAACACTGACATAGAATGAATTTAAATGTCAATCAAGCATCGAAGACCTTCTGCCTCTTACAAACTGTTAGTGTATGCCCTTGATCAACAAATGACAAAAGGTGGAATTTTTTGTACTTTTGAGAATGTCAAAATTGTTTAGCTCAGTTTTGATCGTTTCAACTGCTTCTCTGTCAGGAAATGGATAGAAAGTCATTTCGGGCGACAAATTCGAATCTTTATATTTGCATTCATTTAATGCTTGATAAGAATTTGTACTTTTTAATGACATTTCAGAGCAAAACCAAATGTACACCATGGTAACTAACGAGTAAACAGTGAAAATGAGCATGGTAAGCCTAAAATAAGTTTCCTGACAGGAGATACAGTTAACGATGCTTTATTTTACCACGAGTTAAGTTAGAAGGGCAACCTTTGAATCCACACTAAGATACGATAGTCGTATGATAATAAGATAATTACTGTAATAACTGGCATAATTTATGTAATCCATCTCATCTGGCATTTGTGTAGCAAATAGTTATTTTTTACCCTAAACATAAAATCTTCATGTTTTATTAACTAAAAATGAGTGTACAATTTATTAAAGGTATAAACTACATCAAAGGTACATAAATTTAACATGAAAAATCTAAAAATGCTTATTTCTTCAATGCAATGTTCATTGAAATTCCACGCAAAAAATCAAACACTGGCATTTCTTTATCAACATGCAACTTCTTCAAGTTCTTGATAGCATTTTCCCCTTCACGACATGCGTATTTTCATTCAGGACATCGCCAGGATAATTGGAAACAACAGCATTTTTGTCCATGAGATAAAAATTTTGCTGAAATTTTGTAAACCTGACATTAAGTTCCCTTTTGATGCCATAAAAATGGTCTGTAGGCGTGTGAATGTTCTACGCCCAAGCCAAAGAAACAACTTATTTTCTTTATCTGTGAAGGTAAACTGCTATGATATGAAAAACATCGTATGATTACAATGGCTTCGGACATTAAACACAGATTTAGAAGATAATCTATTCAGTCTTCCAAATTTCTTTCCAGATGCATTTTTCTCAGTCAATCTTTCTCTCAATTTCCTTCGTATTCGTGACAAGCGGTCCTCGTTTTCTCACTGGCCTTGCGCATAACGTTGCAGACAGTATATAAAGACACTCACACATTCCACATCTTCAGTAACTTCAATGCGGGTGAAAATCTGTTATTCAAAACATAGAACATAAGCATTGGGCGTTAGCTACGCTTGATGGATTTCCTTATCTAACGGTAAAACATTTTTTGTTCGCTAAATCCCGCTTTGTGTACCGCTCTCTATCTTAACAAAAATTCAGAAATCAAGCAATTTAACAATTGCCGATGTCACCATTTTCATTACTGAAAAGCCAAGAGCCTCGCTTTTCTTTATTTCCCTTCACTTTCTCTTCCAAATTTATTCTTCAATTTTATTGTCTTCATTTTGTTGAACATGCAGGTATACTTAAGCACAATGAACTTCAAAATAAAATTTTAACAATGCATATTTAGCACCCTTTAATATAAGAAAGTAATTCAAAAGGTGACAGACATTTTTGGGATTAGTGTACACCCTATCTTCCTGATCGCCTCGCCAGATCTCGATAGATCTGAACACTAGTTTATGAGCACTTAGCCAGTGCTCCAGCCAAACGGCCTGACCCACGGATCGCAATTCACCCAAAAAAAGCGGAAAATCAGGAAAAACCGGGTTTGAATGCATAAATTGAAATATTTACAGACTAATTTCGCAAAAAAAACGGAAAAGACGGAAAAACGAAAAATTGCGATCCCTGGGTGTCCGCTAATCCAAGATTCTACTACAAAATTCGAAGGACTGTGAAAAAGGAGTCCAAAATGTGGTATGACCATACAATAATACGGTTCTTGTCTCATCTTGGTCCATGTCGAAGAAAAGTGCTGTCGAACAAATGTCCGAAAACATAGAGATCAACTTGTTGAAGAAGTGAACCACATCCAAAGATATATTTCTAAATGGTTTTGTTGCCACGGTGACAGAATTCAACAAAAAAACAAAACATATTTCCTTAATATTCTTTGACAATAAGTCAATCAGTAGAGATCCTGGGCAGAGTTAGATAACATGAGCACGGAGACCATTACTATGACGTGTAAAAACAAGTTCGTAGTGGGAAATTCATTTTAATATTTTTAGTTTGATATTTACCCAATGAATGGTCAAAAAACAAGTTCTCCTAGTTTCCATGTGAATGAACTTGATTCATGTGATTATATTGCCAGATAACAAAAATATTGAGACGGAGTTCACCAAATCTGGAATAGTGTCTCTAGACTGCTGTAGAACGCGTTATATTCCATGCACGCTCTAGGGTGGTGCGCAATCTTAAAAAGGATTATGAACATTGATGACTCAAAGATTACTCCGAGGACATATGAGCAGCTTTGAACAACGAAAGAAGACGATTCAAAAGAGACAGGATGGGCTGAAATGAAGCTTCGCATTTTGGCGGCGTTTAAAGAACCAAGCAACTGGATTGAATCCTTTGTGAGTTTCCTGCACATCGGAAGTAGGAAGATGAAGCGAGGATTGAGTGCGCAATAGCAAGATCGTCCATGGTAAAAAATTTGGGGGACCGAGTCATGCACAGACCCTTGAGAGACTACCCAGAAAATTCGGAAAGAGCTAACAGAGGATCTTCGAAAGTACAACAGCGTCCGCCGCTACGAGAGGAAAGACTAAGTCCAGTGAACAAACTAAGGAGGAAGCCTCAGGACAGAGGGCAGAAGCCTGTGTTGAATGGCAGACCAAGTCGAAGGTGCGAGAAAAATCGACGATGGTCGACAAAGTCCTCGCGCAAGGCTTGAAGATTTTAATCGAGATGTAACATTTGAGGTAGATAGGACGGATCGAAGAGCTGACGCGCATGCAGGTTTGTCAGATTTAAGCATCCGGTGGAAAATTCCAAAGCGAATGGAAAGGAATAAGTGGACCAAGAGAGGCAGAAGATGAACAAAATGTCACGGTGGAAGGAGAAAGATTTTGGAGAAGGTTATCAAACCCTGAGAAACGACGGAGAGGAATGCCAAAATGCATGTATTTTTGGAATTGATGAAATTCTTGTTGAGGATGTAGCGGTAATGACCCCGAAGGTTTGCTCTTTTCAAAAAACATCGGAAAATGAACTTCTATTGCAGATGTCCTACATAGTCCCTGCAATAATGGTTAATGAAGCTAGACATATAATTGGCACACATAAAATATTCAAATTTTATCACTTCCTGGATTTTCGAGTGGCGGAGCTTAATAAATTTCAGCCGAGACATTTTGTTCGTGGGAGGTTAATAGCGGAAAAGATCCGTCTGGTCGACCCCGCCCCCCGACAGCTATGTCCGTAAGACTGGGAAACGCCTCCATGTCGTTGTACCGATCGCAAGTTGTTAGGACGGATGAATTGCACACATTTGATGGGTCATCCAAATGTTCCCGCGTCGTAAGTGATGTTTTTATTTGAAACTAATTGACCAAACGTCAGTTGCTTAACTCCGGCTTCATAGCTACAATAAATTGCACTCAATGCTCCGACATTTATCATCAGAAAATATTGTAAAAAAGGCTGGTTGTGGGAAAAGTGCGTTTAGCGATTCCTGATAGGAATGGTGGACAGCGTTATCTTATTTCATTATGTGAGAATATGCCGAAAACATATATAATATGTATTTGCGTGGTTAGTATTGCTGATCAGTATAATGACTGACCGCACGCACTTGAGATTGCTACAAGAATTAATGCAAGACCGATGATTTCAGGACGTATTCCATGAAAAAATAGTGTATTTAAATAGCAGACATGCGTTTTACCAATATGAGTCAGAAGTTGTCCGCACACCGGGTCACCAAGGGATGAGAAACTCTACAAGCTGATCTGCGGATCCAACATTTTGAAGAAGAATTGATCCTATGAGTTAGCTGCACGCGATCTGAGAGATGAGATATCCCCTCACGCCAATGCTGAACGAAGGGCATTAAAGTGAAAAAAATGATGTGTTGCTTTACTAACTTATATCAAGACAAATCATTTTCTATGCGATGAAACTGAGTCCTGGCGTTCTAAAGTGAACGCCATGGATTGAATTAATGAAATATCAAGCTGATAAATTGATTACAAAGAACCTATTGCGGTTACAGTGATTCAACAAGTCTCACTTGTATGTATCGCGTGCCGTCCTGCATGTTGATGTTTTAAGAGATTTCTCCAGGCCCGGTAGGAGATTATTGAGAAGTGCACAGCGGTCCTGTAAAGCTCTCTCTCGGCACAGTTCAGTATGACTGCGATAAACGGTAATAACATTGAGGCAGTCAGTCAAAGAAGTGGTCCGAGTATTCAATAAACCATCCAGCTTTGTAACCACCGCTCCGGAGGCCTCTGACAGTGCTGCTTGCCCAGCACTTTCCAGGAAGGCCGAAGCTGGTTCTTGATATGAAACAAGCCCTGCTTGTACCGTCTTCCGACCCAATTTTGCCATCAGCGACGGAACAAAGTCAGACCGTAGAAGGGACAGGGCGTCTGAATGACGCTCACACCATCGCAGAACCTGAAATATAAACGCATAAGATGTTGAAAGATTGATACTTCAAAGCAGTCTAATTTACTTACATCCGTTTCTGACGTTTCAAGAAACAGTTGATTAATTTGTCAAATATCTGCGCTGGTCAAAATGATTAATATACCAATGATTAATACTTTTTGAAGCTTTTACGTCACTACTCTCCATACTTGGGGATTGGACGGTGCTGACATAGTCATAATTATGGAGCGTTGTAGTACTTTTAGTCCGAATGCCCTTCCTGCCGACTTCCAATGACACCTTCGGGGCTCGACCTCTGGACCAAAAGATCGCTAGGCCAAGCACTTAACCACTGTGCCACGGAGACCACTAAGGAAGGGATAATTTAAACTAATAAAGAAATTTGTTTCCAGGAGTTACAGCACTAAATCCACAAGTGGTTTATCTGCATTACTCAGATTACCTTTTTTCTGTCGGTGATTATTCGGATTAAACGCTCGCTTGCAGACATTCTAGTAAAAATGGGAATGGATTTTGGCGTTCATAGCATCAAAGCAGTCATGAAATGTTTAAATAACTGTTACCATCATTAGAAAGGCGATCGACATAGCTTTCGTCGTAATTACTAAACATATTTTTGTTGCAATTTGAATATCGTCAGCACAACACATGCTTTCTAAATTGTATACACCGCGCGTTCGATTTACATTCCGAACTGCATTTTAATTAGATTTCCAAATTGGATTTTATAAATACATTTCGATAAAAATGTTCAATTTGATGATGCAGATATATCCATCACATCACGCACACAGCGTTCTGTATTGCGATTTGATCAATATGAAGCTTTCAAAATATTTCTCCATCACTTAGTACTCTGTCCTACTTTCACGGATTTCTGCTCTTTGATTATCTTTCAGTAAAAGAGCAGACAAGTTTATTTTCAGTTACTCTTTTGATAATGAATTCATACGATTAATTACCATATGTCTGCTTAGCTTTGAAATCTGTTTACACAATAGATCAACGACTGAACATCTTCATTTTCGAGCATTGACATTTCAGAATTGAAAAATTCAGCAATTCATGGCATGTCCGACTTATCATCACTCTTGAGATAAGCAATTAGCATATTGTGTTCATTTCCTCGGGTTTTCATGCAATGCTTCTTTAAAACATCACTACTGACATTTCATCTACGTTAGTGTAACACCAATAGAAATGCAGCCATTTAATAATACAATGAATCGATCAAAACATTTAGAGAAAGCAGCAAAGACACGAACATTGCCCAAATCTGAAAGGTTGAATCTTCAAAAAAGTAATTCGTTCGAAGCATGTTGAAAACCTACCCTTGCCAATGATGGTTGGTGGCAACATTCAGTTGACATTGAGAAAATATAGATACTCATTTATTTGGTAAAATATTAATTTGGAAATATATTAAGGTACTTGAAGAAATTATTGCAGCAAACAGGTGGCCTTCTGCTTTGTGATTGCATTGGTTTCACTGAAGACATAATGTAGCGTAAGTTTTGAAGCAAGATCACAATTTCAACTTCTAACTGATATGTGTTCATTGACACACTTGTCACACTTGAATTATTGATTTTACGTGGTCTCCGTGGCACAGTGGTTAAGTGCTTGGCCTAGCGATCTTTTGGTCCAGAGGTCGAGCCCCGAAGGTGTCATTGGAAGTCGGCAAGAAGGGCATTCGGACTAAAAGTACTACAACGCTCCAAAAGTATGACTATGTCAGTACCTTCCAAACCCCAATTATGGGGAGTAGTGACGTAAAAAGCAGTAAATTATTTATGCACCAAATGTCTTAATTGGCTCAATCCCAAAATTGAAATATACTTCATCAGCTATAATATATTTGTTTATGATAGCATTTCACTAGCACTTTGTGCGCACACCAGCATAGTTTTAAAACTGTACTTGCGATTTCATTAAAATGGTCAAGAAAATCTAGATAAAAGATTCAACTAATTGATAGGAAAATGATGAACTCAACATTTGTTCCACCGATGCCAGAAGTCCTTTATTAAGTTAATACCTTGTATTAATGAAAAATGCAGCCAGTTAAATGCACTCATGCATTTTTACTGAAATTTAATGGTTCAATCCATTTTCCTACAAAACATAGCGGTGAAAATACTTCTCTGAAATTATGAAAGATGAAAGTCCATAACAACAGTCTTCAGTACAAAATAATTTCTAAATCACTTAACAATAACAAGTTTCTAAAAGCAAATTTTCAGAAAAGCAATCGATAAATTTGTCAGTCATCTGCACTGGTCTTTAAAAGGATTGAATTAATTTCATATATCACACACAATGAAAGAGATGCTATTTCCAGGAGATACAGCATAAAATCCATAAGTGGCTTATCTAATTAACTCTGATAACCTTTTCCTTCAGTCATAAAATTGACATGATTATTCAGACAAAACATTAGCTTGCAGACAGTCTTGTAAAACTGGGAAAGGAGTTTGACATTCGAAGCATCAAGACAGTCATGAAATATGTTTAGATAATTTCTAGCATCGCTACGAAGACGGTTGACACAATGTCTTTCGCCGGAATAAGCAGAATGTTCTCAACATTAGCCAAAAATGCATTGAGGCTGCTCTGCATTGTTCTTCATGATTGTGCAGTCCTTCAGTTTGTTCAGCTTGGGCCATTCCCAACCGCACTGATGAGACCTTGTACGGCGAAACACAGCGTCTGCAACTGCCAAGGAATTTTTGTGCTTACATTGCTCAAGTTTGAGATGTTTCTATTATGTGCCCATGTGAATATCTCCAGGTAGACGAGATTGATATCTTCTAATCGGATTTCTCTCGAAAAATACAAAGCTCGACTTCTTGAACTCCTCGAGATGAAGCAAGAATACCTAGAACTGAATCTAGTTTATGTCTTACTATCTTTGTGATACTTTTTCTATTTATGTAAACAGCCATGGCCTGAGGATGATTAAGGCCAAAGTGATCACTAATTGTTTCAATAAAGTACACGCATGCATCAAAAATAACGATTTTGTAACGATTTAATGACGTAGAACACTGGGATTAATATTTTCAGCGGATCAGCGGGGCCCCCAACAAGTCTGTCTACTGCATTTTTTATTTTTTTATTTGGGCTCCTTGAAACATGAATTTCTGCAAAATGACGGAATTGATGCCCGATGATGTATTCGGACGTTGAGGAGACCAGTGTGCTCAAAGGCATCCTCGCGGTAGTAACTGCATTATTTTATAAGTGATTGTCAATTGAGAAAAGGTGTTGTAGGCGTCAGACTCTATTGCATTTCAAAGATGCTACTAAAACTGCAATTAAGTAATGACGATATGAAAGAATAAAATAATATGAGTAAAAGAAATATCTACCTCTGCAGATTTGGTCTCTACTGCTTCGGCTACGTGTTGTCGACTGCGCTCACGCTCGCAGTATCTCGCGTATCGGTCGCGCAATGAATTCGGAACATCCATTGCATTGAGATAGTCTTGCATTTCTCGATACAATTGTAGGCGTCTCGTCTCCGCACCCAGTTCAGATGCCACTTCAGCGAGAAACTCCGCAGGACCGCGCACACTTTCCAAAAGATTCAAGAAATCCGCTTGCCATAGGCGCAAAGCTGGATCCATTTGCACAACACGAATACCGAGGAATTGTTGAGTGATTTCACGCTCCAATTGCCTACGTGTTGGAAACTTCCCTTTTGCAGCTAAAACAGGAACAGCAGCGATTTTCATTTTCCAATTATCAGAAGTACATATGCCTACATTCTAAAATAAGATTTGCATCAGGCACAAGATAAAAATGGTAGGACCATGGATTCTGCATAAGAACGCGTCACGAGAATCATAGGTGTATCACAGGTATTGGCAACGCATCGGTGGGAGCATGGGAAGCAGGGGGATATTGTCCCCCACTTCATCTGAAAACATTGGTCTCCATCATTCATAAACCCCTAATTAGGCAGGCCTACAAATCATGCTTCAAAGTATAACTATGCAACAGGATTTCCGAGCATTTATCTCCATTTAAACTTACTCAATATTTAGAATTAATCGCAGAATTTCAATAATCTGCTTTGTGGTACGCATCGGTAGTGTGTAGTATGAGAGATTTTGCAAAGAAAACGTATGGTAGATTTCATTCAGAGTCTGCTCTTTAAATTAGAGTATTAAAACACAAAATTTCGAGGCGATACAAATCAAAACACTGATCAACCGTCGCAAGTTGAAATTATACTCGCAATATTTATCATATTGATAGCTAGGTCACAACACACTTAATTAAATTTGTCCTCCTCATCTAAATAACGATGCGTCGACCTTGATCACAGGAAATTTGACATAAAAATGGCAGAGCTTGAATTTTCTGTACTTTTGAAACATCACTTAAATATGAACATGATGTGTCTTGGTTGACTGTTGGGAAAATTATCTTATTTTAAGATATATAACAATGAAAATTAATTTGTTAATGATTGCCATGATGCTAGTAGCCTCTTAAATGAGAATCAATAAAAATACATGTACAAAATTGTAGGTAATGAAATCGATCTCTAAATTCATTTTAATGAAGTTAAAAACGCAATTTGAATATTTTTTGCTAAAAATCACAATTAAGAACTTGCAGATGTGATACATCACAGTACCGTCATGTAGAAAAACGTCATCTTTTACAATAATACAAGTAATTGCCAATTGGAAAATGCCCTGACCAGTCATTGGGTAATAATTGAGTCGAAAGAATCAGGTTTTGAAAGATGTTAAATTTTTTTTCTTGTATACTAAATTTTTCGATCGCCATCCAGCAATCATCTTCAGGTACAAAAGATTGAAAGTTTAAACTACAAGGAATTTGAAAATGACAAATACATTTGATACAATGATATGATATGAAGGAATGTAGATATGAACAGGTTGTACTGGATTACATATCTTTACCAGTAGCAAAAAAATAAATTGTATTATTGAGTAAAATATATCAAATAATAATAACTAAACAAGTCTTTCAATGCACAAATTATTATACTAAAATCGATTTCGCCGGTCCGGCCTGGTCACTTAGTACATAAACAAATCTTACTGATATAATAGAGATCAAATGCTAAATCATTTGAAATCATAGAACTTTAACATCACAAAAATCAAAGAGATAGAAATAATAGAAATGAAGTCCTAGCACAGTATAGTGGTGAAAAATCAATTTCTACAAATAGTCGCTGTCGGTACATTGGCCTGATTCCATTCGTTTTTGTTGTTCATTAATATTTTTGAGGCTTGTATGCTGGTTTTGATGTTTTGATTAACGGCATCCGATATTTGTCGTTCCATGGCGTTGTTGTGGTGTATGCTCTTTACATTTATCTCAAATTTCTGTTCTTGTTGCTCATGTACCTCTTTACAATGTTTCCAAAGTACTGATCCTTCTTTCCTTTCCTTTACAGGATATCATAACTGTCAAGTCAATTTATTTTTCACATCATTAAAAATCTGACTCTTTCTGACTCAATTATTACAAGTAATTCCATTCTATCTCTCGATGCTTTTCGAATTGGACTATTGGATTGGAATGCATTTATAAGCTGATACATTTCTTAAAAATCAAGAGTGTTTAAGAGTTCAAAACATCCATCATATTGTTCAAAGAGCAAGTGAAAAGTAAAAGGAATGCAAATTTGTAACTCAGGCGTTCTTCACTTGAGTGAAAATGTAATAAAGTAGCGAGAAAGACATTTGGAATAGAAATGATGAATTAGAAGAATTAATGTCAAAGTTATGATAAGAGAAAGAAACGTAACTGGGAATTGAAGCAAGCTACAAGACTTAGTCTAAATTAGAAAAATGAATGCATTGGTAACGCTTATCAATACTAAATCGTTCCGATCAAAGATTTCATTCTGGAAACTCTCAAAACTCTAGAAGTGTATACGCACAGAATTAGATATTTTGTTTATCTGCTTCGGTTTGCTGGAAGTGCGATTAATACGAAATCGCCGGCACATCAAGGAACTTATTTGGTGGGCAAAAAGGAATTCCTAACACCTTACAGAGATAGGAAAAAAAAGTCGTGTGTCGCTTGTGGATTAATGTGAGTTCAAGCAAAGTGCTTCGATTGCTAAAATTCCTTCATATTCGAAGAATTCAGATCATTGCGCACAAGTTTTCTCCATAATGATGGCCCTTCCGATCATTATGAAAAAAAGTAGCAGGCGTACGAAAATTAGTTCACTTGATGTTTTCACCATCGTCTTCTCACCATTCCTTACTGCATAGTGCATACACTGAATCGAATGTTAGCTAGACTATGTGTGTTTTGGTGTGTGCGAAGTGATATCACCACAGAATTAGATTCATCCGCGCGTGCAGATAAATAAAATATTTAATTCTGTGGATATCACGGGATTATCACGCACGCCTCTCTCACTGGCTCTGGTGTCCTCTGCTGACAGCTGATTGTTTGCCATTTCCAATAGCAAGCGATACACGAATTATCCATTCGAGAAGGAGCAAGTTGTCTAATTCTGTGATGTGCCATTTTGATATTAAGGGTACAAATAACCCCTTCCTTTCTAGGAAACCGAAGCGCGCGCAGATGAATCTAATTCTGTGTGTACACGTATATCTTAAAGCAATACAATGATATCAACTTACCCAAACATTACAATGCTAACTTTCTGTCTAGCGATTGTGCTAAATCATTTCAACAACGTCATAAATCCATCTAAATATGCGAAAAAGTTGATCTGATGTTTATGAAAATCTATTTCGCTTCATCCATTTCAGCTTAGAGTACAAGCAGACTTAAACAGCATTTCGTAATGCGGTAAATTTTTCATGCTTTAAATCAAAACTTTTTCGAATTATAAACTTTTTGAAAACTATGTCTCTGATAGCGTACAGACCAATTAAGCTGTAGAATTTTGCTACTATATAACTCGTTATATTGAATGATCTAATATTACTTACAAACCTGAAGCTAGTTCGAGATAAAGAAGCATCAGAAATTGAACTCTTGGTCAGTAATCCATGTCGAAGCATCTGTCATTGACCAAGTGTGCAACTTTCGATATTGCTGTAAGAAACGATACGGCAATTATGATAATTATCATTCTAATTGGACTTTAATCACTGAGACTCAACAAATGAGAACAATAATGATAATTACCTTATTAGTCATTCCCATTATTACTATAATACCTATTGCTAGGGCAAGTATTTTGCATCATTTTTCAAAATTTTTTCATGATGTAAGCAGGGAAATTTACGAAAATCGGTAAAAAAAGTTTTTGCGAGAACATGTGCTGAAAAAAGCGAATGAAACACGAAGATTGCTGAATATCGTAAAACAGAAAAAGATCTAATATTGTGGTCATATCCTAAGACACAACGAAATGTTGCGCGTGATGGTGGAAAGTAAAATCAACGGTGTAAAAGCGAGAGGAAGACAAAGACGAATCTACACTGACTCACACAAGGACGAAAGGAAATACCATCCGAAAGGCCATCTTAAAACATCTTCATGTGACATGAACTCCTACCTCACCATGGAGACGGAATCTTACTTGTACCTGTGTTTTTGCTAATCTTCTCAACAGCTAAAATGATAACACACTCACTGTGAAAATAACGATAAATCGAAAATACATGTTACAATAATTGATTTACAACTTAAGCTAAATATTTTTTAGTATATAGTATATAGTATATAAATATTTTTTAACACTATAGCTGAATAATGTAAAGCAGTAATATGAACCTCACTTATCTAGAGACAAAGCACGTTAACTGGATGATACAGGCTTTGTGCAAGTTGAAAGCACAGTATGAAATCAACCAACTTGTTGGAAGTATAGCGATCTCACATATATATTATGAGTGATCTATCTGTGACAAACGATCTATAATGCTTCTCATTTGTTTTGCATTACATATTTTGATGATGTTTATTATAGCACGGTTCATTGATAATACAATTTTGAGGTTTAAAAGTGGGGCCGCACAAAGAGCTATTAGATAGTGAAAATAGAAAGAAAATCCGCTATTTCTGAACTATACGCATTTCGTTAAATTCGTTAAATTGAAACTGTCGCGAAAATTTCCTGGTGTACAGCATAATTCTAGTTGCTTGGATAATTTTTGCATAACTTCCATGTGTGATAATTCTGAATATTGCACTCTACAAAATTGCAGTACACTGAATTCTGAGCTATTTACGGAACGCTGTGCTTTACATCGAGCCACTATAAACCAACATTATACATTATACCCAATATGGTCTCACTTGTTTTATGGAAATCCCTGATGGTCAATAATCGCATGAAGTCTTTGCAGGAAAGACATAAAGCATGTTTAGAATTTGGTGCACATCTCGAGGACACCCTAAAATTCATGAATAACCCTATAATAGACAATATCTGGCGTAAGATGATGTCTAAGAATCATACATGGGGTGTCCGCGCCAACCCGATCGTCATTTCCAAGGATTTTCAACGACATATCACACACAACTTCCAACTGTAATTTATGTCATCGTTGTTTAGCCATTGTTCAGCATGTACATCATCATCAAAAAGGTCTAAAAAGATGTCCAGTGCGGGTGAATCAATTTGTTCACAGATTCAGGCCCATTCATAAGTCTCGACCAGGACACGGGATTTCGGGGTTTATTCTTATTAACGTAGCAGATGTGCTAATCCCGTGATGTAGCCGGATTTCACGATTGGGATTGACTGGTGGTTAAGATTTAAGCCTGCTATCACTTGACTAAGCGAAGACACAGGATCGGGGTTGACAGCAGTAGTAGCCTACATCTTTCAAAGCATCTCGCACATCCTGATGTGATTTCATCACCAACAGTTCAAAATTTTCAATGAAAACTCAAAATTCAAGGATTCAACTGCACTTTCAATTATTCAAGGATATTTATGGATTTTCAAGGCTTTCAAGAACACCTGCTCATTTTCAAGGTCCTTTAAGGATGTTCAAGGGCGCGGACACCCTGGACATAGCATTGTCGAACACTGAAATCCATTATTGTCATGACGGTTGTTAAACGAAGATCAAGCCGTTTCACAAGCCAATGCACTATATACTGTGACAACGGAGCTCTAACGTACCTACTCCCCATACTTGAGCCTTGGATGGTGACGCTATATAGTTAGATTTTTTGAGTGTTGTTCCTGTCCATTAACATTCTCGAAGCTCGATCTCTAAACCAAAATATCATTAGGACGAACAATTAACAACTGTATCAAGGAGACGACTAAGCTAGGACAATACTGTCATGCAATCGTATGTGTAAATAGATTTTCTCTCATCTGAGTTCAAAGAATTATTTATCTTATTCAATTCATTTGTTAAAACGATTTAAAAACTACCTGATATAATTCACTGCTGGCGGTTGGCAATATTTATAGTTTGTAAATAAATAAACCCAGCGAAGTCCTTTTGAAAAAATACATAAGCTATTATCTTGCACAATATATTTCCCTCGCTCATATTCCAGTGCACACATTGGACTAAATTTGCAGCAAAAATCTGAACTACATGATTTCAGATTCGGTGTTGTAAATTCATCCGACTCATCCACTTAACAGAGTGGACGAAATACATTCATTTTTGTCTTGATATATTTGTAAACTAAGCAAAGGGGAATCATTTTTGGATATTTGAAGTATAAACCGCACAATTTCTCATCTCAACGTTTATTAAATGTACACTTTAGTTTTTTACTGCGCAATCAAAATTGCCCAGCTTTTTATTACTGTTACTAATGAGCATCTGAATTACAAAGACAATGTGGTCATTTGGTTCTGAATTTCAATCCACGAAGACAATGGAAATTTAGTAACCACTACACCCGGTCAACCCGTAGACCTATATGTTTACTTTTACCTGCCACATTGAAGTGTTTGTTGACAAGCCTGAGGACGCAATGAAAGGCGTCTCAAATACCCGCAATAACAAGATTTCCGGGAAAATTCCTGGGGTTCCGAAAGATCTAACGCGTACTGAAAAACCACCTTCTACCACTTTAATGCTATTCCAATGGCGCTGTCGCCGCTGTCAATTGATTTTTTGGCACTGTGTATTCTATAATATCTCTCCCGAGATCAACCACGCCTATTCCAGGCAGCTTTCTTATTCAGCAGTTGTTTCCCAAACATTTGAGTCATTTGAGTACATCAAAGAGCTTTTGTAATAAATAAATGGACAAGTCAATTGCTCATCCCTGTTGATGAAGTCCTCTCGTAATCACATGACAAGGGAAGTTAAGATACGCCGTTGTAAATGATGTATGTTGTTTGCTTATGCTGATGACAATTATCAGCATGCATCATGGGAAACCGATAGAAAATTTCACACACGAACTGATAACAACTGAGCCTTTAGACAAAGGCCGTTCCCGTGCTTATGACAACCTCTGATATTTGTGAATGGCCAGCTGCTCCTACCACTTGTCAAGATAACATTGATTCAGGCGCCACTTGTGGTCACTTTATTTGGTAGATCTAGCTTCATCCATGCCACACAATGATCAGATGTTCAATTCTGCACAAGTAGGCGCCATTGAAAAGCGAAATCCTCCACAAATCGTAGAATAAATCAGATGCTCAAAATGTCAGAAACGCGCTTCTAGAACTATGCTCTACCGGACGGTTTCCTCGTGTAATATCAACACGCGGCTTTTATGTAATTTGTTGTAATAATTATAAAGAGAAGATTTCAAAAAAATTAATGTAACAAAGATCTAATAACTTGTGCTATCAAAGAATTAGGAATATGAAATTAAGTTTTAGAGATTTTTCTGCCTAAAGATGAGGTTGTACCTGGGTCATTTCTGGCTAAGTCGTTCAATTCTGAGCAGTTACCTAATTTTCAGCACAGGTTTTCATGCTCAAGAAATAATTCTATTAAAAATCGAACTGCTCCCAAGACAATCTCATACACTGAAAATTATCGTTCCACTATGGTTTTGATACAATCTCGTGCTTCCTTCCACTTATGGCACTAAATATACCCGTGAACGGTCGTTTCAAACAAGACACGCTTTTTCAGTTACTTGCACACAAAGAGATTTTTCTGAGGAGCTTTTGCACATTAAGCTATGATATCTCTACAACACAATTTTCGTACACTTCTGTGACAACAACAGAATTAATAAATTTATTCTAATTTTCTGAAATGGTCTGCAGATCTCAAAATGCTTGGTAGCGGTCGTTTCTTAAAAATTACTTTTTAATGTATGGAAAGTCATCAAAATTTAAAAAAACTACTAATGAAGAAGGCCTATTTTACGAATTGCTGTGGCAGTCATCAGATGAGACTATCAAGTTAAATTACAAAAGCTTCGATCATTGCATGCATCTTTAGGAAAATGAAGGCGAAAGACAGTTTCAACAATTTTATATTTTCCGACCCACGTCCCAATTTTCGTGAAATTGCCCACATATTATGTTTTACATTCCTTTTTACTTTCGGCCAATGAAAGCGTTGAAGGAGAGACGACATTTTCTGAAACCAGTTTCACATCGTGTACAGTAGCGGTCGGTAAGCACCAGTCAGCTGCAGCACGTGAATCCTCTGGTGCGACCGCGGCTCCTTTCAAAATTTCAGACATGTGCGACCCACGAGGTCTGCAGTTGTGATGACCAGCGACCAAGACGAAGGCGAAACGTTTTATTTATTTATCTGATGTTTTACTAATTACTCTGTATTCGATACAGAGGGTCGAAGGTTTTACTCCTATTTTTCATCTCACTATGAGTACCTATTGTTCGGGAATCGGGACTACATAATCGTGTGAACAATATTGCTAAGCCGCATGAGGACGACTGAAAGCATAAAAAGAGCTCAACTCACAGACGCTCGACCTCCAAGAAATACTCCTCCTAGTTTCTTCTTCAATCAAGCTTTACATGGACTTGCTATCTGCCATTGTCTTGTTATATTGACTTGTCGAATTACGAACTTTCACATTAGCAGTCATGAATAGGAGTATAAGAACAACATAAAAGCCGTTTGATTTGTTATTATTGTATTTATCACATGGTCTGTGTAATTCACACAGGCTTCTTTCTTTTCGACCTTCTTTTGATTGCTGTAATCATATTAGTCGTGCTTTTGTGATATTCCTTGTTTCTGCAGCTATCTCTATCTCTTACTAGCTTGCCTATTCTCCACATGATGCAATTTCATTGTATTGTTCACATTTCTTGCAATCTTGTATTTCTGTGATCAAGTTTTGATTGCTTGGATAATTTTTCATCAGAGTATTTTCAGCTTTTTTGTTTAGGAGATTACCTTTCAACTTCCATGAGAAAAATGAATAATGAATTGCATATGTGAAACGTGTCATGACTTTTCCATTTGGAAAATTGGAAATAGGATTTTTCACTCAGAGCATTGTATTGCAATGTTATATTTCGCTAAATTTTCATATAAGCTTGCAATTAAGATAAATTGCGTATTGATCAACTATTTCTACGGTTGCAACTCGCTAGAAGACTAAATTACGACTCATAATGTACACGGATGCCTTATAACTTCCTGTCAGCACGGACAAACAATGAGCACAAATTCAAAAAAATAAGGAATATTGGGTCTCCACTCATTTCTGCAAATCTCGCAATCATCGCCGAAATACCCACGGCGAATCTAGGAACTAATCATGCAATAAGGAACATAAAAAACCAAAGCACATCACTACGTTATCCTTCTAGGTTGTATAAAATGTAACGTAAGTGCTGCCTCGCGGTTCGTCCTCCGTTTTTCATGATGATTAACAGACTATTCAACTTAACAAATAACTCATGAAATGTTAAGTTAGGAAACCAAGCAGAGAAGTTGAAAGTACATGTATTTTATTAATGCGTGATAACTCAGCATCCGCTTTCCACTCAAGCCATCGTCGGAAAACTTTTGCTGCTTTACTCTGTCGCCTCATAACGAAAGAAGTTCAAAAAAAATTGATTGTTTTTGTCTTGCAACAATAATTAATTGTGGTAACTACAACAAAAGTATGTTTAGTTTGTGAAATCGTAAAATACCGACAAGCTCGAGATTATGCTACTAAAGGGCATTGGGAATTTTGTGTAGTGGTCAACATTCGTGTCGTGAATAACAACAAACGAAGATATTCACTAGATTTCTAAAACCTTGTCGAAACATGTTAAAAGCAGATGAATTATACTCATATTTATCAGAACATGGTTGCAGTATTTGATATTGAGATAATTATCGGATATGAGGAATGTAAGTGTGGCAAAATACATGCACTTACTCTAATGCTCTCTGGTTCTTAAAAGCATCAACACTAAGCGAAGCTTTAAGTGCACCCTGTACCGATTGAATATTATATGTTATTTCATCACACCGAAGAAAAGTCTCATCATTATTCAATACGCAATTACTTCATTTTTCGACTACCACAATAGGCTGGAATTTCAACTAACGCACAATAATGACGCTCGACATTGTTTGACTTGCACATATTACACGTGATCTAGTTATTGCGCTCATGATCTTCGACATATGCGTCTCTTTGGATGAAACTCGAAAAATAATCTTTCATCCAGACATGAAGATTTGTTAGTTGTTCGATAGAAAGAACACTTCGCCTCACCATATTGTAACTTGACGTCGCTGCTACAACTTCAGAATATCAAATTATTCTTAATTTCCGCGGCACTGAGATGCTTTTTAGTTCATTTTCACCGACTTAAAAGCAGCCAAAAATTCCAGACGCCATTCCTTTCAACGTTTTTAGAATTTTCCTAAATTCATCAATGACATCGATGGGATTGTTTAAGAGCCCATAGAAAATATACAAGACGATAATCTACTTGTGTTGTGTATCATGCAAGCGTTCTCATCCTTGAATCATCCTTTGACAAACAAATCGGGCAGTTCATTATCGTCTTGTTGTGTTGATGTTCCATAGCATCGCGTATGTCACATTTCACAAACTGCTCACATGCCAAAGTAGCACTGGCACTTCTGAATTGTATTTAATAAGATCTATATCATTTTGACTTCGCATGAGTGGCGTAGTCTCCGTGCCTGCGAGGACTTCGGCGCACACTCAAAAACAATTTACTAACATTCTTAAAACAAAGAAGAATCATCAATTATTAGTATTCATTTGCATTTGATAGCTTCCTTTAAACATTTGAACATACGTATGTACTTATGCAATAAAAGTTCATTGAAATCAAGATTAAATCATTTGAATACTTTTCTATTAATGATGTCTGCTGCAGAATACGAATCCACTATGGAGTGAAGGTCTATGATCTGGGTATGGCCAATTGGCAATGCAAACCCCGTTGACATTCGACACGGAGCTATGATTAAACCATAGCTGGCAATGCGTGCAGCTGACCCGGGTGTTGATTTACCATACATATTTTTTGTAAAACATAATCTACAGCCCATCAGCTAGTCACACAGCAATTTGAAGGCAGAATTAAGCATCAAATTATCTTTCTTCAGTTCTGACATTTTGGCGAGTCTGGAGCAGACGATGGACGACGGGTTGGGTAGAAAGGCCTATGCCAAAATTGTGAGTGTGATAGGAAATAAGCGACTTCCTTCTCATTAAAAAAAGATATCTCTTACAGATGTAATAACTGCATTCTCTTACGGTCATCAAAAGAAATACGTGTAAACGATAATGTCATTTACGAATATGCATGCTGACATATTCTGAATTTATGTATTTGAAATAGAGCAAATTCTTTAGCTTTCCTTATCATTGGATAAATAAAAAGCAAATTCATGCCAGTTGATGGAAACCGGTCGAGATTTATTGGCATTCTTCAAACGGGTCCAGTGCGGAAGTTAAAATAATGCGATATAATTTGGAAGTCCGGCAGAGGGGCTTCACCCAGGGCTACGAATTCGGTCGACTTTTCACCGGTTATGACCCTGTAGGTGACGCCAGTTGAGATAGGTCTGGTGGTGCCGTGAAGAGCAGTTCCATGTAAGCATGTCGAGATTCTTTGTGGGACCAGGTAAGTAAAAACTTCAGTCCAAAAGCTCGACGTCGTTGGCTTGGCATCAGGGATGGTTCCTATCGGGTTCCTCGTTCCTAGAGTCTGCTAACTGGCAATGTGTCCCTTGCTGGAGAAAACAGTGGAAATGGAAACGTCCGAGATAGCACCGAGGATTGGTGACGACACAGTTGTTTCTGCTGCAACTAAGCAGCACTCATGCGAGCGACCACGGTTCTTCTGAGTCCGCTGGGTCAAGGAGCATAAGTTTCCGCTTTAAGGAAGCTGCAGGGTGTCTCCTTCATTTCATTGAGCCATTGTAACATATCAGGGTGAAAGGGACCAAAACATTGTGAAGGAAAATGAAGTCACTTAATCCAGAAATTATCCTAATCACAGTTGAATAGCCCTGTCCATGAAGCGTTGACACCCGCCAACTATGCAGAGCCAAACAAGAAAGCTAATTCTTCGATAAAAATGTAAAAAAAAAACCAATACCTAGTCGTCAAGTATTTTCAGCAAAGCGTGTTTCGAAATTCAAATAAAGGAGAATTATGGAAATTGCGACTTACCATCAGAACGACCTCCATAGTGCGCGCCGGCGTAGCCGCTCTCGCTTCCAGGAGTCCAGTCGATGAGAGGATCGTAGACGAAGGCATCTAGCAGTGTGAGCAGAACATCTTGTCTTTCCCTTAAAGTTCGAAGAACTCGCTCACACGAGGCCCTGAACATTCCCTCCACCCCAGCAGGACCCAATGCGTGCCTCAGAACAGCGGTCAGTCGGAAGGGAACCGTTTCTGGGACTTTCAAACTGCGTCCCTTTTCAAAACAGACATTGTAATCAATGTGAACAATATCGCCGTTACTGAGATCGACCATGACGTTGTCCAGATGCCGGTCCCCTAGGCCCAGAACGTAGCCAATCCCCGACATCACAGCCACTGAGCGAGTAAAGTTTTGTGCCGACTGCCACCAGTCAACCGAAGAAAGTGACGCAAGCCACAGCTCCTGTGATAACAGGTCACTCGGTGTCTCACGCATTAACTCGACCAACACGGAGCGCAGCACTGAGAGTGGCCAGTCCTTCCTGCTCTCCACTATCTTAGTATCGTCTCCAGTATGAAAGCCCTTGGCCTCTAATGCAGGACGCAACTTAGAGAAGAATAGTTCGGACGGTGATGGAACTGAAGGAGGCGGTGGCAGAGGAACTGTACGTTGTTGTTTGGCCGCTTGAGCGATCGCTTCACGTTGCTGCCACTTTTTGTAAAGTGGAAAAAGCGGAGTAGCGCCTTGAACCATCTGAATAAGCGCTGAGCGCGGACCTAGAGGCGTAACCGCGTAATGACGCGCGAAGAATTTCGGACTCTCATCGTGAGGGGCGCGATTTAAGCGGGTGAACATGGCATTCACCGTTCCGAGGAACTGCATAATTCTTTCGTCCAAATGCAGGTCTTCCAGTCCTGTGAAAATGAAAGTAAGTATAAAAGTCAATGTACATGTAAAATACTTGAAGTACTACATGTATAAAACATACCCTTAAAAAGATAAGGATACCGTTGACCATTGTCACCGACGAATATCAGCTTCTTTGGTTTGGTTTTGGTAGGTAAAATGAAGAAAGAGTTTTGAATTTCACGTATGCACACGCCACCCTTAACTTCTCCCGGCATTGGAATGACAGACGCGTCGATGGCTGCAAGTCGAGGACTTATCTGAGCCAAATCCAATTGCCCTTGCCCAATCAGACGGCGTCTAGCTTGAGATTTCTGATGCAATGTTTGATTGAGAGATTTGAGAGCATGTGCCGTTGCTTCAGGACGCGATGGTTCTATCGGAGACTTCAGACGGCCTATCACTTCGGAGATAGTCTGCAGAAAAATAATAGCGTTTATGTTAATAAATGAACTATCATCAGGAACTATTGTGAATACATTGACTGATTTCAGTCGATTTTAAGTCGTTTACTGTTTTACACCTGAACACATGGCAATAACTTCAAAATTAGATCTTTTGTAGTCTGCAAAACAACACTACGGGTCAATTAATTCTGAAATTTCACCCGAAAAATTCAGGTGAAATTATTCGGGCCACCCTAGTGAAAAATCGGGTAAATTGCCCGAATATTTGGATTTCGATTCGGATTCATCAACAGTTCATGATAGTTCAGGCTAAAATTCAGGTGAAGATCTGGAAGAACTTTTCAGCGGTAAGCAATCGAATAGTTATCGATACATGTTGTCGGCAATAGCTAGCAAAGTTAAATGAAATGCGTAACCCAATGATTAAATAGTGCAGCAACTTAACTGTCAAACAATAATTCATTTTACTGAATCAATTATCCTCTTCAAGACAAACATAGAATATTCATAAAAAAACAATGACATTGTAACATTGAAAATAGCACTATACATTTGCATTAGTGACTCTCAATGAAATGATGCATTAATAAGATGAGAAACATAAACTTCTGCAAAAATATAATGCACTTCCAACATTTTCGCGAATGCTTTTTACGAGACAGGTGTTCGTTCTGCTGATATTTGGATCGAATTCACTAAGATTATCCATTTGATACAATTATAAAAAGCTTATGTAGTTCTGTAGAAGAGATATATAGGTAATATTCAAGACCTACAAAAAATCCATGCAAATTTCGTCTACCAAATTAGATTAATGAAAACTGAAGAGTTTCGCATACAAGTAGGTTGAGCATAGAAAACTGTTTATTGAACGTACATCCTATGTTGAAAGGGTGACACAGTCCGATGTACTAGTAAACACTGTAAAACGAAGATCACAAGAAACTTGTATCAATCAACCTTCTTGATCTGAGGCTGTCTCTGTACTAGCATTTCATTCAAAAGTATGCAGTATTGCAAATATGAGACCTCGGCCACAGCAGCTCTCGGGAAACGTAATAAATTCCTCGCACTCTATTTAGAGTACGAAATCAAATCGCAGCTGTTGAAAAGTTTGGTTGCAACATCCGAATGGGAGATGTCATCAATTTCAGTTTTAAAATGAGCATAATGAAGTGTCTGGATAAATTTTTGAACAGTAAATATCACAAAAGACGATTTCCTTCATAAATCGAAATTACCGCCCATTTGTTTTTGTACAAAATGTCCAATCAATGCCTGAATTCAAAAGAATACTGTGTTGATCACCTAGATAATGATGAAGTCTGTTTCATAGCCAATATTGCCAGATTGATCAGCTTTGTCAGTTTTTCAGGCATTGTGCCTTACTTAAAAATCAAACTGACTAACTCACCATCTACTTCAACATTGAAATTTAACTAATTTGTCGCCTGACGTTTATTTCAGTCATTTCTACACCCATTTTCCAATTAATCTGTACTTGCAAGCACTGAAAATAGATTGATATGACTGATGTGAGAATTCGTCAAAAAATTGACTATTACTTGTGAGAGCAAAAAACTAACATTCGTACGTGAAAATGCAAAAGAACTGCCCCTTTTTATCTTACTCATCAATTAGATAAATTAGGTAGTGCCATCCTCAATTCACAATCTGAACGCCGAACAAGTCAGAGCTAGTAAATGTTCAGAAAAATATGTCCAACGGACAAGTTGTCCAGTTTATCTTCAAATTTATTTTTCTCTCCTTCTCTTTCTATTGAGTTTATGCTGATTACGAGCTTGACTAATAAAATTAACTCATTTATATTATCGTATTAGTTGCATTAGCGAAAAATGATCAATGCATGTATTGCGCTAATAACTGTTTCGTGTCGAACTCATGCTAAGCTTAAAAGGTGACATGTGACAAGTCAATCCTCTTACGGTCGCTTTGCAATCTATCAGGATGATGAAAAACAATTACGTATATGACGCATGCTACATAATCAGTTCGCAAATTTAGAAAAACACCCAATGCTACTGGATGCTAAGAATAAATGCTCATATGTCACATGTCATATTCGCACAAAAACAGTGAAGGTCTCAATAAAGTCATCATCTATATTCATCTGAGTCAGATGACAAGGATGTCACTAAACTTGACATTTTGTAGCATTAACATCATCCAAATAGCTGACAGATCTACGCAAATTAGTCAAGAAGTTATTGGATTTAAGAAAATGACGCTTCATGCTACATTACAATTATCTGTAAAAGCATCCAGATACAGAAATTTCGAAATAACCGACATTTTGCATAAACTTAAGTATCAGAAGAGTGTAGCCTATCGAATTGAGAAAATTCATCATTGCAATGTTGATGCAACAAAGGCAACATGTTCAATCTTTGCAATGCCAGGTGTGCGGCACATTATGAAAGTAATGCAATACTTTTATAATCAACCAAATTTAATCAAAATTGGAAGTCACAGAATAGAAACATGGAACAAGATAGATATTTTCGGCACAGTCAGTCTAGAAGGTGAAGGCAATATTCCAAAACGAGGAATAGCATATCTTTAATTAAATTTAGAGGTAATTCTATCATCTATCAAACTTTATTGACATATGTCAATTGATTAGGAACAAAGTGATGTAACTGTAGTCTACTAATGCAACATAACATTCGTCGTTTTAAATGGCTTCAACATGAAAGGGAGAAGTGCAAGCATATGTGATTCACCTAGACCTAACTCATACGATTTATGACAAACTACGTGCTTCAATGTTTCTTGATTATGAATTCTACCGCTATACTGCAATGTGTGGGGGAAACTGCTGTATCAATTTGTTTGACTTTATTCTAAGAATGCCGGTCGATTGGTCATTTGATACAGCTACTCGCCATAATAAACGACTAATTGTATTTCTTAGGGATGGAGGTCAGCCCTGAGTATTGGCGAAATTCAAAACAAATTTCTATTGAATACGATGCATACGTCGCTACCATGTTAACGCAATGTGCAAGGGAAACATATGTACCGGTCAATCGCTTTGTAAGCAAAAATCACACGGCGCAAACGTTAAATTACAAAACTATAGAAATCGGAGGAGATAGAGATACCTATACGAATCCAAAATGACACATGCTGTAGATACGAAAATGACACTGCACAGATGAAAAACGAAAATCATACATACAAAAGGAAACTGCATGCTTCATACTGAAATCTGTAAAATTGTACAAAATATATTTACACAGAAATGAATTAAATAACTAAAATAAATATTTTAAATTAAAATTTTTTAAAAAAAATTAAATAACTACTAAAATAAACATTAGAGGAAATGAAAATTTATCTGTGAAACATGAAAACATGTGAGAAAATATAAATATTCGCATCAGATATAACAAAAGGGGACAAATTATAACAAATTAGAAGAAAATTAAACAAATAAATATATAACAAAAAAATATGACAAAAGTACAAAAAAGAAATGGAACATGAATGACAGAGGTTTTTTCAACAAAAAAATAAACGACTTATAACGATATGATGCGTACAGGCTATTTTGCAGAGAGCTACCGATATTTTTCAACAGAAAACCCTGAGAAGCTTCGCTCATTATATATTTTTTAATTTATCAACTATATCTGCTAACTACTATACTGACTATCTGTTTCAATAAAAAAAAACTATTGCAGAAAGTGGCCTGCCAAGTTGGCAGGTTTTGCTGATTAAGATATATCTGAACTGAGAATTAGAAAATTTATAGGGAATATGGCACTTTTTAAAAGTCAGTGGACGGAATATACTATGGAACGGAATAGATTGGAAAATGTCTATTACCACGGCTGAGACGCTACAATTTCGGTCTAACAGCCATTATAATGGCTGAGCTGGTAATACTGATTTAAGAATTAAGAATTAAGAAAAATATAGAATTTGTCTACAGTAAATAAAACAAAATGTGAGTCCATGTTTAACAGCGAATGTTTTATTGTTTTGAGCGTTTGAAGCTAGGAGATAACTACTAGATTTCTCAAAAACTTAGAGACAAAGCAAGGCCAAGTGAGGAGAATCAAAACAAATCAATGAATTACTCAAGACACATTCCGATACAAATTTCTTAATTGTATCAAGTGATCTGGAGTCTCATAGCCAAAGTTGTAGCCACTAAAAAAGTCGCGTATAAAGATACGCAGAATCCTAGATCCAATATCATTTGAAAATGGGTGTGATGAATGAGTACATGTGTCGACATCAATTTGATCATCATATACAAGCAGTGTTGGATTTGAGCTTGATAGCAGTAGGGGAAGCTTTCGACCGAAGTTTTTGAGTCAACGTTGCAGACAAAGCCGAAAAAGTGGTGATCAAAAGGAAGACGACATCGATTCATATAGCACCACTCTCATCCTCGCACTTAGAACGCACGTGAATAATTTTGAAAACAGTTGAACCATAAATGGAATAAGGAGGAGACAGGCCAATTTGATGATTGAAAGGGACTCCCCAATGCATGCATTTGGTGCTACCCGCATTTAGTTAAATAATGCTTCGAATAAGGTGCGTAGATGCCTTGTGAATCAGGTATTTATAGTCGGTCTCGCATGTGAAGATCCACATAAATATTCCGCAGATGATAACTCTGTAATATATTGCAATTAGACCTATAATGAATTCACAAAAATCGGGCTTCTATCAATATTCACAGGGTGAAAGTTAAACAATGTTCCCTAACCTGATTTTATGGATTGTGAAGAGCTTTGTTACATTAATATGAATAAAATAGCATTGTACGCTGTACGACCAAAAATTAAAATATTGCAAAACACTTGATTCATTGTCGATCGATTTCGTATCGTTTATTGATACATCATTAGGGCATCAAGTCAAATCAGCAAAATGAGGTTTATATACAAATTAAAATGATCAAGTAAACACAGTTAAGAACAGCTAAAATGAAATTTACAATAGAATGGAATGGAGAGGTATTTGCGCATTTACAATTACCTCTCTGTAGTACAATCAAAAGATATGCAACGGAACAGAAGAATCGCATTTGTTCAATAAATTATCAGTTTCATGCATTTCAATATAGATTCAGCTATGCGAGTGTGTTTAGTACGGCAGACAATAGAAAATTCACTGGCTGTCGCTTTATGAATGTGCTTTGTAATTTCAGAATCTTGCTTTCTGCCTTTGATATGCTCATCAATACGAGTAATCAGGTGTCTACGAGTCTCGCCAAGGTAGCAACTGTCGCATTGCCCACATTTGAATTTGTAAACTAAATTAGAGATGAGACTCGTAGGCACCGGATCTTTGTTGGGAAAGATACTGCGAGTTTTGAAGGTTTTAAAAACTACGGAAAGTTTGTGGTTTTCTGGTAGGACACGGTTAACGACATGAACAGTTTTCAATGTCTCCTTTTCTTTTTCTTTCACGTAAGGCAGCTTCCAAAAAGTGTAAGAAATATTCAAATTCGAATTTTGACCAGAGTTTTGCGAAATAGCATTGTCAACTTATTGTTTGATCTTGTTGATGAAATTTTGATTGTAGCCATTTTGCATAAATATAGACAGAATTCTTTCGAACGATTTTTCATAAAAATGATTATTACTACAAAGATGCTTGGCACGATAAATCAGAGCCCTGATGGCAGCAGTTTTGTACCTGAACGGGGAGAAAGCCTCTTTCGGTGTATAAACACCTGTGTTAGTCGACTTAACTGCCCACTCAGTTCCAATACCATCATCAAGCTTGTGCACAACCACATCTAAAAAGCTTAATTTTTTATCACTCTCAGTGTCCATTGTGAACTGAATATTCTTGTGATGAGTATTTAGATATTTCAAAAAGTTAGAAGCTTCATCTTCATTTTTGAAGATGGCAAAAACATCATCAACGTAACGACGGTAGTACAAAGGAGCACGATCAAATTTGCTCTCTATCATATTCATGGCAAACATGGCAAGAGTAGGAGCCAATTTTGACTCCTATAGCCCATAGCGACTCCATCATGTTGAGTGTACAACTATCCGTTAAATTGAAACAGAACATCTTTGCAGGCTAGATTCAATAATGTTTCCAAGGTGATGCGGCTGATAGGAAAATTGCCGAAGTCAATCAAACCATTAATATGGTCTATCGTGTCTCTCAAAGGGACGTTAGTGAATAGGCTTTGAACGTCAGAAGACACCATGAAACTTTCAGATGTATTCAGATTTCTCACAGAGTTGACAAACTCAAAGCTATCTTTGAGATTGTAGTGTTTGGGAATGAACGGCTTTAAAAGTCGATCGAGCCAACTGCTAGCTTAGAACAATAAGCATCTGTCATGCTTAAATTAGGGCGAAAAGGCGGATTCGTTTTGGATTTGTGAACCTTTGCAAGGCCATAGAGCCTAGCGGGTTGAGACCCGCAACTGCAAATCTGAGAATTCTGATGGTGAGAAATAGAACCATCTGATGTAGCCTATCTGATCAGAAATAGCCCTGATGATGTATCAATAAACGATACGAAATCGATCGACAATGAATCAAGTGTTTTGCAATATTTTAATTTTTGGTCGTACAGCGTACAATGCTATCTTTGGGCTCATTATCTTATAAAATGAATAAAATACTATGTGTGCGTGTCATCAAGACCTTGAAAGAAACAAGATAGCATTCTGGATTCCACTCTTTTTGTGATGGTCACATACATCATTTGTAGTAAGTAAATATAAAACTTGAACTTGATGGTTTCGTAAACTCTTAATTATTTCATTCAGCATTTTCTGCTTCTCGAATTCATTTGTCATCTTTATGAACAAAGAAAGCTAATTATTGATGATTAGACAATTAAGTTTATGAAGAATTGTGAGGAAATTAGGCCTTCGCCTGTCAATGTTGCTCTTATTCAGAAAAAAATAATAAATTGATGCTCAATCAATCTGGTTGAGGCAATGTAAGGCCTATCTACCGGAAATATTCTTCCCCCTCGGGGAAGGAAGGTGCATCTTCAGTACCGGGGATGAGACGAGGCAGTGCAGGGGAACTTCTGCACTTTCCCTCCCCTCAAATCCAACACTGTATACAAGTTGAACCAACATACAAAATGCTCTCATTCAAAAACAAAATCTTCATCGCTTACAAAAGATCATACCTTTTAATAAACAGAGCGTAAACAGAACGATGAGACCGTTATGAGTGAAGTAGTGTCACAAAACATGACAGAGAATGATTAGAAATACAAAAGGCGAAAAGGTTTTTGAGGAACGTAAAATGTCAAATCTGCGACAGAAAGCCGGGAAACAAACACCAAGAAGACAAATCGCACTCCCATTGTAAAGTCTTAGCTCTCGTCACGTGCTATGACAGGAGGGTTGTAACTGGTTGTGACTTAAACCAATCACCACTGATCTTGTCAAGAGCGATGGTTTTATAATAGTTGACTTTTCAAGTAGTGCTTTGTCAGTTGACTGTGCCTATACGATGTCAGAGAGATGTCGCAATGCGGCTCTCTCCGGCATTTTGCTGTTCTGTATCATTTCTCCTACAATCTCACTCAGGAATAAATCCACGGATGGAGGATTGATCACCACATCTCGTCATAGTAATTCAAGTCGTTCAGAAGACATGTTTCGACCGTTTACCATCTTCTGCCAATGTGTCGTTTCGTGGCTGGTGCCTCTCCTGATCGTATTTGGCGTCATCGGGACCAGTATATGTCTCGCCGGCTTCTTGCGCCGAAAATCTACACAGCCTGAGATTCAACCTTGGTTCGTGGCCTTATCCATCGCGGACATGTATGCGCTTCTCTTCTGCCTGGCAGCGCTTTATGTTAGCCTTCTCGACAAAATCTTTCCGTCAGCTCGAGGCCTCAGTAGCGCACTCCATCTGTCTGCAGCAGCACATCCTGAAGTGGCCTGTTATATCAAGAACATTCTTATTTACTTTGGCCTTCTAGTTTCCACATGGATTCAGGTCGGAATCTCCATTCTTCGCGTGCTGTCTACACAGTTGCCATTCACTTGGCGCATCCACCTGAATCGACGCAACTCAATCATCGGTTTGGTCACTACGGTGACACTCTGCCTCATTGTTACACTTGTGATGATTCTCCCAATCCATCATGTTGAGCGAATCAATAGATTCGGTGAGAAGACGTTGCCCATGTGTCTGACTAAATCAACTAACAGTTTTTTCTACGCTTCCCTCAGTCTCAGGGTTCTTATCCCACTAATCTGTCTCATCGTATCCTCCGTCATCATCATCCGCAGCATCAGAGAGTTCACGCGGACATTTTCCAAAGACTTGACAAGTACTATTCGTCTCAACAACGGCTCGACAGGGCTCAGTATAGACGGCACGGGACTGATGACACGCCGGCAACCCACCAGTCACCAAGAACCAACTCAGCGCACTTCTCATCATTTCAGTCTTGTTAACTCCCGCTCCAGCAACGCCACACTCATTACGGCACCATCTATGGTACACCGAAATCCAGCCCCTGGTGCTTATAAGCGCCTTATTCAACACCGGGTTTCCTACATCTTATTAGGCATGAACGCCAGCTTTCTGATTTTCACACTGCCTTACGAAATCCTCAAACTTTACGACTCGTATTTTCGCAATCACATTGATCTCAATGAACTGAACAGCAGCAGCAATTCGTCATCTAACGCTACTTCTGAAGAAGAGCTTTACGCCAGGTTAAAAGTAACAATCAACTGGCGAATCGCTGACCGAATGTTAAACATCATGCTCTACGTTAACAATGCCACTAACTGGATATTTTACTTCATTCTCGGGAAACAATTCCGCGCCAGTATCAGTAGGGCGATGGGTAGGCCATCGTGGCTCTCCCGGTGTTCTCAAGCACTACGACGTCGCTTCTCTTGTAACTGTGCCTGCTGTCCACGCTGTTTACGACGTTATCGACGTCACAGACATAATCACACAGCCAACCAGCAGTTCCAGTTTCAAGTGTATGCCCATCGATCGACTCAAGATCGGGATGGGCAACAACAGCGTTGTATACCGATGCCAATTTACAAGCCAATCCGACGTTGTTCACATGGTTCCGCGGGAGCACATTTTCACAGTTATTGAACAGTGCCGAAACTTGCCCGTAAGCGCCGAATAAAAAGAGCTCTGTATTTTGTTACTCGAGTGTCGCTTTAAAAAATGAGACCGTCACTTATGGTGCGAATTATCAGGTAATACAGGTGGTGAAAATTAGCAACAGGCTAGTCAAGTTTCAAGGAAATAGAGGGAAACTTCTGTTCAGTGAAAGGTTCTGTAGTGACAAGTGATCATGTACGGCAATTTAACAAACGCAAACGGCGGCGTATTATGTCATTGAACCAGCCTTTTCCAAAAATCGAAGTATTCAGACGATAAACATCAGCGGACAGCTTGTATTAGTTAGGATGTCAGTTCATAGCAGAATTGGACGCGAATCCAAAATTCACGGATTCCTCTATTCGATAAATTTGCGCAAATCCGCAATTATTACTAGTTTTGAGGGATCAAATTCTTTACACTTATCGTTATCTTCTACTTCATCTTCTCCTCAATCAAAGCATTTAATTTCATTCTGACGCAATTGACATGTGCAAGCAGCTGGGCGACCAGACCTGCAGATTAAGTTTTGTCAATAGATATAAGCTGTTTCCGCAATTACTACACTGCCCAACACATAGTGTGGCAGACAGGCAGGAGTTCTCGAGTAAGTCATCAATTTTTTTTTCTCACTTATATTTACACAGTACTTTTTTTCATTACCTACCATTTGAATATTTTCAACATTTACATTTGTGTTTTATTTTTCACATTGGTTTTACTTACTGAATAGTTTGATTTGTGATTTAATTCATTATTAACTGTGTTTCGCCTAAGGTTAGCCCTTGCTAATTTGATTAGCATAATATGCATTTAATTATTCAATAATGTAATAACAACATAGATTTTCTTGGAAAATTGTTAAATCAATGGCATAGCACATTCTACATTGTAATGTTAAAGAGGTGTCTACAGTGTAGAGATTACCTCATAATTTATGCTCGTGTAGCCTCAAATGCTGTAGTAGCATATAACAAATGTATGAAATCAACTACGTAACTCCTGACATCGTTTCAGATAAATTGCTAAATTTGTACGCAGGTCTACATGCACATGTACTCGCATACGTTAGCAATAGATAATAATTTCTGTAGAACTACGCAGAGGAGGCCGATTCGCACTAGATTTACCCTTTTTCTGACTGCGCAAAGTATGTCAAATCGGAACAAGGAATCACATCCGCAAATGAATTGGATGATCGCAATTAGATGACTGAAAATTTAATAAGATTTCGATTTACAACCTGTCAGCCTTCGACGTTTTGATAATGGTGAATTGGAATGTAATAGCATTAATGCTAAAAATATTACAATTTCTAAACTTGAAAGAATAATAATGCTTAATTGGTTGAGAAAATGTAAACAACTAATGGAATTTTTGACAGGAATAGGATCATGATTATTCAGGACTGCGTTCTGAAACCAGTGTGATTTCAATGTTGTGACAGATATAGGTCAATGGAACATGCATGATGATGCAAATACTTAATTCGTCGATCTGAAATGAAATAGAGATACCTGTTCACTGATTGCGACCTCAAAAATAATTTACAGCAGCATATTCATATGAGTTCCATACACTACTGAATATTGAAATTTTCGAGTTCCTAAAATCTTAGCGCATGAAGGCCGCATTAGGAGATAAGGGGTCTATAGAGTAGACTTACAAGGATAACACCAAAATTTGACTCAAACTTTGTGTTCATAAAGTAATACCAGCGATGAGATTTGGGTTACTTAACTGCGCCATGCAAGGTAATGTACATGTAATCCATATCTCATAAATTAATCGATTAGGTGGATCACACTAGTTCCAAAATCAAAGTCTAGGACAGAACACTGCAAGTCCACAAAATATGCTTGCACTATTTAAGAGCCTTCAATTACGTAAATTGAGAAGAATACGTAATAGAAATTTGCAAAGTGACTTATGAAGCAAATTGCATATCACTCTTATTCGTTAATATCTTATTTTTACATAAATAAACATCTTGGTTCCATTTTCGTAAATCTAAGTGTAAACACAAATCATCCTCTTGTTCTCAAACGCAGCTTGTGTGATGTCAAAATTATGCAGAAATTAATGGAAATTACTAACAGAACAAGATATCTGCAAAAAATATTGCTGCATGTTAAACGCATTATATAATACATTAAAACATAATTTTTCGTTAAAAATGATTTCAATGGTTCTGAGAGTTGTGAAGCTAAATTGTAATCAGCCACCACACTTTTATGATCATCGCCAAAATGACTGACTTTACATTTACTTACTCCTTTACATGTGCGTTTGCAACATCGTGAGTCACATCAGAGTAAAAAAAGGAAGTCTAATAAAGAGAGGCATAAATCATGACATAGTTGAGAATCACAGATACATCAATTATGTATCGCATGTTTCCGATGAATCAATGTAATTTATTGAATAAATTTTGCATTACTACATGTATCAAATCACTCAATTCTGAAATAGATAAAATTGCTGCTTCAATAATGCAGCGAACATACGTAAGCTGCATGCATAATCCGCTTCCAGATTTGTCCAAAAACGGAGGAAACGCGAAGAAAAACTCGCTCGATAAAGATTTATTGGCCAAAGAACCAGTCGTTGAAAATCAAAATCAGGCAGGACCTTCAGAGTCTAGCGACTTCTATCGGTCGATGCACAGTGGTCTGTACAGCAACTGTCCGAATAGTATAATTGTAATAATCGCACGATTAATCGGTTATTGGAAGATTATAATAGCGCACAGGATTGATCGTAGCGTTGATCCCAATAGTTATCAAGGAATTTTTAGTCACATGCATTTAGTCGAGGGTCTGATGTAATGTCAGCAAAGTCTAAATCACAATCGATCACAACAGCAAGAGTGCGTGCTCTCTTCAGCGTGTCGCAACTAGGGCTAATATTTAAACAGTAAATCAATATTTGCAGGTTGACCAGCTGACAACATAATTCAACCAGTTAAACATAAATAATAAGCTGCTATAACTGATGTTTGCTATAATTGACTTGCGCTAGGTCTTCATCATTATGTTTAGATTGTTGTTTTGATCTACATGTATAAAATATATGCTGACTATAACTTACATTTCGTCACTTGGAGTCGTGACCAAGGTGTGCCTGAAATAAGATTTTGTTCGAATTTCTCCACCATTCACTATTCTTTCAAATACTTGACCCATACCTCATTCAAGTGTTTTGGAACGTTGGGAACCGTTTGCAAATGGCACAGCTTTTTCAAAATGTGCGCAAAAATGCCACCCATAAAGTCATTGACATAAAGAGATACTCAGAATTCTAAGATAAAGTAGTTCCCATGTCTCTTTCAAGATCTGTTTTACACAGATCGTGGGTTTGGATATATTACTTACTTACTTATTTACAAGCACTTTTCGAAATAGTTGCAGAAAATGTCATTTATTAGAAAAATCAGTGATATCAAAAGTTCTCTCTCATATAAAAATTCTTTCATGAACATATTCTTCATCCTCGCATTCCAAAGCGTTTTTAGAAAAATCATGGGATCTGCTTGAAAAACGGCAAAGCTTTTCCAAATGACCGCAGAAAAGCAATAAATAGTTATCATTAGAGAAAAGCGACATGAAATGGGCGACTCCTGTGATTTTTTGAAAAACGTCTCATAACACGAATGAGGTGCAGGATCAAGCTTTTGAAAGAAATGTTAGTGGTGTAGAAATTCGAGCTAGATGTTAGTTCAGACACACATTAGTGTAATGATGATGTGAAGCTTTAACGTCACTACTCCCCTACGGCACTCCTCATATTGGAGGCTTGGACAACGCTGACATAGTCTGACTTTTCTGGAGCGCTGTAGTAGTTTTTGTCCGGATGCCCTTCCTGCCGACTTCCAATGACACATTCGGGGCTGGACCTCTAGACCGAAAGATCGCTAGGCCAAGCACTGAACCACTGTGCCACGGAGACTACAAATGTGGTTCGCGTTTTTTCAATGTTCGAAAACTAAACAGAGTTTAGCTTTCGAAAAACCAGAGTGAAAGCTTCAAAATCAAGAATTCAAGTGATGTTAAACAATTTCAAATTTATTGATTGATGGTGCTAATAAACTTTATTAAAACATTCGAAAGTCGATTGCTTTCGGAGAGTCACACCCGGACATCTGCGCATACACACGGTTTGGTAACAGTGGCCCAATTTGTCTTCATCAAAACTGTTTTAAGGTTTGGCGTCACAGAAAGCGTCGCTGACTTGACACCGTGTTTTTCATGACTATTTCTGATCCTATGAGTCTAGCCAGTTTAGCCGATGCTTTTCGTCCTGTCTGCGTTTAGTCTATTTATTGAATCCACGAAGTCATGCGCTTAGTTATCCGGAAATTATCGAGGAAATCCTGAATTACGGCTATTTACCAATTCTTTCATCTCAGCTGCAAGAAAATTAAGCTGTCATCTACTTAAATTAATATCAACAGTAACTTTGGGAAATCAGCTGATGACTATTTTTTATCTTGACAAGTATCTAAACTGCCGATAAAAGTCAAAGGGGTATAAACTCATAAACTCGAAGTTATTTTAGTGTAGACAGGATAAGGTCATGGTAGAAATGTCTCGACGTTCGACTGTTTTCATATTATGTGACGCCGCCGATATGCAATTCATTAGTTTCAGAAACCTTCCACTACGCTGAACGACTTGAAAACAAACTCAACTGTTATATGAGATCGAGATCAAGATCTTACAGACGATCTTCAGCGATTGAATTACTTAAGTGTATTTCGTGCAATGAAAATTGCATTCAGAATTCCCAATAACTAAACGCACACCCTATACACCATCAGTTAATGAAGCGATTTGTGGATCAACAAAATTAAAATTGTAATTCAAACATTTATGAAGTTCGATATGACGGACATGACACTCTTATCAAAATGAGCATCTATCCAATTCAGACACCGATTGCTCTGGATAAAATCCAAATAGTTCGATGCACAATAACATTTGTTATTTTACTTCGATTGTAGGTCATCTTCGTGTAACTACTGAGGTTATTTGCTAAAACTATTTAAACGCTATCGACAGGCGCTGTAGCCTTGTGGCAGTGTGCTCGTTCTGCGTCCGGGAGACCTTCGCTCAAACCTTCGGTCGGGTCAAACTTAAGACTTTTAAAATAGGTACACACTGAGTTCTTGCTAAACACTTAAATGACAACTCGGCCACATCCAAGAAGGAATCCGAGTATAAACTAGGCTCATTTTTTATATATAATCCGAAGCATTAGCTAGGACTTCTAATGTTTCCGTTATTCAAATGACAATTGCATATGACGTGTGGTAAATCTCACCTCTCGGAAGATGACGCAATCCTAGCAAAACGTCTACAACAGGTGACAAGATACCAATCGACGCTCCTAATTAAGTAGTTTGCTGTGTCTGGCGCATAAACAACGTATTCCAAGCAAAACTACATTACATGATACGTCTCTATAATTGAAGGATACTTGCCCAATTTTTGACTTACAATGTACTCGTAGCATGGATTAAAGAACTCCGAGTAGTCAAATTAAGTAAAACTAGATAGAATTAGTTTTTTTCTGACTTAAGTATAAAATGCCAAAGGATAGTTATCCGCCATTACGAATTGATGCGGAACTTGTTATCGCGAAGGTAAGAAAAGTCTGTGTGCCGTACATGTGTGAATACCACATTCGGCGACACTTTTGCAAGACATTTTAGAGACTAAAAGTCAGCAATAAACGATAAAACGGATGCTAGTTTTACACGATAACAAGATAGACTTCAGTTACAGAATCATTACCGAACTGTTTCAAACAGTATTTTGGATAACTTGGGCTTGAGCTTGTTTTATGTTTCACTATCTCTGCCACATTTCAGGTATACAGAAGTTCTCAATCTTGATCCCGCAGCCTCGCAAATTCTGGCAGCAAAATCAATTACTTACACCGCAAAACTGCGCAGGAAATGTCACCTGCTAAATACATAAACTTGATAGCTACCATTGACCGTTTATATTTTTTGTCGATTAAAATTATATTTTACGTGGTCTCCGTGGCACAGTGGTTAAGTGCTTGGCCTAGCGATCTTTTGGTCCAGAGGTCGAGCCCCGAAGGTGTCATTGGAAGTCGGCAGGAAGGGCATCCGGACTAAAAGCACTACAACGCTCTATAAGTCTGACTATGTCAGCACCGTCCAAGTCCCAAGTATGGGGAGTAGTGACGTAAAAAAAGCTTCAAAATGTTGTGTGACAACTTAATGATGATACTAGACAAATTGCGCATTTGAAGAGACAAGCCGATCTGCCTTTGAGTTTTGATGAATAAATAACTTAACATCCAGGTAATTTTCACTCCTTGGTACATTCTTATCTACATATTAATGTCACAATGCTCTAAGCAAACCTTTGATTGAATATTTAATTCAGAGCAAGTATCAATGACTATTTTAAGCTGATACTTGAAATTTTTTGGACAGTATTGCATGGAAGGTTCATTTTAATATTGATAATACATCAATACATACACACAGTACACCACAAGAAACAATTCATTAATTGGGAAACATTTATTGTTGATAAGTAAAAGTAATCATTATTCCTTCGAAATATTCCTCATTGTAGTGGCCCTTTAGGAAGAAAACAACTGGTATAGCTTTTCTACATTTACAGTAACATGAAAACATTTCGCCTTATTTTCTTGCAAAAACTTTCACCCAAACAGACATCGTTATGTATCAAATGAAAACTGAAGCTTGTAAGAGAAATTCCACAAAATACGAAATCTAGAAAACGTCTTCGCACAAAGCCATACGTCTCCGACAAAGTCACATTGCTATATTTGCGATAAATATCTTGCAAGTCCAATGATATCTAGTGATAGTGTCAGGAAAACACTGAATGTATAAATGGAAGTAATCAGAATAGCAGAACTTGTGACATGTAAGGAAACTGTTGGGATTCGGGAATTTTGCAAATATTAATGAAAATTTTCATATGCGTTTTTTTAGTCGCCGCACGCGGTGTGATGTGGTTGGAAATGCAGCTTCGGAATTGCATGTCTGAACATTATTCCCAGTTGATGTTCTCACGTCCTAATATGAAAAGCAACATATTACACGCACTTCAATTTTTAAACAATTCAAGAGAAAAAGTTGATGTCATCAGATGTTCCGATATACATGTAGTTTACAATCAGTGAATGAAAAAACAATTTTATAAATTCAGTTGAACAGGAGATGCTTTCGCATGTGACAAGCTGCTGACCACATACGAATTACAACGTTGAATTCCTAACTATATGTGTTGCAAAGGAGTTACACTTCTTGGTTGCTCTTCGCTGATCAATTTGCGAAATTTCTCAGCGGTTAATTTTCTTCATTAATAATTTCGCTTATTAATACATTAAAAATAACTTAGATGCTCTAGATAAGAAGATATCAGAATGTTTAAAATCAGCAATCAAACCAGGAGGTGAATTTTAAACTCAAAATTCTGATAATAGTGACTGTTTCAGGAACCTCCCTCTGATGAAATCATCCTTGCAAATATGCTTCACGACGCTATCCGTTGACCTGATTCATGATTAGTTAAATACATTTACACTTAGGTTACCTAGATCTAGTCTCTTCTTTCAATTCAATCGGTTGTCAATTCGCCATTGTCTAAGCCGACCAACCTACGCTTTTCTGACCTTTAGTTTAGACTAGAGAGAAAGTTCAAGATTTTGGATTTGATTCAAGTCGTTGGATTTGACCCTTTGGAAGGCCAAATTCATCATCTATTTTGAAAGCACATTTTTCGACGATATATTATGAATCGTTTTGCAACAAACATTTTGTATGAAAACTTTCAACAAAGCGACTCTATATTCAATGTCATCGCACTATTTCATCAATATAAGTTTATGAATCGTGTCATGATAATCTCTTATACCATAACCATTAAATTAAGCACTAGAAATTCAAATGCTAAATACTGTAAAAATTACAATTTTAAGTATTAGCATGCTCCTCACTATTTGAATTTTTGTAGATATCTCAAGTCATCTTTCATCTTTGTTGACACATTTAAACGAAACACCATTTCAGAGATACATGGAAATGTCCGCTGTTGAAGGAAAATCTTCCACTTCTCATATACGTTTATTAGAGTTGCATACCATGAACAACTCAAAATCTCCATCTTTTTGTACTCACAACGAACTTTCCAGTTCACTCACCCAGCTAGTTCTGGCAATCAGTAATCAACAAGGAAATTTAAAGCCAAAGTTAGGCAAGATAAAAAAATCAAAAATCGATCAAAGTAGGTTGCTAATTTTCAATTGCAATTTATAGCACTAAGACGAGAGAGTTATAGCAAGTGGATAATTGGAAAGTTCAAGCAGGAACCATGCGGCAACGTGAAATTCATGTCATTCGGAGCAACACTTGAAAAGTTATGGAGAGGAGTAGGTCCGAATCATTCCAAATGTCCCCCCGGATATTAATGATCGTCAGAGACTGGCATGGATAAGGTTTATTTGAGCACAATCAACAGTGACTCAATTGGTAGTTCGGTGGCCGAAATTGCCTGGAATCGGTGATTCCAGTCCACTCTTATTTTCCGTCTGTTCTGAAAAATGGCTTGGATGAATACAAACCACCCTTATCACCGTATGTTGTCAACATAGCAATGAATCGCTTGTGTTCCAGAAAACTCTGCATGTAATTTGTCACATGTGAGGACTTTACTGTCGAAATGTCTGTGGCCCTCTAATTAACTTCACTCTTGCTTACAAACGATATGAAATGGATGAAGAATGGGCTTCTGCAGCGCCATAAATTCAAAATAAGTGTTCAAAACTTGGTATAGAATTAAGTAAGCACGAAGACAGTTTGCAAATAATATCTTAGAAGAATATCAATTTCAAGGGCACTCGCAGCACATGTTCCATTATAGAAAGGGATGGAAGTTAAATGGAAATATTTCTCACTGATAAGTGAAAATCTCAATTATTCACATCCCGTGTGCGATATGACATTTCAGCGAAGACAGAAAAGATGCAGAACACTTTTGTTTTAATCCAACGTTTATATTAAGGAATCAATAATTTCTTAGAAAAATTAGAAGATTGTGACATTTGGGCATCACTTTTAGTCAATACACTTTCAAATCATCACATTAGGTGTTTCTGATGAAAATAAAATCAAAAACACATTCAGAAAATCGTCGACTTGAAATGACTAAGTGGCAAGATGTCTCCACGAAAGAATTCAAAACTAGACCGTCTGTTGCCGCTCTATTACATAAAGTCCAACGTCTTAGTATCTAAATAGAATTTTCTTTAGTGGATTTATTGATTTGTCAATTACTCGCAACATTTAGAATTTCTAAATTTCCAAGCAACGAGACCATTACATTTGTGAAGGGAATATATTTGCCTCAAGAGGGCTACAACGTCACACAGAAAGAAGTCACATAACCCTAAAAATCATGATGGCTACGCATTCGACAGGTGAGTGAAGCATTTATTTGATAACCAGTCGTGGAGGATATCGCAGCAAGAGCAGTGATGCTCTCGCCACTGCTGGGTCTCTCAGTTGATCATTTGACAGCAATAAACACATCTTCCTCGCATACAAAGACGGCTCCGTAGTAGTTGATTGACTTACTTATTTTACTTACTTCCCCGTTTTTCTTCTTTTTCCACATTGAACGGGGTCAGACGGTAATGCTGAAAATGTCAAACTTTCATCTGGAACGGGGTCTGGAGCGCTGTGATCTTTTAGTCCGGATGCCCTTCCTAACGACTTCCAATGACGCACTCGGGGCACGACCTTTGGACGCCTTGATCGAGCATCTTGAGTGAGCAAGATAGAAGTCGCCTCAGCTGGCGACGGACTCTTAGTGAAGCTATTGCTTCATCGCATATTCTTCTTTGGGATTTTCGTCGTACATACGTCTCGTACGTTGATATATATGTACTTTAATATGTGCGTCTATAGCGCTTCAATATGCTCACATCAGAATTTATTTTTCAGCCATTCAAGTCAAACTTGTAAATAGACGAAGCAGCATTTCATCTTTGATTTGCAATAGCGTGCACATTAATTTATTAATTTACAATCATTCCATAGAGCATATTTTTTCAAATCAGAAATGCATCGATAATTTCTTTAAATCTAACCGTCCACATGCAAAGTATGATGTCGATCTGTGGATTATTAGAGAATCCTCTATTTGTTTGATAATCTTATCATTAAGGCCAACGTTGGCATGCCGTGCCTGGTTTCCATATTAAATCTGACTTGCGACTAATTTCTTTTCAATTACTCTACTGGCTGGAAATTATAGCTCTAGATTGAATATCAAGCCTGAGGTGCATTATCAAATGAGTCTAAATGAAAATCTACCAGTATTCTTAATCTAAAATGAGAGCATAAGGATTTTGTATATGTTAAACCGATTACTTTCGGATCTGAATATGCTAATTCAATCATTCTGCATATTCAGGGTGCAACCAAGCCCTAATCAAATTTTATCTTCATATGAGAGAAAACGTTCTCCTGAGAGTTTCTATCTCTTCATAATGGCTTCAATTGGCTTTAACATAAATACTGATTATACGATCATTTAGATAATATTCGTTTATCCCATCATCTGGATATCACTGCAAGCATATTATAGGTGAATAAGCGCATCTTAGGAGTCTAATAGCGTGGAACGCGTGTTATATTTCATCCATTCAAATCGAAATTATGCAAACAGATGAAACACCATTTCATCTTCAGATTTTAATATACCAATTTGAAATTTAATCGGTGGTATTGCTGACGCCTTTTTGAGTGTTAAATTCGGTTGAAGAATGTTCCCCGACTCCACCTTATAGCGTATGTGGGCTTGAACATAACAACAATGAGGCGATGCTGTAAGATGGATGTCTGATCAGTTTTCAAGCAAATTTGACAAACAATGAATTTCGCAGATCTGCTATTTGATGATTCAGCAAATGAAGCGTGTGAATGAACAAGGATCATTCAAGTCATGTAAAATATAATGAGTCTTCTTTCGGTGGCAATTTTCTAATGCGATTTACAGGATTTTGGGAAGAATTATTTATTGATGCCATTTTCATATTTGTTATTGACAGGGATGCGGAGTCGGAGTCCTATCATTTTTGCTGGAGTCGGAGTCCTATCAAATGATAGGACTCCGGCCTATAACTAGACCCGAAACATATGCATCCTCGTGCATATAGCTGTCACTGTCTTGATGTCAACTTTCTCCAACAAAGGTACAGAGACACTGCTGCATGCAAAGCTTGTAATAGTTGAGGGAATGAACCGTGCCAGTGAAGAAGGATTGTCTTTTCACTCGGTGATTTAATAGAGAAGACATGCCTTCCTAGCCTCGATCACACATACGCAACAAAGGTCACATCAGAGACAAAGATGAAAATATTAGTTTGTTTGAGAACATTACCCAATTAATTTAACCCAATCGTTAAATCTTGTGTGATGGCTCCTCCAAATCGCATATTAAAATCGAAAGTGAACTCATATTTTTTGGAGAAGGATGAGGATTTTCCTGCCTGATAGAGACTGGAGAAAAATCGTGTGAAGCACACATCAAGAAGATTGGGGGGGGGGGAGCCGTGTCGCATGCATCCAATTGAAAGCGGCGACATTTGATAAACTTTCACCGAAAATGATTGATAACTGATACAGAAATGATCACTAAAATTAGGCTCAGGTAAGCCTATAGTGATCTATAATGCAGGTTACCAGGTTTTGTAAAAAAATCTAGGCTTTGCATACTTGCCACCAGGAGTCGGAGTCCTATCAAAATGATAGGACTTCGCATCCCTGGTTATTGATGAACGATTAATTTCCATCATAAAACTGTTATTCTTCGAAGGGTTAAAAAATTCTCTTGGTCAGATTTTCGTTTAAACCTGCAGATAGTCATTATTTTGTGATTAAAACTACATGTTCATCAATAAAAGAATATGAAAATAACATCTTAAATCTTGACTTTTCCCAAACTCTGCAAATCAGTTATCTGGTCAAGACATTTTCCGTGTTTTGTGATGCCCTTGTATGTTAACAAACTTAAAAGTAATAAAACCTAGATTCTATTTCTGATCGACGGTATAATAGCCTCAAAGCAAGTAAGATCAACATTCAATATAAGACAATACGTGAAATTGAGATAATAGCTGCGCTGAGAAAATGACGCATAATCAATAGATATTCATTAAGTCCATGGACATTCAAATTGCAATCAATTTGGAATAAAAGTTCAGAAAAATAATGGAGAAATATCATAATTGGAGAAGTTTTCATGTATTAGAAGAATCATCCCTAGTACACTTACTGGAAAAATATATGATGATAAAATTAGAAATAAAATAGAAACGAACTCAGAAAAGCGGAGAATAATACTTGAGATGGTTTGGTCATCTAACAAAAACAAAGGAAGAGCAAGCATGAAATTCAGCTTTGAAGATGGATGCCTGGAGGAAGCGAAAGCAAGGGCAATGCAAATGACTTAGAATAACGAAGAATACACAGGAATGGCTCCGGCTTCTCATCCCAGTTTCCAAACTCATCACGCAAGCACTTTCCTATAGGACTCTAAATTTTTCAATGTTCTAAGCTGACTAGCTTTGCTGTATAGCCCTTTCCAAAATTGTATTGGTAGAAAAACTCGAATGGCACATATCCAGCAAATTGCAACAATGACACGAACTTGCAAATATAGGTACGAATACATGTACGTTGAGGGGATCGTAGACTTATAATGGACATGGATTTTCAAAAGATGCAATGGAGTGTCTCTGAATGCAATTTGACGTTCTCAAATCCAAGGTGCTCCTGAACTGCCTGTCAATGAATGAAACGTAGCGCATGACCATGAGTCTGAAAGTATTAGATTGCTCTGTAGATTGTAGAGCTACTAGGTAGTGACTATGAGTGAACGTGTGTCGTGTCGGAAAATTTCACCATTTTTATCCCTTCATAATAATAACACCTGGCAAATATTCCGAAGTTGAAAACCTAAGTATGCGCTGCTTGTGTAAGAAGGGTAATAATAAGAATAACATACGAGTGTGAGACATAGTGATGGACGATGGTGACATCACAGAGAAGAAGCACTAAACGGATTGATGATAACAAGAGCGTGCAGTCCAAAGATCGGCAATGACAAAATGATATAAAATGACATCATCAAAAATTGTTGCTCCATTACATTTTCTAATCATAGATTCTTCGCATTTTGTATTGAAGCAAATTTAGTCTCTTTCGTTTGTTCTACCCATGTCCTTACGCACTGGTTGATTCATGTAGCGAAAAGGAAACACAAATGTCAACACAATGCTATAACACAAATTGTCAAACAACTCATTAATAACACTGTCTTGATGTTTTTGAAGTCTTGTGTCTTTTTTCGTACTTTAGATACTGTTGGCTTAACCAACTGCGTATTGTAGGTGTATTTGTAATTCAAGTGAACAAAGCTTAAATCAAAACTTGCGATGTCTATGTATAGGCCATAGGCCCTACCTAACTTTTGATATACAAGAAGCTTTGTATGACTAAAGTGCTTTCTTCGGTCTTCCATTATTTGGAATATATCGATGCTGCATGCAATCTAATTTTAATTTCATTGCTAATTAGAGCAGTAAAAGTACAGGGTAGCAATGTAAATCGAAAAATTCGTTTACTCGATCTATTTGCGGTGTAGGCCTACGTATATTTCACTAAAAAATGGTGTATTTTCATTACAAGAAATAAAATGATATCATTGCCGATCATAGGTGCAATTAAATTACATGACCAGAAAAAGAGCAATTGTCTTCAAAAAGATGAAGTCTGGAGAATTTTGGCGATGTTTAGCGCCGTTTTAGACTTAACGGCTTTGATCGCACATAGGCTCAGGCAGGATAAAAACGCTTTGTCCAAGATGTAGGTGGACGTACGACAGATCCTTGAAAAAGTAGCTACAGACAGTCAACCAAGGATATCAAGATCATAAGTCCGGACCCCTCGCTAACATCCTCTTGACTCATAACCTAGTATTCCTTTCATGCGTTATTTGTGAGATTTGCAGTATGAAGTTTCAGTAATATGCGTTCATCGATGTTCCAATATATTCTTCATCCCACTCCAGAGCATATGGAGTTGCAATTACATGATCATCAGTCAAAAATCCATGCCATCTTGCTTGGAACAAGAAATGATGCTATTAAAAACCAAATCATTGACTACATACAATTCCAGTAGTTATAAGAGAATCTGTCTGACACCAGACTTATGCAAGCATTACTTTACGCTCGCTTCTTTGATCCCGTGGTCCCTGCGGCTTCCTCAACACAAGGCGGAATGCCTCAAAGGCGGCCATTAGCGGCCGTCGCTTCCGATATCTTTCCAATTCCTTCTCCAATCTGCTTTATTTCCATCGCTGTTTTTCCATCCACTTAACAATTGTTATCTTAAGTATTGCTATAAAACTCAATGACTTCCTTTCTATTTCATTCAATAGCAGTAAAACATGATTAACATGAGAAAACTATTCGACGACATCAATTTATACAGGCAGTTAAATCCGGTCACAAACCCCTCGATGATGGCACACGATTGTTATTCAGTTAAGCAACTATCAATGCATGGTGCACTTCACAGCAGAATATGACTACCGTATGACAGCAAAGCGCCAGCGGATTTTTCAAAGGCAACGGTAGGATGGATAAATAAATGATACACTCTCCCACATGCTTTGTCACTATTCTCCAAACGGTACAAAAATAAAAATGACTACATAGGCAAATAAATTACGCAGAAAACATAAAAATAAATAGCTTAAGAATATCGAAACATTGTGAAATGTTGGATTCACTTTTAGCGACTTTTGAACCGCATCATTCCACTGCAACGACAAACATGGACATTTTCTCCGACTGAAACCCTTTTTTATCGGATTTCAGCGGAGTCGGCTGTCTTTTCACAAACAGGGATTTCAAGCCTCAGGCGACATTTTTTTTCAAAATTTTCAGTGCTCGTTATTTCCGCCGGAGAAGCATTTGATTAATCCCGGTTGAAAGCGAAACTATTTTTCATATTAATTAAATGCAGAGTAATGTCGAGAGTGAAATTTATCATGCTGGGATGTAACGAAATTAAGCTTTGCCGTTGGGAATGTTGTCAAGCAGACTAAAAATTTACGTATAAAATTCTTGGATAGCGTGTAACACTAAACCCAATCATACCTGAACCCCTCTCCTACAAATTCTGCCTCATAGAAATACTGAAAAAACTTCAGACTTTTTCGTCCATCGATTTCTTTGTCCAAGTATTTATCTGGATCACTAACTACTGTGATCTCTTCATTATTCTTCAAATTCCGCAGTTCTACAGTTTCACTGGATAGAGAGTATTTTCATGTGCAGTGCATCTCCATCGTCGGAAACGCATTTGAAGGTTTGTAATAAATTACTTTAACAAAAATTCAACCGATACTACTGATTTCTCCTGCGTGACACTAATTACGTGATTGATATTGCTAGCACTGTTGTTCACATGACCAGCTCCAGGGAAAGTTATCTGCTATTAATTGCATTGCACTAAGGCCTTCCATGGGTCTCAGATCGCGCCTTTCCCATCGCAACTGGCAGCACTGTGAGTTAAGCAACGGTCGATTCTCTTGAATAAAAACTGATATATTCGTGGACACAGGTGACGCGTGGCGAGTAGCAACAAAGACGAAGACATAAAATAGCATATTCTGAGGTGGAGAGAAGACCTAGTAATCATCAGTTTCATGCATCAAAAACGACTTCTATTTGAAGGAATATAAATATAATAATCTATTTAAGGAATATAATAATCGGAATATACTTTCTGACCTTCCTTCTTATCCCTCCACGACAATATTTATACGAGGGAAATTTGTGGTCTTGATCACAATGGGGTTGGAAATCAAAGACTGCCTGATATCTGCATCTCACACCATCATTAATTCCGAAATACACCTATCTACAATTTACAGTCCACTGGAGATAGTATTTGGAAATTCATTGCTGCTATGTATCAACAGTCATCAACACACATTGACTTCCTTTAAACATCATTCAACTTTCGGAACATTATTCAACCTCCGGAACACATGTTCGGACAGGTAAGGCCACTTCTGACATCGAGATGGTAAACTGTCAATTGCATAAGTCGGCCGGTTATCCACTTCATCGCCTGTTTCTCCTATGGAAGGACACATCATCCAGTTTATTCTCGTTTATCATCGCCAGTACACTACTTGCAAACACCCTTTCCGACTTTCCTTTACAATTCACTGCTCTGTATTGGCAGAACATAATGACGAACTTAATATTATTTTGTCATGTCAAAATCGAAATACATATCGAAATTTATTGTTAGACAGAAGCTATTACTGAAATAGTTGTTCAAACAGAAGATAATAAAGGAAATCTTAAAACGTTCATGTTTATAGATTGAAAGTCGAGCTTTACATATTTTAGCTTGCCCGACTATTAACCTTAAGGATGACAGATTTGTTGTAAACAACCTACAGCAACCTACTGTACTTAACAGTTGAAATAGATTTAAGTTAACGTCAAGCCTAGATAACAGTGAGTGTTAATTATTAACAGCCAGGTGTTCAGCTGCTACCAGCTTCACATATCTATACACACACGCTCTCGCGTGTTATCATGCTGCTTAACCTTGGGCCGGTGTCTTCGCAAAACCGGCTGATTTCATTAGTCTTAATCATTAATTCATAACTGAATTGGTTGTTTCTAGCAATATCAACATTTAAAAATTTTAAGTGTGATTGGATTGTTGGAATTCAGTTATGCAATTAGCACTGAAGAGATTGTAATTGTCAATTATGTATGTCTTTATGTATGTATGTATTATGTCTTTTCAATCTTGACAAACAAACAACTTCCGGCTACCTACAGACACCAGACACACTAGCTTAATAGGTTGCTTCGATTTACAGCATTTGACGTCTATTTCAAACAAAACATTTTTATTACGGGAGAAATTCTTAGTAGAAATTACCACAAGAAATACCTAAATTATTCAAAATACAAAACTTTCTCCCGCTTAAGTGGAGAGATTTCCGAAAACTTTCCCTCTTAACTGGAGGGCTTTACATGTGTTTGAAATGTTTCTCGATTTTTCTCCCGCGTAAACGGAGTTCATGCTTTTCCGGAGTGCATTGTATTTATTCTATCGCCACTGTCATGAAATCTACATGAATAAGAAATTAAACGACATCAATCAATGAAGCATTAATGAAGGGTTTGAATATTTTGTGCTTTTGTATTATCGGTTCAAATTTAACACAGAAATACAATTGCGTCCAGAAACAACGAATATGAGTGATCTTAGTCAATCAAACTTTGACATAGCCAAGCATTACTTTAACATAACATTTACATGTACACGCATGAGCAAAAAAAATCTTCTGACGGCAAAAGGATCCATCATCAACTTTAAGATATTAAACTGGTATATCGGCTACAAATACATTCAATTAAAACTCTAAAGAAGGTATTCATTGACAGTGAGTGATGCAATTAGATTAAAGAAGGCTTAGAAAGTTTCATTCGGTTGCTCTCTTGATTGATGACATGGTCAATGCCCAAAATTTGGAAGCAACGCAATTGTGATCTCTCGCAGTACCTTTTCATCATCATGGTCTTTTGAAATTTGCGACCTTTTATCAGAAAGTGCTAACAGGTTGCGCAACTTGTTAAAGGAGAGCAAGTTGCGATTATTCAACCACTTATATTATCAGTAATACCTGAAATTCCAATTCAAGCAATGCGTCTTGCAAAATAGATTGCAAGCAATGAAGCAGATGCTTAATATAAACGCAGTATTGAGTTATAACAAGAGCTTGTGTTCAGTGGAAAAATTCACTCCTAACAATAACTAATTTGTTGATGAAAATCTAAACGTTTAATGGACAATAAAACCTAAAACGACACTTAAGCTTCAAGATGATAGTCCTAAAAAAGTAAACTTACATGCTTCAGAATATATTCAATGAGATTGGAATTTTTATGGTTTCAGATAACAAAATCGCAGTCCTAAATGATTTAAAGTAACTTATTGATCATTAAATTTTCATTTGTAACATTGATGACATATCTATGCCTGTCAGGTAACTTTTTTCATATCAAGTATAAAACAATGCGAATGATGAATTGTGACAGCCCATGACGCTGAACCATCAACTTGGCCATCACGCTATATGTGAAATTTTATCGAGAAGGTCAATCTTGATCATTTGTCTCACCCATGTCCAAAATGTCACCATCTGAGATGAGTCGTGTACAAGCCGAGTGGGAGATATAATAAAGCAATCGTTCAATTACCGTTCGTATTACAATCGTTCGTATTTTGACATTAAAAGCAGCTGAATCCTTCCATGAAGTGAAACAGTGATTGCTGACAATGTCAATGACGGTCGGTTTGCTGATCATTATGTGCCTATTAACCTGGATATGCGACATCTACTGCATTACACTAAAATTCTTAAGAAGATGATGAAGGTGAGTCAAATTGAATTGAATGCATCACATATTCAAAGCAAACACAATTGCAAACACAATAACGTGCAAAAAATAGAGTTTGCTTGCTAATGCATCGCTTTTATTCCATGTCAACTTCTATCAGAAATTCCCGGATTCCAGAATGCTAGTTCGGTTTTGAACGTCATCGACGTGCATCCCTTAACGCCATCCGCAGCAGGTCTGCACCGGAGCGCAAGGAGATTCCGAGGCTTTCCCCTCCCACAAAATTTCGAAGGCATTCGATGGATATACAGTACATGAAAATCATACAGCACATACTTAAAGTCTGAATTTTTTCGTGTTTATAAATCCCTTTGATGACTGGCAATTGTGAAGCCAAACCTATACGAACAACGGAGTTACTTTTTGATGACAAGAAAATATTGATAAGATTGATTTGAAATGATATTCGAAACAACGCATTTTTAATGCATTATGAAAGTAATCGCTCCATTTTATCTTCAAATTGATATTCTACGAGTCGAATTACATCGAAACGAGACAAAAAAGACGACAGACTACTTGAAGATAAACTCAGCTTTCAAATAATTGGAAAAAAAGAAAAAACTACTTGCCACTAATTGCGGAGTAGTATTTACATGATATATTCAATTTTCAAGACTGTATTATGGGTGTAATATGATAGCTCAATAGACTGATTTTTATAAAATATTGTACTCATATTGAAAATCGATGCGTTTCGTTGAAAGTTGACATGCAAAATGTATGCAAATGACAAAGTTACGAAGGTTCAGATCTTCAGAATTTCCAAAGAAGTGTCCGGTAATTCCAACAAGCTGCGCCAATGGGCAAGGACGCAAAATCAAATTTATTTTGTCTGTCATTCATTCCTCGAGATCATGGCATCCATTCAGATATTCGAAGAAATAACTATTTCTAATAACGTCACAACTTCGACTTTCCAGTGGATCATGTCCGATAATTTTCCGGGATAAGCTTGAATTTGAATATTCGCTGAAGTCACAGAGGCCTCGGTCTGACAGTTAAGTTTTAAAAGGGCTTAGTACAAAATGTGACAAGACCCCTACGTATGAATAGGGTTCGACTTAGAAGTCTTCCTATTCCAAGCAGAAAATTCTACAGAAGAGTCAGCAACGAATTCATCACGTGTCCGCATCTTGTGGTGACCTTGGAAAATCTCGTGAAAGAAGTGTTAGTCATATGAAATTCAGCTCGCAATTGTCTCTTGTGATTTCTGAATGAAACCCCTGACACTGACAGAGAAATCCATGAGAACTGTCATAGAGCATTATCCATATATAGAATTAAAGGGCAAGATGCTACAGTGCGAGTCGAAAACAGCCACGCAATCAAAATTTTCTAAATCTTTATGACTAGATTTATTATCACGAAGTTGAATGAAAAAGACGCATTTTGTTTAGAGTAAATGTTCAAAGTGTTGACTACAATCGTCAATGCAACTGAATGTACTTTGAATAGCCGAACACGTCGACACAAACCTAATTGCACAAGAATTCGTTACTCGTGAAGAGAGTTACTGAACTGCGCACGGCTTTTCAGCATAAGCAGAAAATTCTTCTGAGCAGCAAAAAGAAAAACGTCTGGAGGAGTGACACCAATGGCAATGAGAAGGATGTTTAACACGACCACGGCGCCAACCTTTCTGTTTGGAAATTGACTATCAAGTCATTCAACTTGAGATTGTTTCATTAGTCCAAGTTGTTTGCTAGGAATATGGTATCCATATCCAAGCACTGCTGAAGCATCTTAATTCAACGCGTGGATTCAGTTGGAACGAACAAGTTTCACACGAGAACGAATCGTCTGAAATTCCTATAATCGAGGTTTGAGAGATGCCAAGTTCCTCTGAAGCCTGCGTCTTGACGATTTTGGCAGAAGTCAAAAGCATCTCCTACAACCCGATTACTTTCCCCTGATACAACCTAATATTGAATGATTTCACATTAACCGGTAAATTCTAAACATGCGATCGATTTTTCTTGAAATCAGTGACATAACTTGCTCTTGTTGTCCGCTTTATGAAAGGTCTTCAAGATGATATGCGCTCTTCAATAGTCACTCTGCGGGGTTCACAGAATTAGATTGCTTAAGCGTATCACTTTGCTAGAAGTGCAAACTGATTCAAAACGATGGCACATGCAAGAAATTGCTAAGTGGGCAAAAAGAAATGTTTAATACCTTGCAGAGATAGGAAAATAGTCGTGCGTCGCTTGCGGATTGCTGTGAATTCCAACAAAATGCTCCGATCGCCACGATTCTTTCAAATTCGAAGAATTCAGATCATTGCGCTTAAGTTTTCTCGATAATGTTGGTCCTTCCGATCACAATTAAAAAGAAAACTGGCGCACAAGAAAACGTTCACAAGCTTCTGTGTAGATACATCGACTGTGTCTCTTTGCTGTGTGATCCGGTTGACGATGGTCACTGAATATTCGCACAATTTGGTATGTTTCATGCTGAACATGCCTGCTCATTGTTCGATTGCTTTTCTCATACGATGATGAAAATCATCCCAGCAGACATTTGTAATAGAATATAATGCTTACCAATTCAAATTATTAATGAAAGTATTCCTAATGAGAAATGATGGCGTTCTCCAATCCGCAAGTGTACAAAGGCAATGCTACTGTAATCATTGGATTAATCAGTTCTTAAAAGGTGGTATCAAATTATGGTATTATGTCAGCAGATTATGCCATTTCATTAACGCTCCATGTTCCAATGTTTCCTTTCTAGTCAAACAAGAAGAGACGACCTGTCTAATTCTGTAGCGGGGTTATTTGTCACAACCCATTTTTGACAAGATATTGAAGCAACTTTTGATCTTGAGGTCGAGCCCTCTAAGTGTCATTAGAAGTTGGCAGCAAAGGCATCCGGACTAAAAGTATCACAAAGCTCCATGTTGAGTCCAAGCCGCAGTGAGGAGGAGTAGTGATTTTCATTAAAACGAATGTGATATCTTGACAAGCGGACGAAGGTGAAACTGACAGCGAAGCGGTGAGATGTATTCACGGGTTTTCTTCGTCAACAGCAACATTCTATCAAGAAAACGATCCAACAGCGATCGCTCTGACTTCAGTTACGACTTTCTCGCAGCTTTTGACTCACCCATTAAAGAATCATCCAAGTCAATGGAATACATCACATTTTAACATCAACTTAAATCCGCATACGCTAGCAATTAAATATTCCACAGAATAGCTACTTCAACAATTAACAATTTCAGTTCTACACGTGCTCAATAATTTCTTGGCAATAAGATCACTTACACCACAATAGCCGACAAAATTGCGCAATCCTTTTGACACAGAAGTTGATTTTCGACGATATTATAACAATATTGACACGATTCACGCTGAATTTGTCAATTTTACCAACTTGTGCCAGGTAATAAATGATGACATAACTAAGAAAATGATTTCTAATTCTATCATTACTCCGCACCATAGAAGTAGATAATAGTAGACTGCTTTGTATGGCGTTGTTAATTTCTATGCTTCGCACAAACAGTTAAAAACGATTTTTGAGCAATCTACTGCTGTTCATCACCACGCACGAGAATTATTGAATCTCGTCACGGCGGAAAATTAGGAAGTAAAGCACGACTTCCAGATAGACTTTAGTATGATGAGAACATTGCATGATTATCTAAATTCATGAATTTTCTAACTTCGGTTGATCAGTTCGAGTCATTTCTTCTATTTTTCAAGCTTCTTATGAGAATGGTGATTTAAAGTCATCACTTTCATGCAGTATATGATTAGAAGTATTCATAAGTCGCAAAATACCTACGGACAATTTTGAAATAACTAAATCCAGTCATTGAACTTTCATCAACTTTTGACTCAGTCGGTGGTCGAGAATTATCGAAATTATGCTGAAAGTTCGTTATTATCATTAAATGAAATCATCTACTACTAGGAGCTAACCGTGAAATTATCACTAACTGATGCATGTATTCATTATGACAGATGAAAGAACGGGCGTTAAATTGAGACTTAAGATCACTTACTGCTTATTTTCCTTTCTACACGGACAAAGTTCAATAATGCTCATGCGTGAAATCTGATGGACAATTATAAGTTACTCAAAAATTTATCAAAAATTTTTCCTTGTGTATACAGCAAAGTAATGCTAGCAACATGAATCAACTTGACTTTCGGAAGGGATTGTTCACAAACAACATTGAACAAATTACAATCTGAAGTTCTACACTTTTGTTAGCGAGGCGTCTGTTGTGCGAACAGACAAAATCGCTCATTCGGACCAAGTTGAACAAATCATAGTCTGAAGTACAATTCTCAGAAGTTAGCGTATTAATAAAATTGAGGAACACACCGATCACATTAAAATGAAGTTAAGAGAGAGACAAAATGGCATGTTGACAGTTGTGTCACTGCATACGAAGAAATATGCATAATTTTCAATGAAGAGTGAAGCTTTAAGATAAATGTTCACAATTAAAACGCAAATTGTCAACTTTGTTTGCAATACTGATGAATTGGTAGACATGAACACAAAAAGGATATTAGAGCATTTGTTTTTAACTACCGAAAGATGAAAGAAGTTGACATTAATTGAAATACCACCCAATAATCAATTCCTATACACTGAAAATTACTACATGAACTAATAGAGTTGTCAGTTGGAATCGCGTGTTGGCAACGTTCGCACGATTCCGATGAAATAAAATTCAAAACCTTGCTTTTCAGTTTTTCGCGAGCTATTCCCACACTTTCAGTAAAATAATAGTATAATTTTGATGAGAGCATTTTATTGGCAAGCGAATAGGTACAATATTTTGAAGACGCCAGACAGACGAAAATATTGAACAGTCGATGCGCACGGCTTAAGTCTGACCTACATTTTCATCCTATATGACTCAATCTCAATCCGTTGTGTCGCCGGATTTGTTCCTAGTAATATATGCATGCGATTTTACAGATAGAAAGCAAAGCGAAATCAATTAATTGGTCCGGGAGCTCCTGACTCTTTCTTCCTAAATTCGCGCACAAAGGGCTTAATAGCATGGATTTGTAGATCTTGAAACGCTTAATACAAAAATCAAATTCTTGAGTGTCACAGCCATTCGCCTTCGGTTATTGGCAAAATTCAAGAAATATTTATGTAGTGTGAGTAGCTTGGCAATTTTCGTACATCTTCTTTTGGCAGAAAAGAAACTATTTATCAGAATGCCATGAAATTTGAAACATGACTGAGTTCAGAACATCATCTTCAATTTAAAAGTTAATGATTCAGTATTTGATGTCTGAGATCCTCTGCAAAATGAGTAAATTTCATGTTTTGACTTAATATTGGCGATTTTACTCATTTTGTAGAGGATCTCAGACATCAAATACTGAATCATTAGCCTTTAAATCGAAGTTGATGTTCTGAACTCAATCATGTTTCAAATTTCATGGCATTCTGATAAATAGTTTCTTTTCAGCAAAAAGAAGATGTACGTAAATTGCCAAGCCACTCACACTCCATAGTTATTTCTTGAATTTTACCATTGGATTCCAATGGGAATCCTTTAACTTTACCTAAAACCGAAAGCGACTGGCTTTGACACTCAAGAATTTGATTTTTGTATTCAGTGTTTCATGATCTACAAATCCATGCTATTAAGCCCTTTGTGCGCGAATTTAGGAAGAAAGTGTCAGTATCTCCCGTTCTAGATTACTACAGGTTTTCCCAGACAAATTCATTTTTACGTCATCCAACTTCAAGATACAGCATGCAGCTTCAATCAACGTCAAGCTACTTCAAAGAAGCGTCACAGATTTCTATGTTAAATCAAACAAGTTAAGGATGCGCCACAAAACATCGTGATAGCGCTCGCATGTTCGTGAAAAGCAAAGCAGGTTCAATTGTTAATCAATCAATTTCAATTATCAATAAATTCTATCACTTTTTGATAATCTGACATTGATAGCGTGAAATATGTTCATGGAAACGATTGAGATCAAAGAATGAACAAATTTCAGCCTATTATTTGCATAAATCATAGAACTATATAAGTTTGTGAATTGGAAATGAAAGGGGTTTCCGTTCCCAAATCATAAATATTATTTCCGCACATGAATCTGCACACCCTATTTTTGAAATTGGTTGCACTATCTTGAACTTGAATACTTTAACACGAACCTGCTTTCATTAAAATTGAAGCTTAAGTGACGTATAATTGAAATAGGTTCCACTATCTATGGTCTTTGAAATTGCTTGACGTATCTTGAACTTGTATGCATTATGATTGAACTAGCTCGGGAAAACCTGTAACTAAAAACGACAATAAAATGTCACGAAGTTAAAGTTTCGCTATTGACATGGATTGAACTTTTTTGCTTGCCTCCTTTTTCAGGTGCATTTTCTATCCTTCTACTTTCCCTTTTCAAACTTGGATATCCACTGTGCAGTAATATCAAGTTTACGTAAAAATTTAATTTATCCACCGGAATTGTTTAAATGGATGAAGACATCAACAACAGACCTATGAACTATTAAGATTGTTGGCTGAGTCTTTATTGATATTGAATCCTATTCAAAAGTAGTTCGACGCTCGACCGTCCGTGAGAGCGACATATATTTCATTTTCCCTTAACATCGAAGAATTTATCTACGAGAAGAGTTCCCTTTCAGTAACAAAAATGCATAAGTTGTAGATATTTGCTTACAAAAAGTGCGATTTTCTCTTCATTCGAACTGTGTTGAATGAACTCGTCCATCGACATAGCATCAACCAAACACGCAATGTCACTTTGTCAGATCGTTGGGTTAGGCAATCACCTGCTCGGATTTAGATAGCTTTCGAAATGGGAAGGTCAAGAAAAGTCAAGAGCCACATCAAAGTACTTCAACTGATAGCAGAAGCTGCGAAAGTCAAGGACGAAGATGTCTGGTCATTGACTTTACATAATCGTGTAACGTCTCTGAATTGTGTAAGGAACGACTTTTGCGATAATACTTCTTAGTGTCCGTTTGATATCAAAGTCATTCGTAATGTTATTTGATCTGTTTGATTCGTATGATTGGTATTCCACATTTGCAGGGGGAGAAGCCGATTTGTACGAATGGACAAAATTGGGTGTGAAGTAAGTTGTTGACAGATCTAGCTCCTAAATAACTTACTTAGAAGTAACATGGAATATCAATTCGAAAAATGGTTTTCGATCAAATTTGATCAAACCAACATTTTGATCAAATCGTTGCTTGTAAGCAACCTAAATTGCACATGATCTGAATTGTAGTTTCGAATTGAATAAAATCAGAATCAAAATATTAACTTAATTTAATTTTGAAAAATGCAATTTTTTATAAACATCAAAAATCCGCTTCGTGAAAGCTATAAATGGCGCATAAAATATGAATGATTTATTTCACCGTCTGAAGATTCAGATCCTCAGAATTTCCAAAGAAGTGTCCGACAATTCTCAGCAGATTATGAACTAATTCCAACTAGCTACGCCAATGGGCAAGGACGCAAAATCAAATTTATTTTGTCTGTCATTCATTCCTCAAGATCATAGCATTCTAGCATCATCCAATATGCGGCATTTCGATCATCGAAGTTATAGTCATTATCAAAATAAAAACCTGTAAGAAAATTCCTTCATAGAAAAATTAAGTCAAGCATCACAAGCAGTCCGGCATATCACATCTTTCATTTCACTGAAATTATATCAAATCATTCAATACAGCAGAGAAGAGATGCGAAACGTATGAAGGTAATGAAGTAGGGGAGATTGCAAGCATTTAGAAATTAGTCTCTAATGACAATTTTTCTTCTTTGTTTTACATTTATGGCAATGGTTGAAGCTTGCTGAAAGGCCTGTTTATATAACGATAATGATGTTTCACAGTTGTTTATGAAATGCGTGTCAATGATAAAGTGATGAAATGATAGATAAAAGCGAAGAGCATTGTACTGTAGTACATGCACATTTCTAAATGTTATTTTATAAGATCATTATGTACTTTATCTAAGCATATTGCTTTCAGTTTGAGAGCTATTGTTGATCGGATGCGGGGTGGCGGTAAAGATTCAAATTCCTGGGCTATTTAAAGGCTTATTGTTTATATCTCTAAAATTAAAGGGCAATTCCCGGACTCGACCGCCACCCTGACATAACCCACAGGGGTTCTTGACCAACTTAGTTTTGGTAAGACTTCAAATGTTCAAACGGAAAAAATGAAATTTTAAACCGTAGAACTTGGTGATGGACTCCCAAGACAATAGCAACTAATCGACGGAACATCTGATATATGCAACCGCTGAAATGAACATACATTGATATTCTGACACTGATTGATAGTTGCTCTGTTGATATTCTTGCATCTGACTAATCGCAAGACTGATTATACGGCAATTCTCTGGAAACATTTTTGCAACAGGGACATTCTTATCCTTATATTATTCTGTGGCTTTGCTTTTTCATGCTGTCATGCATGACCGATTACTTCATGGAGGCCTACCCGCAGATCAATCCATTATGTATGAATGCCATGTGAATTTCCTTCTTGAAAATACTTACGGTGTCGAATTGTTCCTGAAACCATTCCTCGTGAGGCGTCTCCGCTGCAGTAGACGTGATGAAGCGAATTTTCTCCAAGCTCAAAATGATTGGTTTCATGTATGTCTCGTGGATTATCTGAATGAGATGGTTCTTCATGCTGTCACTGAGATGTTCATGTTCATGCACCTTTTTAATTTCACTCTGAAGTTGGACCATCTGGAAAAAGATTAAATATGATAATTAGTATGGCCTAAAAGCTGCATGCTTTCTCGAAGATTTAAAGAAAAGACGAAATGTTTAAATGCTCATTGCAAATATGTATTATCTACGAGCATCGTCAGATATCAAAAAGTTCGCTTTTTTCAGCACGTTTTGCTATTTTTGTCATTCGTTTAGTTACGATGATTTTTATAACTGCACAGAAAAGAATTAGCGATCCACTGAAACAATTTGAAGTGTTTCTATCTATGAAAAACGGATCATGATCGATCCAGCCATTTTCGGTTGTTCAGCCTGCGTATGGGTAGAGATTCGAGTATCTCAATTTATGCTACTACCTTGACTCTGACGAAGGCTCGGCAGCCAAAATTTTGGTACACCTCATCTTTGCAACAAAGCATTTAATTTCACATTTTCATGATTTGACCATGCTGCTATAACGAAGTTCTACATTTTCATAGAGATTATCATTTATTATATTCCAAACTCCAACATAAAACAATGCTAAGTACAAGATAAGGATGCAAAACAGTAAAAGTAAAAGATAAGAAGTTCGCTGAAAGTAAAAAAGAAAAAGATACGGGATAACTCGAACTTTCGGATCGCAACAGAAGTGCTCTCGTGTTCGATCTCATGAGAGTCACTGAGAGGCGCTCAAATATCATGGGCAATGTGTTGTTGGTCTTCAGTTCGGATTTCATAGACAGCCTCACTGAAACTCGCGACGAAAAATCGTTGGCGATCTTGCCCCATGACCCGCATGTCGATGCGACAATGGTAGCACAATGCCATCGCAAAGCAAGACACTTTTCGGTATTGTTATCGAATTTTTTCTACATTTTGAACTCCTAGGAATTAATTTCATTTGATGATCATGTCAATTATTAACCTGACATTTAAAAAAAAGCACAAGTTGTTGATACATCATCAAACTTTTTAAGATTACATGAATCTTCATGTGAACATGCAAGATTGCGAAATGCAAAAATGAAGTATCTTATAGTCTGATATATTATAGCTTATTCGCTATGGTGAATGTTTCAGAGATGAATAAATCAGCATACATTGTGTATGTGTAACAAAGAACAAAAAGCATATTGCACGTCACTTTAAAGACCCAGCTGGTTTCTAGCACGCTCGTCAGTTCGAGAAGTTCAAATGAATTATGTTCCTCCAACAAGACTAAATTGACGGTGATTGCTTGAAGAGATTGAGGCAACATAAGGCTGCATGTCCTTCCGGTGTTACTATTTGTCATCTCACATTGATCTTTATCAATTATAATGAAGCAATTAAGGATTACACTTCATTCTCACTGCACTTCACCTCCAGACATTCAATTGCAGTCTCCGTAAATTAACACTCACTGATAAAGGATTCGTCGCTCACATCCATTATCATATTGAATTTAGACAAGATTGCAGACATAATTAGCGACAAACTTAAACATCACATGATTCGCGTTTAAAGATGTGCCCCTATAGATGTGATGAATGTAAGCATAAATCTATGAAAAGCCACGCCTTAGCGTGAAAATTTGGCATTTTTACAAATTGAAAATGCTGCTTCTAGATTTTTCAACATTTTGAAAAATATGTCAAGGTCTTAGAGACCAATGGAATCGCCATGACAATCGAGCATCTGTCAGTCTGTCTAAAAGTCTAATTTCATGAGTGTCTGGGACAAGCCCTCGTAAGCAAATTAATCAGACAAAAGATCATCAAACTATAAAACCGGTTTACTCAAGATAAAATCTATATATTTCCAAAATAGTTGGAAGCTCCTAACCCTAAGTACATGTTTAGTACGTGCAAGTTCAGCGGCTTTCCACTTTGCAAGAGAATCAGTTATTTCTGAATACGTCTTCGTTTCTTTTCAATATTGTGTTGATCTCTACAAAGTTCATCACGCTCGATGCTATTTATTTTATTTATTTTTTTTGCACCAATGCAGACCAGCTTCTATGTTAGTGAACCTTCTACGCCTCCATCTCAGCACAAAATTTCAATCCGATTATTTTTCATCTCTTTCACACTCGATGGCGGTTAGTTATGTAAGCATCATTTAAGTGATCATGTTCACATTTGCAGTAGAAGATAAAGCTTTCTAAATTTAACAGCGAACTGCAAAATATCGCACGAATTTCAAATCATATTATTATTGTCGAGTTGAGAGAGCCAGTATACAGCATGTCAATCTAAGATAACTAAAAAAACTTTCCTTGTCGGCATGGGAGGTATTTTTATGAAGATCGGCATCTCGCCATTTCCTTGTTCTCAGTAATTAAACATGTCTTTGTATAAAATATAATAAAATGACCCGACGCGTCACGCCTTGTGGAGTCTCAAAGAAGTGTTAGCTGCATTTTATACCGTGGTCATTGAAAACAGAGCGCGAAATATTTTCTTTTGATAAGTGCCGACTGTTATTCTTAGAATTATTTCGTCTTCACTCATTTAGCTAACTTCAGGAATTTTAGAATTAGAACACATGTCGGAAACATTTACAAGTAAATCATGAAGAATGCCAAATTAATAACTTAACCATTATTCTGTTTTTTTGTGCATTGAGGTTCGGTTGATAACTTCGAATGCGCGGAAATACCCGAGCAAAATTTGGTTTTCAAAACGACAAATAACAATATAATGCATAGTAATAAAATAATACAGAGATTTTTTATTCAAATAGATGAAAATCTTTTATGACTTTCTAAATCGTAACATTGACAATATGAACAAGTTAAAGAAATTCACAGATGATCAAATTCTATGAATTTCATTATACAGTAATGTGTAATAAGGAATGAACGGTGATGCTCTCTTGCTTGTTCTAATGACTATACAAGCAGCAAACGCACAGCTGCCAACGCACGGAAGAAAGTCATTTTGGCGGACTATTTGTTTCATCAAAAAGTCGAATATATAGTCGGGTGATCAGTCTTAAATCTATTTTTGAAGGTATGTTCGATGGAAATACATGTAATTGAAACAAGTAAGTCGCGAATCTTTTCACAGGAAATAAGTAACAATCTTAGTGCACGCGTCTTGTCAAAACAAAGAGGATAACAAATCCAAGTATGACTAATGTTACCAGAATCAATTATTATTCTGGTTACATTAGTCAAACTGAGGAACAAACGTATGTTTTGAGTCTCTCTACTGGCGGTAAATGTAAAAGGAAATCTAAAACGAATGGTCATGAGAGATTTAACCTGAGGAATTGAAAATGGGAATCTTTGTGGAGTGGTGAAAAATATTCCTCGAAAGTCTGTAATGGTTTGGACACTTGGAGTGTGCCTCGCGGGTTATGGCCGTAGAAGATCGTGAGTCACGAAATACATGGTCCGAACATCCGAGGAGGCCACAAGAAGGACTCACAACGTAAAAATGGATCTGCCGATTTACCACTCGAACGTCGAAGAGCAATCTTTCCATCAACATTACAATTCGACAAGGCAAACCGCTCAACCCTCGAATCTGGTGAAATCAGGGACGCTTAACCTGATAGTAAGTAAGTGCATTCCTAAAAACTGCGAGATCCGCCGTAAAGCATCTCTATGATACTTCGAATATTGATCGTTCATGTGCAGATCATATAAAAGATTTTCAAGATTACTACCGACCACTTTGCAAAGTCTTGTCGAAATTATGCATGTGTTGGCATGAGTCGCTATCAATGTCGAAAGCTTTGGCTGCAATTCTTTCCTGAAACGTGCTTCAACATCATGTTCTCTTCCACGCATAGCGTTGCATGAATCAAAAACAACAGATACAAGATTATCCCATGAAAAGTTCCTTCCGTCCAGTTCGGTTATTATTGCATAGACTACTGTGCTGAAATCAGTCGCCAATTATTCGGCAGAGGAGAGATGTTTAACAACAATTTTACACAGTTCAATGTCAAAATCTACGAAGATCATGAATATGAATACTTTGCCCTTCGATTTCTAAGTACTTTCATCGGCATAAATAGAGAGGTATAGATTTTGGAGACATGCAGAAAGACGGTAATAATGATCAAGAATTTTTCCAACTGCGTCACATCAACTTATGCGATGCAGATATGCGTTCCAGTTGCATGCTTAATTCTAATGCACACAGATCAAGAGAAAGAGCCTTACCCAGTTTAATCAACGAAGGAGCATGTCAAAAAAGAGACAGACTGTGCTATGTCATAAAAGCCAGCACCATTGTCTCGTGATTAGAAACACGATCAGCTAATGTCAGCAAGTCTGACAATATTTCAACCTTCCTTTGAGCTTTTTGAGCAATTGTCTTGTGGTGTGGAGCTGAAAATCAGCATCACTTAAATTTGACCGAACTTAAATTTAGATTTATGAACAAAACTTTGAGTGTGACCAAAGAAGGACAGATTTTCATTGAGAAATATGCCGCAAGTTATACAGCCTCTATCGACCATCCATTTTTCAAAACGTTATTCAACTTGAATTAGTACATCTGATGACCAGGCTTCATGGTGTATGACTACCATCCAACCAATCCCATTTCCCATTTCCATTTATTTACTTTATCATCCAGCTTTAATGGCTTGTCCTCTTGGATCGCATCTTGGTCAGCAATGGTGAAAAAACAGGGAGTGGTCATTGATCTTAGGAAAGCTGAAATCAAATGAATTTTCTAACAAAGTTACTAAAAGCACAAAAAGTGACCAAAAGTTAGTAAAAGTAAAAATCACGTAGAATATGACATAATCAAGAGCAACAAATGACTTTAAAACATCGACTGTAGTGTGAAAAACTGATTATGACCTATGATTATAAATTGTCTGAATGCTTGCAGTTTTGTACCACTCCCATATCCCTAAAACTTTTCATACCCATTTTTGGCGGATTTCTACCAAATGGTGGAAGATTGGTAGCTCTGAAAACGTAAATGAACACGCCAATCATAGTCTCAGGATACAAAAAATGTAAAGATCTGCGTTTAAGTCGTATGTACAATTTTCACAAATTATCTGAAAGTCCTGTCATCACAGCTTAACAGACAAGGTTGCAAAGGTATTAGAACGACAAGCCTCTTCTTGATGTCAACAAAGAAGGTTGTCAATTATGGCGAGTTTTTTTATGTTGAGAGCTCGGCAAAACGTCATTAATTCACAGCAGCCAAGCGAAAAAATGCCACTATTTGGGAAAATCAATAAAAAAGTCGAATAAGCCAGTAAAAATGTATTTCGAAGAGTACGGAGACTATACATTCTTATGGTCGGTCAGAAGATACTTGGAAGGGTTCTGGGTTAATGTGAATTTGCACCGGTGACAGCGACAACAAAATTAAGACAAACTGGACGTTCATTCAGAAATACCGGTATACCATCTACAAACACGATCATTTATTTGCTAACCGCAATATTACAGCAAATTTTTTTTATGTCTCATGTAGGGTTGCACCGGATGGTACCGGATAGTGCATCGATCAAAACTTTCCACATTCGTCAAATTTAGCCACACAGAGTTAGGATATGTGTGATCTGTCACACAATGACTCACACTTGATCGGTCACAGGCGGACTCACACGGTCACACATGGACTATGATTGGTCCCCTAATTACTTGTTCGAATAGCAACGCAGCTTCTTCATAAACTTGCGATCATGAACTGCGTGAGTTTGCTTACCGCAGTGAAGGACAAAGCGAGTGCTATACAGTTGCTTCTAGGAAGTAACCAACACAACAACGATTTTGTGAAGCCGGTCATGATATGAGACTGTACTTAGACGAAAAAGATAACTTATCTTTCTTAGATGACGTATCTACATTATGTCATCAAATTCTTTACAGTATGAAAAACAACATTAAGTCTCATAAATCTATATATAATCTTTAGAATAATGAACGAGGGTAGTACATTCAATGAATGAATAATAGTGAATTAATCCTACATAAATGCAAGCTACATGCGTATCTGATGCTTTTTAACTTTAAAGTAAGGGGTGCGTTAAAGACACATTGTATGTGAATTAATCCTACATAAATGCAAGCTACATGCGTATCTGATGCTTTTTAACTTTAAAGTAAGGGGTGCGTTAAAGACACATTTTATCTCATTTGTAACATTTACCGAAAATTTTATTTACTTACGGCCTACTATTACTTTTATTTCATTATCATTACAGTATATAAATCAAAGATTGCAGAGGGCCTTAGACAAGTGCGTTCATTTCTCTTATGCTTGATAATCTCGCGAAAGATCTTCCGCTTGACATAAATGTTTTCTATATCAATAAAAATAATGGAATCCTCTCCTGAAATAATTTCTATTCAATTTCTCCTTAATTCAAAGAATGGATATTTACGGAAAAAGCGATCAACATGAGAGTAAATGTACAACATACAATGTCATTAAATAACAGTTAGTTAATATACGAACTATCCGGTTACCGGATAACAAAACCACTATCCGGTGCAACCCTAGTCTCATGAACTTGAGATTTGCAGATGATATTGCCATTTTTGAGGATGACGCGACTTCCATGCAAATAATTGTAGATGAGCTAAATAAGCAGGGAAAAAAGGTCGGTTTAAAGATAAACAACGAGAAAACAAAAATTTTGACAAATGGCCAAAAGAGTTTAATCCACATCAATGGACACGTCATAGGTTATGTCGACGATTTTATTTACCTTGGACAGAATATTTCCTTTAAAGCCCGCCAAGAACAAGAAATCCTAAGAAGAACACAAAATGCGTGGAGTCCTTTTGGAAACTCAAGCCCTACTTAACATCACGAGGTATAGAGATGAAGAATAAAAAACGTTTGTTCGATATGTGCATTGTGCCTGTCCTGACATACGGATCCCAAACCTGGTCTCTAACACGATCACAAGAGAATAAACTCAGAACAACACAACGAGCGATGGAACGAAGGATGATTGGAGTCACTCTGAAAGACAAGGTTAGAAACGAAGAAGTAAGGAGACGAACAGGATTAAAGGACGTTATGATAGAAGCGAAACATCTCAAATGGAAGTGGGCTGGTCATGTCATCAGGCGACCCGATAACAGATGGAGCCATAGAACGACAGTATGGATACCAAGAGAAGGGATAAGAAACCGTGAAGGACAGAGAAAGAGATGGAGAGACGAACTCCCAAGGAACTGGCGGCTGGCGGCGAACGATCGTGCGAAATGGATTCGTATCACAAGGGAGGCCATTTTCCGCAAGGATGATAACGGCTAACGTAAGACGTAAGTATATTACAGCACTGAATCGGAAACCTTTTCGATTACAATCATTGCATGCCTCAAATGCATGATCAGCTGAATTGTTATCCTTATGTTGCAAAATGTCGAAATTTAGTTTGGAATTTCCCGGATCCCGTTCCCCAATCCTCGAATTTTTTGAGCATGACAAGTATGAAATAATCATTTGTATTATCAAAAATGATTACTTGTTTTCATAATAACATTCGTACATTCAATGCATGGTAAATAAATTTCCCCCATAGGCAAGAAAGTTTATCTTCCGCAAAATCCAGACTGCATCATGTAATGTTTAAGATTAGAAAGCAGCCTTAATTGGCATATTGCTACCTATGATTCGCTAGAAGTTAAACGCGGATTTAGATTCTGAATTTTCTTGGTTTTTGAAGATTCGAAGAACTATTTATAAAATCACAAACCCTCAGATCGGATATTTGCTAGCGAGTGCGTAAACGCATGCTTCGAGTGTATGAAGGGGATGTTGATAGGCCAAAAGAAAGCCACGAATACTCTCCCGCTGAAAAATTCGCCCAATTTTTCACCCGATTTTTCTCATATCTCAACAATAGTACAAAAATCGGGTGAAACCCCCGAGAACGTAACCAATTCGGGTTGAAACCCGAATTTTAAACCGATTCTCAAACCGAATTTTGGACCGAATGATGTTTCTTTCGACCGAATTTAAACCGATTCTCAAACCGAATTTTGGACCGAATGATGTTTCTTTCGACCGACTTTAAACCGATTCTCAAACCGAATTTTGGACCGAAGATCTTTCTTTCGGTCGAATTTTGACCCGAATATTTTTCCTTTTCGCACGAATGTTAATCGATTTTTGAATTGAATGTTCACTCGAATTCCACCGAAACGATCGGGCGGGAATCCGGTATACACAATAAATTTCCTATCAAGTTATATTAATCCCACAATGGAAAAATAAAAATTTGACCTCATTTTTCGACAAGAATTTGTTAAGCCAATTGATGCTGGAAAAATCATTAATGATTACAAAAAAGATGCTCATTACATGTCATACATGATTTTATGATTTAAATGTATTTCAACCAATGAATGGAAGAAGACGAATTCTATCGTTGTGATCAGGTGAACCCGGTTAGTATTCATGACGCACCCTAAAACCGACTTTCAATTTCAAAAATACATGATTTCAATTTCACTGCTAGCTGTATCAAAAAAGGTTCGATTAAAAGTGACAAGTGATGCAATCTGCTCAACACAGCATGTTCACAAAATTACTTGTCCTGCACCTTAATTTGATGGAAATTGATCGATTGAATAGCGTCATTTTATGAAAGTGCGCGAGGTACGTCAAAAATTGTCCGCACTTTTATTTAACATCCACATAAAAAAACTAAAACTGTGCCGAAAAGATTATGAAGTTATGAAATTACGCAAGAAAAGATTGCGCAATTCAAACAATCGCCATTTCGCAATGTTCACATGTATTGCTTTGTTCATTTTAGTACTTCAGTGACTTTGAAAACCTACTCGCCAACCGTACATCATTATTCGCAACACTATATTCGAGCGTAGGATAAACAAATAATTCTCACTAGAAGGCGATGATGCATGAAAATGCCATCACGGAAGGTTCTTCTATCCTCACTGATTATCAATCCTCTCCCACGCACCTGCATGAAGAATTCTTTCTCAATTCCTCCTATCTTCGACTGCCTATCATTCCATGATTTTCAGAGAGGATGAAATTTCAGGTGAGCGCTCAAAACAGCGGCAACCCGTTTTCATGCCTCTTGTCGACTATTACTGACAGCACGGCATTATGTTGCGAAAATGAGAGGATGTGTTACTTTTTACTAGTAGAAAATTCATTTTCCAAGTTGGGATGAAAATAATACGACTTCATTGAATTTTCGCCGCTGTGATAATTGTCAAATAGAAATTGTGTCCATCTAAGTCTTAATAATTTACATTCAGGATTGTGACGACAGAAAAATCCGTAAATTAATATCTGAATGCTTACGAAAAAACAAAACATGGAGCTGCTCCCACCAGTGTTGCCACAGCGTCCAACTAGAAAGAATTCCGCCGCGACGGTGTAGGTGTGCCGATTCCTAGACCTATGTATGAATCGCTTTATAGATAAAGCAATTTTGGGGATCGATTTACAGTCACACGCACGTACATCACGCAATTTAGCCTATGTAAATAATGATGCATACTAAATTGAGTAACCTGATTTTTCTTTTGTTTCCCATGCCCTCCCATCATAGGTACCTTATCATCATTAATTCAGTAATGGATTCCAAAGCAGTGAGTTTAATGCGCATCACTTATGTTTCAATTGCAACTCTACCCATTCACTGATCAAGTAATTCATTTTGAAAAAATAGCACAAAACAGATGCTGAGTTACGTAGGTCTACTGATGGGACCATTCCATTAATAAGAGAGGCTCGACAACATTAAGAAGTTTTGATTTTAGAAGTAATTTCAGAGAGATTGAAAATCTAATGGTTAAATCGCTAAATCATGACGAGGTGTGAAGCGAGTATCTGAGATTGAAACGTTCCAATACTGTAGGAACATCATGCAAGTTGACACGGACAAGAAGCTGAAAATCCGCATCTGCGTTTTACTACCTGTAGGATAATTAAGCTTGCGCCGAATGATCAAAAAATAGGACCGGTGGAATTCTCAAATTTCAAGAATTCCGCCACCACCTCAAGATTTCCGCCGATTCCGCCGCTGTGGCAACACTGGCTCCCACTGACGGGACACAGTAAAGCTGCTTGAATATAGAAATGCTCCAAACAGGTAGATAATCAGCAAATATTCAGTACCGCATTTTCTCGAATGGAACCCGCACATAGTGGAGGTTGAAATATTACCAGTATCTGACTGACTTGCGTGTCTACTACTGCATATTATGATCAAATGCTGCGACCAAGCATTCTGCAGTGAAACTACTATAACGCACAGCCTCTGCTTATCAGGAATCAAATCTCATGTAATATGCAAACCAACAAATACAGGCAACAAAACAATGTCAATGCGTTGATGTACGAATACGACTGCTTCGTTGATGGCAATTGACGCGAGGTTGTTTGATTTCATTCTGAATGTCTCGTCAATTTGATTCGTCTCCCCAAGAAAATATTTTTACTGGCAAAATTACTTTATTGTTAAAAAATTATTTACACATTCGAGCTTTCGCGAGCCGGCTCGCATTCTCAAGGATCGGCAGGAGTGCACAACTTGCCTCTGCCGATCACTCCTTGCACACTTTTTTAAATCTCGGTTGTGTAAATAATTTTTTATCAATGAAGTAATTTTAGCAGCAAACATTGGTGAGACGAAACAAATTGAAGTGACATTCAGAATAGAATACGACTTCTTCGTTCAATTCCTCGCCGCTATGTCTTGGTGTTGGTGTTGGCCCAACCCCTCGCTGTTAATTGAGAAGGGATCTATAGGCGTCAGGTGTCGGTCTCGCTCACAGTGTCGGATGAGCTTCTAACAACCGACGGGAGCGAACCATTATGTGAGAGTTGTGCGCATGAGTAAAAGAAGACATTTTGTATTGTGTGGCTGTGATTTACATACAGGGCAAGGAAGAAAGAATGGATGGAAAGTCTATGTTGTGCAATTGTTCCATCAAGAAGGGAGTTGTGTGAGTGCTCTACATGTGCGTCTGTTGAGTGCTTGCTCAGACTTATGGACTGTTGTGGGGATCGCGTGAATGACTTCGTTGTTTTGCATGTGCGTTAGGTATATGCAAACGTGGTGAGTGCGTGTTTATTTGATCAGTTGTAAAATCTTCCATCCCGAAGTCGTGGCAAATGATGTCAAATAACAAATGCATATTCTAATTGTTGTCTTATCACTTATACTAATGACAAGCCACTCTAATAGTACTGTCATACAATGGCTTGTAGTTGTAAATAGTAGTTAAGTATGTAAAATAATGTTGAGTGTATTAAAGAAAAATGGCGACTTTTCTGAGATCGTTATTATAAATTTATTCCCAAATTTTCGGTGTACACCTTCTTCTGGGGAAGCAAAATTGGAAAGGAGACAATTCATTTCAACGGATGTTTACGAATAAAAAAAATTATAGTAGCTGAAGATATCATTGCATGGGAAAAGACTTAGTTTTGCTACAGCATAAATGCATGCGCCAAATGGGAAACCTCTCAGAGGCAGGGAGCCCTAGATAGCGAAAAAAATGCTAGCTAGGGTTCCCTGCCGCAAACCTACCTTCTATGGTAGGTGCAGTTGTACATATGAATATTTTGAAAGAAAAAATAAATTGAGAAAATTGCATGCATGAAATGAATTGCCTCCTTTCCAATTTTGCTTCCACAGAAGGTGTACACCGAAAATTTGGGAATAAACTTATAATAACGGTCTCAGAAAATTCGCCATTTTTCTTTAATACACTCAATCACCACAGACCGATGGCATACTTCAAATGTATTATAAAATAATGTTAGTATGTAAATTGGAACCAGAAAACATTTGTGAATGAATAGACTGAGGGAGATGTTTGTCCTTTACAACCCGCCCTCAAAAGTAATCCGTATTTGAATTATAAAAAACAGACAGTCTCTCACCATCGAGTGAGAGCACGATACTTCATAAAAATAGGCTTCTTTCTAAAACTTCCTTCTTTAGTGGTTTTCAAATCTGCTCCAGGGATGGTTTTAGAACCCTTGCAAGCAAAGTGAAGAGCATGAACTCCTCCTTCGCTATGAAACTTGTACATTGCGAAGTATTACGCAATTCGAAGAGATTCCTCATGACTGTAAACTTGAGTATGATGGAGAACAGTCAAGCTGTCCGTTCATGGAAAGCAAATGAAGGAAACACTGACATTATCCATAAGTTAATATGGAAGCCACAAAATGAGGAATTCAGAAATGAAAGAGCATTTATCGACTAATTGCAACACTCATCATTCATCTAAAAAGACTCTAAATGAATAATTGACAAACTCGAACTACATGTTTGAAATCAAGGATTTACATTAACAAGGACATATGACACTAAAATTGTGCATCGAGATTGACACAGGCCAACACTTTACTCTGAATGAAATGTCAGAATGCACTAATGTGAAATCTAAATGTATGTTTAATCAATCTGGTGATAATATCAATGCCTTAGTGACTATTCAATTTTTTACTTCATCGTCGTAGCATTTTTGAATAATTTATTCAATGCAAATTGATACACTCACAATACATAACACTCGAAAGTAGCATACTTCTCCCATGTCCATTTTCGAAAATAACGTCTATGAATTTTCGCGTCTTAATTGCAATGATAATTGAAGGCTTCTATACATGATTTACACTGCATTTTAATGCTAGATTGCAATTTTCCGGTGCAATTTTTCATCAAATATTTGTAAATTCAAAAATGCTCTTGTGATTTCCATTTCTTTCAATAAAGGATATTATCATCATTATTAATCATGACTTTCACTTTTGACATATTCTGATATCAATCAGAAAGAGATGTAGATCATTTACGTTCTCTTCAGGTTCCTGATGATCTGTAGCATTGAAGCTATTTTGAATTTATTCAAAAAGATGACAGCAACATTAATGCCAATAACAGCCATCATGCGCAGATGACAAAGTTACATGCGATAAAACAAAGGTTTCGGTGTTTAAAAAGATAAAAACAGTAAGCAGATAAAACAGCAAGTAAAAGACGCTTTAAACTTGAAGAATTCGCAAGAAGTCAATGTCACTATCAGCTTATTAGCACATCGGCTAACTCAATTGGAATGGAGTCATGTTTTCGAACAAGTAAGTGGCTTTTACTTTAATCGGTGGAAATTTCTGTGTGCCTGGTTCTCCGCTGTGGTACATTGCAATAAATCGAGAAAGTTAAATACCGCAAATACCCGCGTATAGGACGCATTTTTTTCTTAAGAAGTTGACCTAAAAACCCAGGTGCGTCTTATCCATGGATACTTTTATTATAAAAATTATGCATTTATCATAAAATCATAAATTCATTATAAAATTTCAAACTTTCAATATTTATCAATATGAGAAGTGCATTGTTGTTTTCTGACGCACAGAACTTGATTTTGGATTACGCGCAATACTGATGATCAATGTCGATTCGAACAATAAACCCATCCTTTCCACGATAGTCTACATAGGCTAGACAGACATTTGCTGACTGACAGGATGAGTGAGTCAGCTATCAGCACACACGACGATCATAGCGATTGAATGGAGTTCACCTTGATTGACTTATGGTTACCGTTTCTATAAAAATTAATGGAAATTTAGGACTAAAATTAGGATGCGTCCTATACACAGGCACACAGTTTTTCCATCGTTTTTAGGGTCAAATATCCACTGCGTCCTATACATGGTATCGTCCTATACGCGGGTATTTACGGTAGTCAAATTGTGCCATATTAGTCACAATTTTATAGAAAAGTGAAACATTTGAAATATTGCGTCTCTTTCGCAAAGTCGTAGGACAAAAATGTTTACCAATATCTGTATGAAAATTACTGCATGTACACGCTCAATTTTCTTTATCATACAACTTGTGCTAAGAGACCAAAATGGTGAACAATGATCCAAACGGAGGATGTAGACACCAAACATATGGATTAAAATATAGTCGATACGAAATATTACTGATTAACAGTCTTTACAAACAAGCATCATCAAACCATGAACTGCAAAAAGATAATAAGAAAACAACCTTTAACACAAATGAATTGAATCGATCACAGAAATCGTCTTACCAGGCAAAATCACGTTATGCTGCTAACAAGTCTTCAGGAGTATTTTTAATTGAGTGAATTGGAACAAGAATTCACAAGTTTTGACGAAAAAAGTTGAACTGAGTCTATAACAGTGTTGCGATTCTTGGCGTAGGGTAAAAAAAACGCGCAAGGTCGAAAAACACGCGCACATGTATTTCCTTACAAAGAAGCCAAAATGGCAACTATGATCGCTAATATTTGATGAAACGAATTTTTGCAAAGCTTAAATTTGCAGATCAGATAGTAAGAGCTTTGGTATTTTTCAGGACAAGTCAAATACACACGTGCCTTAAGTGGCAGATGCATACGAGCAGTGGGCCTATAGGCTATCCATTGAGTGAGATGTTAATGAACCTAAATGATCTTTGATAGGCTATACATGTGGCTTATCTAGAAACTGCATGTAATTTGAAATTTTGATATCTTGATTTTAATATTTTAGAACCAAAGTTTTCTATTATCAAAAATTAAAAATAGAAGTCGAAAACTTAAAAAAAAACGCGCAAAATGGATAAAAATGGAAAAAAACACGCTTACACGCGCAAATTGTCAAAAAAACGCGCGCGCGTGTAAACACGCGCGAATCGCAACACTGGTCTATAATACAGATGTGCTCATAGCATCCAGCGCCTTCCAACGGTGATGGAAAACCAATCTGTTTTATAAACTTATTGATTATTTTATTCTTTCTTTTCGAATTCGTGAGTTTTTCTCACCGCGTGCGTGACACTGCTAAAAAACTCAATTTATATAGCTACTTATGTGAATGTATGCATGTATGCAATGAATGGTAATAAACAGTCGATTAATATCAACACTACACATGCTACAGAGCTGATCATAAAAATCGGACCACCTAAATTATTCTGAAGTTCAATTTATTCCCGTGCTTTCCAATCGTGTCGAACAACAACACGTCATGCATCATTCGACAGCTTGCATTTCTCAGCTTTAAAATGAGCTATGATAGACTTGCATCCGTTACTGTATTTGTTGCGCAGTGCTCAAAATATGATGAGCGCTCAATTTACAAATCGTACTTTTCCAAGAAGAAAGCATGTGAGTGTGATAATAAATCATTCACGAGAACGAGCATTTTCTCAGTTTTCTTTTGATATGCTGGACATCAAAATCAGAGAACTGAGAAAAAATTAGTGACAATGTTTGTATGAGAATGGATTGAACTTCAGTACATTTATGTGTCAATTTTTATGATCAGTACTACAGAACGCATTTCTTAAATCACTATTTTTCGTCATGTTGAAGGGAAAATATGACATTGATTGGCTGATATCATCATTAGTAAATTCAAACAGTGCACTTAGCCAATGAAAAAATCATGAATGCAAAAGGAGTAATGAATTATTTGGTAAGGAATGCACGCCAAAATGATATGTAAGTAATGATCTATCTGTGTCGAAAAGATATCATTCATGAAACTTATTTTTGATTTTACTTATTAGCTCTTGATGACTAGCTTACTTTCTTCTGCATTTCTTCTGCATGCTGGGACAGTGTACCAAGCCAAAGTTCATCCCAGAGCACTGTGATCCTTCGCATTTCTTCCACAAAGGTGATGACCTCCCTGACTAACACCGGATTGTCCCTCGTCATTGCCTCCATTAGGCTAGTGAACGTATCAAGAAGCAAAGGATCATCCTCTCCGTCATCTGCTTTCTCCTCTTCGATCTCCGTTACCTCTTTCACAACTTCATCCATGTCTTCATCCTCCGCAGTCTCACCGTTCAGTCCAGAAGTGCCGGCAGACACTGAATCCGGACTGTCCCTTGTCATGCCTTCACCAACTTCCCCACCTTCTGGACTGGATTTTGAGGAAGCACATGCTGCACCTACTACTGCTGGGTACACGATGCGATGCGGCGCATCTTTGCCTAATCGACATACTAGACCGGTCAGACAATCTCTCACGGCAGGAGATGGGTGGTTGAGACGCGCAAACACCTGAAACAAACGAATGAGACTTTTGATGACACTTTAGAAGTGTAAAACATAATTGAATGGCGGATTAAATATCAAGCACAGCATGTTTTACCACAACACAAAAATATATTTATGAAAAATTACCAAAAAATTTATCAAAAAATTACGATGCGTTGATGTGTTTCATCACAGTGAGAGAGATTTTCACTTCTCGGAGTTCCAAGAAAAAGGATTTTTGTCTGGAGCTATTTTAAAAGAAAAATATTTGAATAATTAGCAACACTGCAATTCAAAAATTCTTAACAGATCGAAATGTCAAGCTTCAGTGCATGTAAGGGAAATTTAAAATGTAAATCGCAAAATCAATTTTATAAATCAGATAATTTTATGTGGATATGGACGTGAAAATCGCAATATCGCTTCCGTTTCAGATGCGTTCAGCATTGCGATAACAATGAAAAAATGATCGACCAACTGTCTCACTTTTCTGATCAAGATGTAAATTTAGTTATCATCGAACTTCCTTTTATGTGACTTGATGTCGCCAACGTTGCAAGAATCAGGCAGACACACATAGGCAAGAGTATTCACCGTCGCTGTGGCCTTGTGATAGCGTTCGCTCTACGTCTGAGACCTGAATTCAAAGCTTGGTCGAGTCAAACCTAGTACTTTCAAAATAGGTAAACTCTGCCAGACACTCAACATGAAAGAATGAGAATGAGGACTGGCCAACCCTCGCTAGCGGGAAACTTCTGCCAGAATATCATGCCGATTTGATTTGTATTTGAATGTTCAAGATAAATGGAGTGAAGATATTTTCCTAGGTGAATGATTAAATGTATCTTGAAATTAAGGTTGAATGTCTTCAATAGTCAATTAGACTTTCAAGCTATTTTAACCTAAAATTCATGTTGAAACAAAAACAAATTTCATTTTTCATGGACACGCCGCTTCTCTTGGTGAATTTACTTGCGAAATGAAATTGCATCAGACATTTGGAAAGAATGTGAAGATGACTTTGACTCACGAAGGCACAGAGACAATGGCAGATGACAGCAGCAAAGAAGCACTTTACCAATCAAAATGAAGAAGAACCAACCGGGACGGATCAGAAGATAGAAGCAAAAATGAATGCATAAATCAAAAAAGGGAGAAATCAGGAGAGAAAAAAGTAACAAGTTAATAAGAGAAAGTCAAAAAGTCTCAAATTGAAAAGATACTCTTTCTGCACACAGAAGGGTGGCTTTAACACTTTTATACAAGCACCTAATATTGGCACTGAAAATGTAAGCCTAGGACGTTTTAAAATGGAAAACCTGAAAGTCTCGTCACACAAAACTTGAGAGCATTTGTCTCAGGTAATGACGGAGCATTCGTAGAACTCCGACGTTTAACTTTTCCTTGACGGAGCCATTTTGGAAGGTGCTCAGCTATTCGAGCTCCCAGGTGAAGCGACGTGACCATGAAAAATGAAATTTGCTTTTGCTTCAATATTGTACAGATGGCGCAAACTAAAATTCATGACTGTTAATCTTCAAAAAAAGGCTTTTGAAGTTAATTGTTTATTATATCCAATTTTAGCTGTAATCCTAGTAAAATGTTCTACATGTCTTAAATGTCGAGTATATGTCAATTTGCAATGAAAATAAAAAGCTTAAAAATTATCAAACAAATAAAAAAACAGGTATCATTACACTTAATAAAATATATCTCATAACTAAATTCCACCAACCTTCATGTATTTAATCACGCATTATCACACCTTATTTTGGTGATTGTCAGAATATTGCTCGCCACTCCCATATCATAAATATTCAATTAAGGGTGACAAATAGGGAGTACTAATAATCAATCATATGCTTCTACTTTTCATCAACAGTCCTTAATTCTTTAAATATGAAAGCAAGATAATTTCATAGCATTGATATCCTGAACATATAACGTGCACTAACATGAACGTGAATAAACATAGAAACGTGCACTTCATATAATGCGTTACACATATTCATCCACATGAATCAAATCAAATCAGTTATTAAAGAGGACCTGCCAATGGAATTACATGAGTTATCATGATTGTGACGCTTGAAAAAATATATTTTGTCTATCAATCAAAATTATTCAAAGACTTCGTTGAAGGTTTTTTCAATGTGCGTGTATTTGAAGCAGAATGGATTCTTAAATGCCCGTTGCCAGAACAAGGTGCGATCAATTACTTTTCAGTAATCGATCGACGAAAATTTCATCGCGTAATCAAATGATCAGAGCCATTATGCCAATTTGCTATTGAAAATGTTCCAGAACGACTTCGTCTTGCTTCTCGTTGTGACTATTATATTCACTTATTGATATTATCATTAGCCATGGTTGCATGAAAATAATTACCTTTTGTTAAGTCAAATTGCAAAAGTAAAGAGAATCTGTTTAAGAATAAGAATAATTGATATTCTTCAATAGCAGTAAATTTTTGCCACAAATCGTGAAGAGTTAATGTAGAAATAAAATAGCAAGCCTCTTCCGACTATGTATTCGTTGATTATAGAGCATTATTTTTTATTTTCCGAGATTTCAGTACAGTATTTGAGGGAAAATTGATAATGAACTGTTATAAGTCGTCGTAATGCTATTGAAACCAAATTTACATTAAAGGCAACTGTGGTTGTAATGCTCGTCCTCCATTTGGGGATTCTTCCTGCATTTGCGTCATATACTGCAGATGTCGAATGCTAATGTAGGTTAGATAGCAATGAATTTATTTGCTTTGTGGATGAATTTCACCAAAAGATTTCATTACAAACCGATATACGAAATTATTTGGTTCAATTGCGACAATTTCTTGCAAAAAATTGCGATGTGCGTGCGCCTTGACGCCTGAGTTCTCCTGATTTAAGTGAATTGAAGAAACAAAATTCTTCATTTGAAGCGGACCACTCGACAGCAGTACGTCCTCGTCTAATCATCTCAATCATCAATTTCGTAGAATTATTTTCAAGTCTTCACAGATGCTTATGATGACAAAAAGTGTCAAAGCTCATATTAAAATAATTGTGATCTGAGCCTTGAGTCTTTTGATTGCATGAAACATGTGCAAATATATCTTTTTAGTTATAATTTATTCGCAACTAACAACATAAAAAGGCATTTACAACATCATATTTCACTCCATTATCTTTACATAATGTCTTATTTGGCGTTGTCTGTAGCCTTTTTGTCTTTCTATCTTTACGAAACCGAAGATGGAGCTACAATTCAGATACATTTTTAGAATTAATAGACTAATATATTAATAGCAATGCACTAAAATTCACACCTTCTAGTTTTATAGTTTTGAGGACTTATCTGTGCTTAAATTGGGAAGTGGATTTGAAAAGTATAAGATCTGCGGGAAGTATTATTGGCGGGTATTACTGAGGAGCGCTTCGAAACTCTGATCCCTCATTGATGCGTCAGATTCATCGATATGACACTTGTGCCTTCAAAGGCGACTATTGGACTGAAGAGCTGAATTGTTCACGTGATATCAAATGAGCCGCGCTGTGAAGGTTTGTTCACAATCTCGGTAGTGCTGCTTTGATTTCTGCGAAATCTTTATGCGGTCATCTCAATTTTGCAAAACAATTACCGTACGTTTACAAACAAACAATACAAATGAAAAGCACGAATACAATATCTGAAGTCATTCATGATCGTATTATGATTGATTATGAGATCTTGTCAGCACCATTGAGTGTGACGTTCCTGCAGATTCTTATGCGGTACTTTTTATCAGAGAAAAATGCAGCCAAAACCAATCACTGTTATCATTCAGTGTTGAATTGTGCAACCTTAAAGTAAAGGATGATCTCACTGAAAATTTCTTAAAATTTTGCATCTACATTAATTCTACACGCTGTCATTTATTGACAATAATCAGACTGGAATAATTAATGCTTCCAATAGGATATTTGCAGATCTCTACTGATACAGATATATTGGAATCTTATCAGTGATATAAATCACAATTCAGATACTTTCAGGACGAACTGGTCTATTCACGTACTCGATAACAGAAGCTGTGATAAAAGTGATAAAACAACATAACAGGATTGTTTTTGAAATTATTTACGCTTGAATGACATCATTGCATCAATTCAAAGATTCAATATCAATAATATAGTCAGCAATAAATTGCTTCATATGAGCCTTTAAACTATCGTTGTAGTTGACCAGGTGACGGGAGATCATCTTTCTGAGAAAGTTATACAAAGTAATTAAAACTCCCCTTTTCAGTTTAGGCCAACATAATCAGGTTAAAGTTAAAAGTATGGCAGACAGGCCTTCGGCGTCCAGCGCCTTCAACGGTCGATGTTGGGGAAGCCATCCAAACATCGACCGTTGAAGGCGCTGGACGCCGAAGGCCTGTCTGCCATACTTTTAACTTTAACTTGATTATATTGGCCTTTAAACTATCATTTGAATTTGCTTCTCTAAAAATGCAGATGAAAAGGAAACATGACATTATATTTATGCAACAAAGAAATAAACAAAGATCGGCAATGATAAAATAACATAATTTTATTTTTGAAAAATGGTGTGAAATGATATCATCAAAAATTTCTGCTCCATTGTATTTTCTAATCCAGTGTTCGTACTGGCCGATTTCGCATTTTTCGCGCCCCGCCCTGCGATTCGCGCCCCCAACTAATTGGTCTAAGATACATATATGCACGAGCGGAAGGTCAATACATACATTTTTTCAAACATATATGGAATTCATAGAGGCATATTTACGGGTCAATGTCATAGGTCTATGACGATTTACAGCATTTATTAGATACCTTTGATGGAGTAGATGAAAACATAATTGATTAATGGATGGCCCTGCATGGAGCAGACAACCATATGATATTAATGAGATCATATACGAACATATAAGTACGTTATGATGTATTCATTCTAATTCGGTACTATAATATTTCCGCAACGTTGAATCAAATGAGCCTAAGGAACCCCGAAAATGCCTTTTAATAATAATAATAACAATGAAGACTTTATTTGTCAAACAAAAGCGGTATGACAGTTCAATATCATGATGTACAAGAATGGCATATGAAATTACAAGATAGTGAAAGAAACATTTTAAGAAAATCTGGAGTACTTCACAAATGAATTGTTGTACAGAGTTCCTCTTCTTTGCAAGGGGAGTAAGGTTCGGGAATGTCTGACACTATGAACACGATTTCGCACAATAAAAAATTGGGATAGTGGATGATTGCTCTTATTGTCAGCAATCTTCCTCAGAAGCTTAATGCATGCATTGTCCAAAAGCTGATGAAGACTCTGATCATTCATGGAATTCGCCCATCTTTTAGCAATACGATGTAGACGATCAAGTTTGTTGAAGTCTTTCACATTAAGATCACAAGTAATAGGCCAACAAAATATTGGATGACTGTAGACAAAGGCATAAAAGGCCTTCAAAATGACCGTGCCAGGATTTCCGTTAACATGTAGGCGTTTTACTAACGACATTCCGTAACAACATTTACGGTATAGATAAGAAAATTGAGTATTCCAACGAAGGTCGTGGGAGAAAAATACACCTAGAATTTTCAGATGATCAACTTGTTCGATTACGGTTCCATTTATCACAATATTATTGCAGGAGACATGGGGAGCTTTCCTAGAAAAAGAAAGACGTTTTGTCTTTTCAACATTGATAGTGAGACTTTTGGAAGATGCCCATTTACAAAAACTATCAATAACACGCTGAAAAGTGGGCATAGCCTTATCCTCAACATAATGCACTAAAGTGATGTCATCAGCGTAGGCGACAATATCCGTGTTTTCAAAGCTAGGAAGGTCATTGATAAATAAAATAAATAAAATTGGGCCGAGGATCGAGCCCTGGGGAACACCGCAAGTAATGTGTGACCAGTCACTGGTACAGGTTTTAACAGAAACGCGTTGGTAACGATTCAATAAAAAATTACGAATACATTCAATAGCATGGGAGTTAATGAGAGTTTCCGAAAGGCAAGAGAGGAGTTTGAGATGACTAATAGAGTCGAAGGCTTTACGGAAATCAACAGCAACGAGATCTATAGAGTTATTTACTTTCAAGGAAATATGTCCTAAAATAGAAAGTCGTAAAGCTAGAAGAGCGTTGGTGCATCCTCCAAAACCATGGGGAACAAAGCCGAACTGCCTGGGGTCAAAGGGAGTACTGAGGGATGGGAGAAGAACAAAATCACGAATGAGCCTCTCCAGTACCTTACTCAAGAAAGGTAAAATGGAAATCGGTCTGAAGTCATCAGAATTACGTTTTGGAATGGGGGTGGGATTAATGTTTGCTAACTTCCAGGAATGAGGGAAAGTAGCATCCTGTAAGCAAGAATTGCAAATTGAGCATAAAGGAGAAGCTAAGACGTCAGCAAGCATCCTAACGAAATATCCGGGAATCCCATCAGGACCTGTAGAATTGGATTTGCAATTTTTAATGATAGAGATTATTTGGGTTTCGTTCACTATCGCGGGACGCGAGGAGGAGAAAGCCGAAATGTTTCTGGAATGGTGAAGAGATCTTTTAAAAAGATGAAAATCATAAGGACCAAAAGATGATTGGAACTGATCATTGAGATCATTAGCTTTTTTCTCATCTATGTTAACAACGCAGTGGGATTTGAGCTGAGAGTTAATAGATTTCCATTGTGAAGAGGATGACTTCGATGAAGAGCGTGAAAAATAGTTCATCTTAGCTTTGGAGATTTCTTTGATAAATTTCTCACGAAGTATCCTGTACTTTTGCAAGTTATTGCGAGTAAGGGCTCGGTCTCTAGCATCGGATAAGGCTTTAAGAGAGGGTGTGAGCCAAGATGGATCCGTACTCCGCATCCAAACGGTTTTTTCTGGGAAAAACGTAACGAAAAGAAACCGGAGAAATTTTTGGAAATCATCAACCAGGTCATGAATGTTAGTGTAACAAGAGAAAAACCTCCCAGTTGACTGAAGCTAGTACCTGATAACAGGTGGCATAGGACGATGGGGTGAAGGTATGTACAGAGACTTTACTAATTATTGGGGAGTGTTCGGAAAGTGGTTTGATACACACACCTTTGTGATCAGAGCGACCAAGAGGAGGAATGCAAATAGGCGAATTAAAACTCGAAGGACGGTTAGTGGCAAAAATATCAAGGGTATTCTTATCTCGAGTGGGGAAGGTCACAAGTTGTTTCATGTCGTTATATTCAAAAATATCAGCAATAGAGTGACGCAAGTCATTAATATCACCAATGATAATGGAGTTGGAGTTGGGAGAATTGTCTAATAAGGATTGAAGGAAGGCAATAACATTATTGTGAGCAGTAACATTGCCCCAGTAAGGATGATAGAGAACACACAAGGTTAGGTCAAAATCAGAAAATGAACAACACAAAACGTTAGTTGTAACATTATCAATGGGAGAGTTACTCAAAACAGAAACATTCAAGTGGGATTTGCAGAAAATTAGAACACCTCCGCCATTCAAATCACGGTCAAGTCTATAAAAACACGGTAACCTGGGATAGTGAGAGAATTATCGTGAATAGATGGTGCTAACCACGATTCGGTTACGCATACTATATCAGGATCGTAGATGGAGGCACGGATGCGAAGGTCATCAAGTTTATTGAAAATAGCACGGGCGTTAAACAGAAGGATATTTCACAGGCAAGTAAAGATAGTTTCTGACGGATCTAATTTATTGGTCGAAAATAAAAGGATTTAAAGTTACAGCGTGACGGGCCTTCGGCGTCCAGCGCCTTCTTAAAGGCGTTCTTAACGGTTGGCCGTCGACCATTTGACCATCGACCGTTAAGAAGGCGCTGGACGCCGAAGGCCCGTCACGCTGTAACTTTAAATCCTTTTATTTTAGACCAATAAATTAGATCCGAGTCAGAAACTATCTTTACTTGCCTGTGAAATGCATCGCCTGACTCGCAAACTGGTCAACTATGTCAACAGAAGGATAGAGGGAGAAGGCTTTCGTGAACGAGATGGCTTACGTAATTTGATGGATGCAAGTGATTGGCTGTTGGAGTGTTGAGCGGGATGAGCGTTGCGAATCAATGTTACAGGCACAGACTGAGTGGCGATCGGTTGAATAGGAGACGTGACAGGGGGAAGCACACCTCGCCTGTCGGAAAGCACTGTCGACGCAGGGCATGATGGGCGGATCAGCAAGTCGTGATACCAAAGGCAGCGTCTTTGTTTGCGGGAGATGGGAAGATGCACAGTCCTGATGCGAATCTGTAGAAGAGCCGACCGGGAGTACTGGCGGCGAAGTGTAGTCATGGAAATGGCTGATGTTAGCTTAGGGAACACCAAGCGCCGGCTTTGTGAAGTTTGCAGATCATACTGATGGATCAACAGATATTCATGTAGATGTAATTCGAATTTCGAAAATAGTTTGCGAAATAATGATTGTCCGGAATCATAGATTGTATCAGACGAACGGGTAGGTAACGAGGAGCAAAGCGATGTGAAGTTCGATGATTGGAGACACAGATGACCGAAGAAAAGGAAGATAATGCCAAATTGTACGTGTAGCCTGAACGAGGAGCGCATCAGAGGCAACGGCAGTCGCTTTTCCAGTTCCAATTGGCTAGGATTTGGTTGTGGGGCCTTAGAAAAATGCCCGAAATCACTACAACCAAATATGGGCCAAATGGAACCGAACCAAAGACTAAGATCGGGGTGTTAGGGCCTGTCATACCTGACATTTTCTCGGTGTAGTCAACGTTTTCGTTAAAATAACGTCGCTACACTTTCCATCTGGTACTGAAATGTAACATAATAAGTTTCATTAATACACCGTAAGAGTTTATGCCCTATTTTCCTTGTGATTTAAATGAAGAAAAGATCAGAAATGAAAGTATACATGTAAGTAGTTTCATTCAATCAGGTACATGATGATCGAGCTGTGTTGAATCAAAATGCTGTCTAAAAGCGCTAGGCACTGATAAAGAAAATATCACTTCAATTTCTTGGGAGAAATAACTTTCAGTTCTTCATGTGCTTTTTGCTTCAAAGTACTAGTCATGAGCTTCTCAGCTACTGCTCGTTTCTTTTCTTCCATCTTCTCCTTCTCATCAAGCAGAGCTTTAGGGTGGTCCTCCTCTTCCTTTAATGACCGTAATGCCTCCTCCTGGATTTTCACGAGGCTTTCTTTCCGTTTCATGATATCGCTGATTCGCTTTTCGTTGTTTTTGAGACCGGACTCTAACTCATTCAGCTTTGAATCATTTTTCTTCTGATTTTCGAAAGTTCTTAATATATCATTCTCTGCTGCCTTCTTCTTCCTTGCTGCCTATTCCTCCATCTCGCTCTTCAAACGCAGCTCATATGCTTGTTTGGCTTTGGCAACTTTCTCCAAAAATGCCTGTGTCACTTCGAAGTTTCGCGATGAGATATTATTCGATGCCATGGCGCTCTTAATAACGACGATCGCATTTATTGTAGTCGCGGACAGGTTACTCCGTTTCTTTGTCACTAGATCAGGCAGCAAACTGAACACCCTCTCCACTTCTGCGTTTCCGTGGGGTAATGTCATCGTGACTCGAGCCAGACGACTCAGAGTTGGCATCTTTGAGGACATTTTCTGCCAGTATTCTCCAATGTCCATTGGCTTCTCTGTTGTACCTTGGAGGAGTCGAGCTTCAACTTCAAGAGTAGAAATCTCGTTTTGAGGAACAATTTACTGTCATCAATCTGATACATAGTCGTAGACACATCTAACAGTTCCCAGTGATATATTATAGTCAAATATTTTTTGGGGAGCGAAAATATATGGGACAATATTGGGGCGCGAAAATATTTTCGGAATTTTCGCGCATTCGCGCCCGTTTTTACGGAATTCGCGCCCCAGTACGAACACGGCTAATCATAGATTCCTCACATTTTGTGTTGGAAGTAAATTTATTAATCTCTTTCGTTTGTTCTACCCATGCCCTTCCCCACCGGTTGATTCATGTAGTGAAAAGCAGCAGCCTATTGTCTGTATTACCCACATTCTCAAACAATGCAGACAATAAAGACCGCCGTTTTCTGGGATACATCATATATTGCTGGTTACTTCAGACTTCTAGTAGGACTATGAATACTGAAATTATTAATAACTGTCTTGATGTTTCTAGACAGATTTCTTTCTGTCTTGACTGTAATTTAAATATTTTAGCTTTTTTTCGTAATTTAGATACTGTTGGCCTAACCAACTGCTGAAATTCGAGTGCATAAATCTTAAATCAAGACTTGCGATGTCTAATGTATAGGCCATAGGCCCTACCTGACTTTTGATATACAAGAAGCTTTGTATGACTAAACTGCTATCTTCGGTCTTCCATTATTTGGAGTATATCGATGCTGCATGCAATCTAATTTTAATTTCATTGCTAAGAGCAGTAAAAGTATAATGGTAGCAGTGTAAAAATCGAAAAATTCGAATGACCAGATCTATTTACAGTGTAGGCCGTCGTATATTTCACTAAAAAATGGCATATTTTCATTAGAAAATTATAAAATAATATTATTGCCGATCATAGGAAACAAACAACAAATACAATTCAATGTTCATCAACGACAGAAACAGAAATGTCAATTTTGTTTATAAATGATTTGAAAGCATGTTTTAGCGATACACTTTAGGAAATGAAGAAGAATAAGACATCTTCTATCAACAATGAAAATCTAAGGTTACAATCGACTGAATGATAATACTTTCATTTTAATAGGAAGTGTTTGACACATGATTGATGTCTTGAAGAGAAAATCTACGGAAATAATTACATTGTATAACAATTTTTTTCTGACTGACTACCTACGGTTTCCGAAAGTGCATCATGGACATGTGCTGTAGTTGTCTGAAAGTCTTAATGATGGGTTAGTTTCAAGTAGATGCAAGTACTCGCAGTTTCGCTAGACTCGGACAACTCTTAATAACGACAATGGATTCTCATGTGATTTTTCCACTGCTGATTACAACTTATAATAAAAAGATACGAGACGCTCCGTCAAGCGTGATTCAGCATCTTACTTAACCACTTCGCTATGGATGCGGGGAGATCCGCCAATACGGAAGTCCATCACTGAGCAGCAAGACCTTGCATGCTAGAATACGATTGAGCCGTGCCGGCGGCTATCAAGAGTACAGTGTCTGTTCATACCCTAAATCTGGCGCAGTCATTCACGTAACCGCAGAAGACGCTGCGCATGACATTGGAATACCCCGCATCTGCACAGGACATTGTGCATGACGTTGGCGAGGTCCTAACCCGCATCTGCACAGGACGCTGCGCATGACGTCGGTGATGTCATCCGACGAAACTGCACAGGACGTTATGCGTGAAGGCGAGGTCCTCCCACGTATCTGCCCTCGCCCCTTTCCCATCACAATGCTGCAAGCTCGATACGGGCAGTTATGCATTCATGCGAATAATTTTAGGCATGAATTTTAAGGTGATTGCCAACATAAGAGGACCAAATTTTCAAATGCTTGATTGAGATTTCGATCAGCTACTAAACGACATTGCTTATGAATTCTGAATGGCAACCAAATGGTTCTGAACTAATAGGATCAAAGTGACTCAGATCTCATTGAATAATGTTCCTTGAAGAGAATTCCAAGATTTCAGTCTTCTTTGATCAAGCCTTGAGCTTTAGAGGACGAGCCTACACTTTACATTTTGTTCCATATTGGAGAAGCTTTGATGAAGAGTTTCGAAAAGCCTAGTCATTTAATTGTTAAGTTAAGCGATAGAGCAGAGATCGGACTTGCGTGTCCATCAAAAAAAATCTTACCTGCGGTATGATGTTCAGCCAAGGTTCAGTTGGAGTGTTTGCAAAGCCCTCGCTCAAGAGATGACCAAGTTCATGGATGTGATTGGCTAACAATTTCAAAAGGCGGAGTGCAGCGGTCATCCTTCGTTCCTTTTCTGCATCCTCACCATCTAAACCTCCTGCACTCAGGCGGAGGAATGCGAAGAATCCCTCAGCAGCCGACACTGATAAGCCATAGACTCGGTCTAGAACTCCACGCCAGATGAGTAAAATTGCATCCAGAAGCTCAGGAGAAGAAACCTATAGTAGAAAATGAATTAGTCTTCATGATGCTCATTTAGGCCACGAGCCCTACTGTACTGCATTGTACGTAAATGGAGCAAATTAATATAACATTACAGCGTACATCATGTAAACGATGCTTAGGTTTCTTACCTGAAGACAGAACACTTCTTCTTGAAGTCTCTGTCGAAGTTCTTGTTCACCTGACGTACCAGAGGCTGCTGTGAAGGGCAGAGAGGCAAGAATACTCGCAGCTTGTTCCAACTCTTCTTCCGTGTGACCCCGTGGTAACAGCGATTCTAATTGCTGTCGCTCATTATCTGTGAGACTTACATGAAACTGTCTTTGGGCCAGTGCCTTCAAATCAGCCCTGGACCTTTCAAAACTCCAATCGCCTACCTCAAACCATGCTTTGGCCATATTCGGTGATAGTTTGCTGGCAAGAACCGAAAGACGACCTATAATATTCTCCACGCATCTGTCAGCCTCTCCCTGTAATTTGAAAAGTCAGCATTACGCTACAGTAGCATACCTCCTCGACAAGTCAATGTTCAATTAAATAGAGTTTACTTTTTACAATTAACCCGTTAAGTCATTGATTCCGTTAAACTGCAATTTGTCTGTAAGCACGTGAAAGATTTTCATTTACCCATTTCATTCATTTTTACAATAATATAAAAATGGTGACACCCAATTTACCAAAAAAAATCCAGTCTTTTTCTATTTGTCAACCACCAGGCAATGACCCGATCCGAAGACGAAGTAAACAAAACTTTCTTTGAACAAAAATTTTGCTTTTTTTGATTTCTAGGTTTTACCACTAAATGTATTCGAATGAGAGCAAAATGTTTTCATGCCATTGTCTGAGATCTGCCCTTGGTAGTGATATTTGTCAAGTTGGAATTGGATTGTTACTTTATTGATAAGGTCCTGATTAATTTTCGGCAAACTTTGTAGGCCTACATGGTGTTTTCGGTGAATTGGGCATTATCAATCAGTATGATTGTGTAGTCAGAATACGACACTTATATTCAATATATTCAACCCAACCTCAACATTGTAATATTGTTTTCCAATGTTTTTGAAAATAAACAACTTTTGACTTTCACTTACATATCGATTCAGCTTTTAACCTCAACCTGAGCACATTTTTCTTGATTTAGAAATCGGGTAAATTGAGCTCAAAATAATGAAATCGTCAGTTTAGCTTTGCAACGCGAAGCACCTTTAAAGGCGCAACCGTAAATGCACTCGTTGATTGTAAAATTGATATTGAAAATATACTCTTATCACCTCATCAGATAAACTAAACTAACATGTAACTCTCTAACACTCCCCACAAAACGCATCTCGGCGCCAGAGCTACAAAGGCGTGTATCAAAGCATATACTGTAAACTAGCAAAATTTGCTTTTTGAAGATAAATTCGTTGGAAAACGAGCTAACTTTTTAATTCTGGGTACTAGTCATAGCAATATTCGTTTAGTCCTCACCTCATCGTCGTTATCTTCCTTCGGTAACGATGGAACACATCTATCTACCCACTTTCTTTGAGAGAGATTGGAGATAAATTTGAGAGCCCAATCAGTTTCTTCATCTAATAACTCATCACCGTCAGTTCTCAACCAACGCGCAAGGCAAAGGGCCACTCGTGCAAGCATTTCTAGCTCCTCTTTCTCAACTGGTCTCCGTAATGTTCCAGCCATGGCTTGACAGAGGCCTTGCCAAGCTTGCTGCTTTTCTCCGGCTTCCCACAGTACTTTAGCTACTTCCTGCTGCAGTTCCAGGTCAAGACCAGAATCTGATATCAACAGCTCACTCAGACCATCTAATTTGGTGTTTTCTCCGATGAGAAGTCTGGTAGCGGCCTGAACGTTTTTGCATTGGCGACACCAGCGCACAACCGACAGAATTTTGTCGACTGGCTTGCGATCGGGTAGGAAGTGGTTGGTGAGTTTACGGAGATGCAACTGTGGCAGGGAGAGTACACCATGACCCGGAGATTGATCTTGACACAACTGTATACCACGCACACTTGAATATATCAAGTCAGGAAGCGAAGCCGGCCAATGAAGACCGAGACCACCGGCTAGAGCAGCACAATCAATCAATGAGGCCTTGGAGGTCTTTTCAACACGTGATGAGAGCTCTGATGTTAGAGAGGAATAGAGTTGTCGCTTCTGAAAGAGATCGAATCCGATTATAGCAGTAGCATAGAAACATTGCAGCCAAAGATTGAGTCAATTAGGGTAATGTACACGCAGACTGTACAGCGCACACACTGATCATATTAATTCATTTATTTGCTGATGTGATAGAAAATATCGAAAAACAACGTAAAAAATAAATTCGGACATTGCCTGACAAAGTATAAGAGCAGTATTTAGCATTTCATACGCACTTTCACATATTGCAAATATTTCAGGTGAATGTTTTGTCATTAACAATAGCAGTAGACAAGTTATCTGAAATTGATTGCTACCAGTTAAAGCGAAATAAAATTTTAGCGCATCTTAACGAATATCAAAATAATTTATCTATATTGTCAAACAGTAAGTGTAGTCACTTAACAAAAGATAGGGATCTTGATAGATTCGTGATGTGCCTTCGTAAGGCATATCGATTGACATCATTCAAAGAAAAATGTTGCAACAAGAGTGAGTTTAAGATTCATTTAAACTGTATGTATGACTAAAATGTTTCACTACATTTGTCGGGAATAATGAACTTCTAGTAAACCATACTGATTCCATTGCTGCAATTGCACGGCCGATGTCTTGGATTAGTTGCTTTCAATTAAATGTAAATAATATTGCACTATCAGTTCCAAATTTGTATGAAAAATAAATGCACAAAACGCATGCATACGTGCAGCCGCATGTCCTCAATCAATCGATTTTCAGATGAAAAGATTCAACTTCGTACTGGAAAGTATAGAAGTTGACTGAAGCTAAATTGATATTTGAGTACAAGGATTGTATTCACAACATTCACAATTACCTGCGAGGCGAGAACATCTTCAGCCATCCAGCCAGGTTTCTTTTCTTCATCCCAGGTCTGTAAGCGACTCATACATGACCAATACCGCCATTGTTCAGCCTTTGAATGTAAAGTTTCACTGGCAGGACCTGAATGTGGACCAGAGCTCGCCCATCGAAGAAGGCGTTCTCTCAGATTTCGAAGTCCGCGAATATCATGAAGTTGAGAATAACAATGAACTAATTCGTCCAATGCACAGCGGGCTACTGCCTCTGGCCTTGTGTTGTTCGACTGGGGAGTGGTGGCAGGTTTAGTGAGTAGAACCACATCCCCTGACTGTTGACAGAAGAAACGAAAGCATTTACCGCCAATTATACCGTAGCAATATTGTATAAAGGGAAACAATGTTCTAATAGTTGATGTGTCAAAGGCCAAGGCTGATAAATTTTGACTCGCAGCCAAGAAAAAATCATATAGAATTATTCTAAAAAATGATTGATTCAATGAGGACAATGCTAATTGGCAAATATCATCAGTCCTCATTAAGATTATTTAATTAAATAGCTAAAATTACTTAGAACTTTATTTCAATGATATACGGATGTTTTATCCAGGGCCCTTTTCGTCAACCTCGAGTCGAGTCGAGCCGAGTTAGGCAAAATTTTCATCGATATTAAGAGGCAAATATGTCTTCATGCCTACTTAGGTCAATAAAGGCAATGAAGAGAATAAGAAAATAAGGTATATGACGACGAAAATCGTTGATCGAGTGAGTGGGTCATTCTTTAGTAAGTACACTATATGTAATTGTGGACATTATATATAGTGTACATTAAACAAATACAAAAAAATCTATGCATGCAATCATTTATTTGAATTATTTTTGTAATAATTTTTTTAAAAACCTTTTGTTTAAGCATTGTATATATTTTACCTTGTAGGCACATTGTACAATAATTATTAAGCAAGCGTGCCACTATTCTGAATACCGTACAGGGTGAGAGAGAGAACATCGTTCAGTTACTATTAGGAAATTGACAAAAGACCAATTTCATCTTTAACGAGTTAACTTAAACCTGTCTTTTTCGCAGTTATGAAGTGCTACGTCTACTGGTCGCTTTTAAATCTCAGAGGAAGCCCTATTATTTAACATTTACAGAAATTAACGGAGCTCGCAGTCTTTAATCAAGTTTTACACTATTGCAATATGCCTTAATCGATTTTTCTGTTTCTATCGAATAGTAATCTATTCAGTATATTGCAATTAAACAGCTTGTATAGTTATTCATCACTTTAGAGAACAGTACATCATACTGTCTGATAAGCTAAAATAACATGTCCGAATTGCGTTTTGCAAAGCTAAGTTTTTGAAATAGAAATAGAATAGAATCTTTTCCCTTTGGCTGATGTGATTGGCCGTCGTTAAATGTGACTGAATTTATGGAACAATTCATTGCAACTTCAACAATATTGCTGTGACCAGGCTGTGACCAAAACATAGTGCTAAATAAAAACGCTTAAGTGGTAAGCCATTAAAGAAATCAAATGTGATCGAAATTAAAAAGTTATGCAAACACGAGGTATTTTTACACATGTTCGCCAACTCGATTCAAATACACATCGTCGTTCGAGAACTCGTCGAGTTGCTCGAGTACTCGAACGGTATCACAAAATGTCGAGTGCTCGACTCGACTCGACATTTTTGAGTACTCGCAGGGCCCTAGTTTTATCATTGTATAATGATGTCAAACTTCACATAATGCATGCATTTTCGATATCAAACATACTGAATTAAGTGAACAAAAATGCCTTCATCATGCTTGGCTTCCAGAAAAGCTATCATGCAGTTTGCTTCTTTCGATCTCCTTGCTGATTTGCATAAGTTCATTATTGACGCTGATATACGCTTGATAAAGCTTCATAAGCACGATAATTAATAATAATCTCTGTTTATATTGTCCAAAAAAAATTCTAGTCCTCTTCTCAATTCATGCTAAGGTTTTGGATTCGGTGTTTATCAAATATCATTTCGTATCTGGCTCCATACCCAAATGTCCAACAGAGGCACGTCTATGCTTCTTGGAGAACAGGGAGTAGGTGTATCCCCACCAAGTCACCGATTATTTAATTTTGATGTCTAGACCTCTCGTCTTTCAAAAACACTAAATGGTGATGCTTGTCCCATACTGTTAACATAGCACACCAAATTACTATGAGACATTCCCATCGAGATAGAGTGCTGTCTCATAGTCATAACTGAAGCTGATGCTAAAGATGAAACATAGGATCCTGTATGTGGAACTTTGACGCTGATTGAACACAGCATGGGACTAATTTCTTGAAATTGCCAACATATATATTTGCGGTTTACTTCCCATGGTCACGAATGCAGGGGTCATACAAAACTTGAGCGTGATGAGACATGACATGCTCGGTGCTCGACGGCACAGCATAGGAACACCCAGAGACAAGAGCGCCTCTCCACTCGGACTGCCACTATTAACAGCATACAAATTGTGGGCTAAGCTAGTTTCCTAGAGGTTGAGTGTGACGTTTTTATCACGACTCCTTTGATCACAATACAGACTGTACAACCAGGCAATATCAATAAGTAATCCAGTGTCGTTTGATAACAATCTTTTTTTAGCTCAATGGATATGTGTACTTCAACCAGTTGTTCTTTTGCGATTTTCTTGATATTAGAGGTGTGGTGTTTACTAGAGGGCGGAGTTTATTAAAAAGTCGACCTCTCAACTGCGGCGCTAATTAGAGGGGTCGTTTGGTGGAGGAAATGCGGAGATTAATACTTGCAATCTCTTTGTGTCGTTGTTAGTTTGATAATCGGGCTAGCCGTGAAACAAAATGTATGCTTATAGTAATGGATGTACATATAAGATCCTTTCAATTCGCCTAGTCTAGATTATAAAAGAAAACTATTTACGCTCAGTTATCAAATATTGAGCACTTTCTGAGACCATCTTTCTATAGACCATTTTGATTGCAGAACGTAAAATGGATTTAAATGATAAAATCAAAAAAATTTACTTATCTGATTAATTGTTTAACCTTTCATCTGATAACAAGTCTTAGTCGCTATTGTGTGTCTCATCTCGTGTTATCCGCACTTTCCATGAATGTTCATGCAATCGTAACTGTCATTTT
>CAJQUW010017051.1:0-98920 GCA_907163375.1 Prostheceraeus crozeri
CCTGTTTCCTGAACATCTCCAACTGTCCCTACGCAAAGTTGAAAGCAGACCGCTCTCTGAAACTGACCAGTTGTTCTTCTGCAATCAATTCAGATCCAACAGAGTAGTTTATTCGAAATTTTGTCACAAATACAGCGCAAAGGTGAAAATTTGTCTTTCTTTCAGTCCTGTAATCGAATTAGAATATGTACTTAATTGTAATATGTAGCAATTGATTGAATTTCTGAAACTTCGATTAAAATTAAATTCAATTAAAACAAAATCTTAAAAATTGGTATAATTTTGGCACAAATTTAAATTAATTAGTATAAATATATTATTATCTATCAACTATTAATACATTGGCATAAATTTTGATTTCACCTCGATGTTCAATGAAATGATGAACATGTGAAATATAGGATTACATATTTGCACCACTATTTTCGACTTTTCGTATAATATAGTAATCTTCGCGATAGTATACGAGCCGTGTCAATGCTTCTATTCCCGGATAGAGTACTATTTAGCAGTGTTCGAAAGTGGGTTAGTGCGAAAATATTGTTGTAATTGATTAACAGTATCTAAAACAATTTGGTATAGAGTGTATTGAATCACACCCCATGGTACACCATTTATACATTATAAACCATGCTATTTTTCTTGATAAAGAAAGGGTCAATTACTGTTTGCTCTAGAGGCTATGAGGAAACATATTAACTTCATTTCTCGTTTTAGATGCATCGAAGCAAAATGGTTGGTTCAATCAATTTCTCATTAAAAATGCTGTTTTGGATCCTGCATTGCACTTCAATTGATGTCTGTCAATCAAAGATGTGTGAGACAAAAGATAGACTTACTTATCTATGTGAGGATACAGACTTGACATCTATTCCCAAATTTGACGATGTGTCTTATGGGATTGATAGAATGGTTTTTCGAGGTTCAAATCATATATCAATTCTGAAAAATAATGCATTCCAGAGTTGGGGAAAATCAATTTCTCTGTATTATTTGCAATTAAAAAATGCTTCGATCACCAAAATAGAAGCAGGTGCATTTAATTTTCTGTCGAAGCTTGAGACACTGATTATTGCTCATAATCCATTAGATTTTGGCACCGGGCTGACACCAGAAGTATTTCGACCGCTGAAGTCCTTACTGATCTTAAAGATACAACATTGTTCAGTAAAAGTAATTCCGAGTGGGCTCTTCCGTTTCATGCCAAAACTTAATAGACTTGAAATAACTAAGTCAACACTCCCACTTTTAACAATTGAAGCTAATGCTTTCAAAGGGTTAGCTAGACTACATCTTCTTGATCTTAGTTTCAATAATTTATCCACACTTCATAAAAATGCAGGTATAAATCTTAAAACCCTACGAAAGCTCAGTCTTAATGGAAATATACTGAATTGTGATTGTCATTTGAGATGGATATGGAAATGGGAGAAGAAAGAGAAGCAGCCGGAAGCGCCATGTTCATCTCCGGCAAAATTGGCTTCGCGGAGTCTGTTTGATTTAGAGATGGATGACTTGGTGTGCCATGTACCAATGCCAAAACCTATAATCCTCAACAAAATCGCAGAAAAATCAGTTGATCGAGGAGACAACTTCACTTTCGTTTGTCGCATTTCATCCAATCGAGCTGCAAGCATCACATGGTTCAGACGGCACAAAAAACTATCGAATAGAACGAACGGACGAATGATATATGAATCAAATCGGACGGAGTTTGCATCATATTTGACCATCTATGACGTTGCCGCTATTGATAAGGGCGAGTGGACTTGTCAGGCGAAAAATAGAGATGGACAAGCTTATTTTACATTCAACCTCAACGTTCGACATAATATTGTATATGCACCGTTTAGGTCATCGGGACATATCGTCATTTTAGTTGTTATAGTCTTCAAGCCTATAATCGTTCTTATTTTACTGATCTTTTTTTGCTGCAAAGTGCTTAGACCTCAGACTGAGATGCCGGCACAACTTCAACTTCCCATCAGAGAGCACTGAATGCGTCAACAAAAACAACAGCTGAGAGAATTTATATAGGTGTCCAGTAGTCATCAAACAATCTATAATTAAACTATTTTGTTATTTTCAAGCTTGCCCTGAAAAATGTCTGCATCTGATGGGTGTCTGTCTGTCTGTTTTGAACTAGAGAAGTTCGAATATATTGTTACATAAACATCACTCTTGTTTTTCTCATCAATAAGTGTCAGCGTTTCCATGAAGGCTAAATAATTTTCTTCAGTTAGTCCTTACTGTGCCTTGTAAGTGCAGTGATTACTAACTTGTCTTCAATATATCCTTCGTTGATAAATTTTAAAAATGACTGACTCAATTGGAAATGTAATTGCAGTTATCACTCAGAAACCTAATGCCTTGAAAAAGCCTACTAAAGCTCGTCTAATAGACATGTGTAAGTATCTCTCAGATTAGGCTAGACTGCATTTAGAAAACTAGAAAGCATACTGAAGAATAAGAAAGTCAAAAGGAATCTGAAAAAGAAAGCATTCAATGAATGCATGCTACCGGTCATGACTAAAGGCAGCGAAACATGGTCACTGAGTAACACCCATATGCAGACCTTAGTAACTTGCCAAAGAAAGAATGCAGCCACCGTTGGGCAGGACATGTCGCAAGAATGACAGACAACAGGTGGACTGTGAGAACAACTGAGTGGATTCCCAGAGAAAATAGAAGACCAAGAGGAAGACCAAAGACCAAATGGTGGGAAAAGCTGTTGCGATATGTGGTACCCTACTGGATTCGGAATGCCCCAGACAGAAATTTGTGGAGAGACAGTAGAGAGGGGTTCCTCCTTCGGAAGAGATAATACCGTGATGATGAGATATCTCGAAATCGAAGTAGTATACATTGAAATAAAGCGCTGTGAGCACAGGCCTCTCTCTCTCTCTGCCCCTCTCCAATATGCATGTCAGCAGAAAACGAAGTTGTTACCAATTATTTCGCGTGACCAGCTTTATCAATGGTGAGCGTGCAGTAGGAGATTAAATAGGAAAGCATAGACCTTTTTTAGGTCAATACATGTCGCACGCTATGCTCGCACAATCAAAAACAAATTAGTGCTGGTAAACTTTCTTTGTACGAGGTGAGGGGAACACCAAATATTTCGCCCGTTAGGCTTCAGCGGTGGTGTGCAAGTGACAGAATGTAATTTGCGTAACAATAAAGTGTCAAGCACGATCAATAGTTAATCAGAATAAAGGTAATGTTCAAGAAGCATAAAAATCCAATGTCTAACATGTCAAAGACCTTGCAGGAGACAATGAGATTCAACACAATAACTGATGATGCAGGCACCCTGTTGAAATGAATCCAAGTAAAAGAATGATACATGTAGTAATATACATGTAGTATATAAAATGCAGCAATTTACAAAATGAATTAAATTATAAATTTATCAGTAAAAAGATAACATGATGAATCATAAAAGCGACACTAAACGCATTGATGTGAAAATAACATCAAATATACCAGAAAATATTCTATGTAAAGAGAATGTAAAAAGTCATAGAAACCTGTACACAGTCAGAGGGTGCTACTTTGAAACAGCACGTAAATTTGGACCTCAAACCGAGATGCTGGCATAGAATGTTTAGTACAACTTCAGCTTCCCAGCAGAGAGCACCCCCGAATACGTCAACAAAAACAGCAGCTGAGAGAAATAATGCAGGTGTCCAATAGTCATCAAGCAATCTACAATAAAACTATTTCGCTATTGTCAAGCTTGCTCTGAAAAAATTTTGTATTAGATGGGTGTTAATCTGCATTGAACTGGAGAAGTTGCGAATATGTTGTTGCACAAACATCACTATTGTTTTCCTCATCAATAATGTCTCGTTAGTTACATGAAGTTACTTTTGTTTACCACACTGCAAATCTACATGTAATTCCGTCAATGCTCTGTGCAACCGATCCGCATGGACATGAGATAAGCAATCATCATATGATGTTAATTTCTGCAGACCCGTCACCTGCTGACAAACTGCTGGCATGTCTTCTAATTAAGTACACCAGTTAAAGTCAAAGTTTTGCATAACAACGTCTTTGTCAAGCTTTCCGTCCATTCATGATGTCTCAATGTGCAACTCTTCCTGTCATCACCGCTCTTTGTAATTGTCAATAAGATTTATTGTTTTTATCATTATTAAAGCTTCGTTGGTGTCTATTTTAAGAGATTCTTGAACTACGAAAAAAAGGAATTGATCCTTTATGTTTCCAGCTCTTTGTCCATTCTTGAGAGACAGTACAACGAAGCTGGAGAGTGATAATAATCGCAAACGCATCTCATTGAGGAGATTGACCTGGCAATGCTAGAACGATATTATGTGACATCCATCAGCAGGGTACCCTCAAAAGTTTTTGACTTTTCATTTTGTACTATAAAAGGAGTTTTCATAATAGTATTTCAATAGAATTTTCGTCATTTGACAGATTGTAAACGTGTCTTGTAGAGAAAAAATCCCTAATCATTGGATCAAAAGTCTAGGAAAATCTAGTTAGTAGAACTTCCTGAAATTTCCACTTGAAGTCACAAGTTTTTTGGAAATATAGAAGCAAGCTTGCTCCAATAAAATCGCGGATGCAGATCGCAACAGTCAATCAAAATAAAGCGTTGCAGCTTTGTCTCATTTACTGCATTTAACTTACACATGGCTCTCACCAAGGACTACTGCAGTTTCTATGCTGTTCAAGACAGACTTGTAATAGTCCTTGCTGTCAACCATAGAACTAGATAATATACCTTTTCCATTTCTATTTGGATATAAGCAAGTTCAATTTAGTTTGCAGAAATATCTCTGGTAAGAAAGTAAGTTTGATTTAGTATAAGTAAGATCAATTTAGTTTTTGATAATGAGATGGTTCTCCACGTGCCCGGATTCAAGTGTTAAATATAACAATTTATATATAACATTTATATTTAACAATTTAGTTTTTCTTTAAATATCTTTGATTTATTCCCAGTGTGTCAATTGTGAATCGATGACGATTTGAATTTATTAAAATTTTGAATTTCACTGTAATGCTAGAATTGTGTTAGCGCTATTAAAATTCTGATTACCATAGTTTGAATCATATTCACTCGAAGTGTCGTTCAAGAATGTTGAGAGGGAAATATAACACGATAAGCTTTACTGATCGGGAGCTCCTTGTCAATGCATTTAATGACAACAAGGATTGGTTAAATTTAGCCAATTATCTTGGTATAAAGCCCCAATCAGCGAGGAATGTGATTGTGAACTATAAGAAAATTGGTCGGATCGAGGCCAAACAAAAAGGCGGCTCTAGGAATGTCAAAGTTGACGACGAAATGATGGCGGTTGTACAAGAGTTCATTGAACAGAAGCCAACAGCAACACTGAATGAAATGATTGCATTATTGAGACAGCGACTACCTCAAAAGCCAACAATTTCGCATCAAACGTTAAGTGCTCGTCTTGATGGTTTATTTTATACACTAAAAGATGTCAGGTCTGTTCCTATTCAATGGAATACTCCAGAAAGAAAGGAAGAAAGGCGAGAGTATGCGGAGTGGTGCTTCGGTGACGGACTTTCAGTCAAGAAAATCTACATTGATGAATTTGGCTTCAATGTATGGACATCAAGAACGAAAGGGAGGTCTCTGTCTGGTGAACGTGCTGTGCGTTTGGTGGAAGGACAAAGAGGTCAAAATCTAACTCTTTGTTCAGCTATCAGCCCCGAATTGGGCCTGGTTCACCATCTTCAAACTCGTGGAGGTATGAGAAAAGCACGGTTTGCTGATTTCTTGTCGGAAGTCGCTGAGTTGATTGAAGTCACTGATGAGCATTATGCAATCATTTTCGACAATGCTCAATGTCATGGAGAAGATAATCATTTGGACGACTCTGCAGTTATTCGAAAGTTGCCAAAGTATGCTCCATTTCTGAACGCTTGTGAAATGGCAGGATCATGCCTTAAAGCAGCAGTGAAAAGACGGCTGTCGGATCCCGTAATTCAACGTGAGCTTCATGACAGTTCAACAAATGAAGGACTTCACAATCGTCGGATGAGAATCATTGAGCGTGAAGTTCTTTCTTGCCTCCATGTCATAACAACTTCCAAGTGCCAACACATTCAAACACATACATTGAAATATCTTCCTAAGTGTCTTCGTGGTGAGAACATTTTTGATTAGTTATTTAACATTGCAAATAAAAAAGTTGTTTATGTGATCTTTTGATATTTTGCCTTCTTGAAACTCTAAGGGAGCACTAGGAATTATTATCAAAGATATCTAAAGAAAAACTAAATTGATCTTACTTATACTAAATCAAACTTACTTTCTTACCAGAGAAATTTCTGCAAACTAAATTGAACTTACTTATATCCAAATAGAAATAGAAAAGGTGTAGTTATTAATTTCTATACTGTCAACAATATCAGCCATGTTTTCTATGTTGTCTTTTCCAAGGAGGTCTAGATATCTATAATTGTACAGAAGGCAGAGTACAATTATAGATATCTAGACCTCCTTGGTCTTTTCCAAGCGCGGCTAGATTTCTCGGTCACTAGTTCAAAAACAATCTTAGCTATATTTGCAGATGTAAACTGATGCATATTTCTACAAGTTAAGTCGCAAATGGGCGAGTTTTACCATCAATAAACGATTAGTTTCACAACTACCGTCTTGTCAAAACGCACAGATGTTCAAGCCGCCAGATCGAAGAAGCGTTTAGGCCCCCTCACCTTGTAGATACTTTCTTAGGTGCCAGTATGGTGTATGATAAATATTTGTATAGGTTAGGACACAAAGTTTCGTGTTTTTCATCAATAATCGAAGTCGCTTTGCAAGCACTCTTGTGAATATGCATAGAAATTCAAGCATTTATATCAAAAGCAAGTTTACGCACACTTATCTTCTAATATACATTCCAAGGTAACTGTCAATGCAAATTGATGCAGATTCGCCTATGGTAAAGGGAAAATCTTCGAGTGTTTCTATCACGTTTATAATACTGGAGTGCGTTTTCATACTCCACCTGGGTTTCATTTGCAAATTAAACACTTTCTCTTCATCGCCCTACTATTTAAAGACACCGGCATTTTGCTTCTTCGGAAATCAATCGCAAATTGTCCAGTTAATTTAGCATTATTTGCCAATTTGTATTGCGGCTTACTATGTTCGATGTCATATAGCTTATAATTGCTCGTTTGAGAAACATATCACATCCATTCAATTTGTCGGGAGCGGCCTTAAATCAACCACACGGGATGACTTCCAAAATTAATTTTTGCAAGAATCAATTTGTGAATAGAATTTATCACTTTTATCGCAGCTTTGCTGCTCAAAGGGTCTCCAATATTTTGGCATCTTTATGTTTGCAAGTCATTGATGTTTGTTTCTTCTGTGCTTCTTGCACAGTCTTCTTCATTGTAATTTCTCAGTTCTAAGCCTTCGATATTCATCGCACATTTTGCGATGCAAAATTTATATACATGCCTTCCAGGCTTTACGGAACCGCAAAGATCAACGCGTGCTGCAGACAAAGCCCTGGAAGAATTAAAAGTTGTTTTGGAAATAATTTTGCGACATACATGCCATTATACCAGTATACAATTAATTGCACTACCTTAAAGAGTTATCAAAAACAATTGCCATCGGTGGCAATTAATTAATTGCTACAAGAAAATTGTCATTTATTCATTAATCCCGTAGAATAATTGTAGCTGATTGATTGGTGCTATCACAATTGCAATTAATTGCGATTGATCGATTTGTAATGGAAAGGTGTTTAATATTGGCTGCTTAATATACAATGCCTACTTGTTTCAATAAAACGTTTCACTATAATTGTGTTGCACAAACTTTAGTCAGCTTTTGAGTAAAATTTAACAATATCCACATCTTCATACTGACCGCCCAAATTAATAGTAGGACATTCACTATGCGACTTGCATGTAGCCAAGATTGCTTAAGTGAAATATCAAAGTAGAAATTTAATGATTGTGTGTGTGTTATAATCAGATGGCAATACGCTAAATGGTAAAAATCAGATGGTAATAATCAAATTGCAATAAATTGATTGATGAGACCAATTAATAGCAATCACTCGATTGTTGCCTTCAAATAACAATCATTGATTAATTAATCAAATTAGCAAGGGCTAACCTTAGGCGAAACACAATTAATAATTAATTAAATCATAAATCGCACTATTCAGTAAGTAAAACAATGTGAAAAATAAGAATAAAACATAGATGTAAAAAATGATAGGTAACAAAAAAAGGCCTGTGTAAATATAAGTAGAGTAAGAAACAAAAATAGTAACTTGCACGAAAAACATATGGCCTTCTTAATACTAAGACCAATATTGCATTATACATTATTATTATACCTACAACCAGACTTCTCAATAATTCATGAAATGCATTACACTTGTCATCAGATTATGTAAACTATTAAAATTACGTATTACAGTAATTGTAATTGAAAATACTTAACCTAGATAATTGTTATTGTACATACAATTAAAACAAACTCTAACTACAAAACTGATAAACAAATTTTTATGGCAGTCAATGCTGAAACTAAAACTTGCAAACATACATGTACATGATTTATGCAACTTAATTTCTTGAATTGTCATCATCATCCAGTTCGGTATTTTCAATATCTAATTAACATTCTTCCGTCATGGTTGCATGGAAATCAATTCCTATAAGTATCTTGTTATTCAATTTGAGCATAATTGAATATTAGACACCGAAGTAAGTTCACCTCTACTAGAAAACTAGAGTATGGACTGATAATTTAATGTTGAGCAGAAGCATTGCCTTTCCTGGTTTTGGCAAGTAGTCTACTTAAATATAGACTTCACAAAAGATGGCAGCTATATGAAAAATATATACTTTCTAGTATTTCAGAATAAAGTATCCTCTTTATTCATCTTTAGCAGTTTCTTAGTAACTCTAAATGACATTTATTTGGTAGCTAGCTCGCTAGATAAATCTGTTTATACCCTGTGATAAACCTGTGGTCATTCGCTGAGCTGGAACCGCGTCGCATTTTCGGCCCTGCTCCGGCCTGGGCCCGCATCAACTCCAAAATATAAGGCCTGAGCCCGGCCAGGATGAATTTTGTATCAGGATATTTTATTGGTTATCTCGAACTTAGCCATCCTTAATGAAATATCAATTGCATTAGTTGAGTGTAATCGCCTTAAGAATCATTCTAAAAGTCTAGTTGTTGATTACATGATCGAATGATTAAGGCCTATGTACCATCTGTAAGTAAATTGATAAGTGTTGAGAAGTACGTAAGATGAATTGCGTGGAAAACGAATTGCACTGAAGACATAAAGCTTATTTGAAAGAGTGAATCATTAAATCAAAGGTTGAACTAAATATTCAATCGACTCTTTTGACCAACATTCATTAGAAATGTTTCTTGCCAATCGTCTATCGATTGCTGTTTCTGGTTGAGAAAGCATATTAATGACTATTCCGTCGTATGAGGGATTTTTTTCTCATCATTGCTTAAGAACCACGTTGATAAGTCGCCATATGAAAATGATTGACAGCATTTAAATGATCAAATGAGGAAAATAATTCTGATTTCAGACATAATAAATACCGACCCGGGTATTAGATATTTCATGTCCGGAGCCGTGTCAGCTCTGGCTTATTCGAGTAGCAAAATTAGTCTTTTATTTGTTAAATTAATTAATTTATTTTGTTTGTTGTTTCTTTTCTTAACAATGTTAGCAGAATTACAAAACTAGATTTATAGATTTCAAAGAATTTTTATATAGATAATCAAAAAATAAGCCGGTGTAGTTTCAATCTGTGTACAAAAAGTTCTAAAAAATCCAAAAGCTTGTTGACCGTAATGCTTAGTAATTGCTTGAATAAATCGATGATTTCAAGCTAAATAGCGGAAATATTTCCTGTACTCGTTGTATTATACGTAGTAGTCCAGTCATTAATAATATCGTTGAAAGCAGTCTCTTTGAGGATCAAACTGATCGCAATCGAAGAGAGGCAGCCGAAGAAAATGCATCCTCGCAGGATCACCAACTTCCGAAACTTTTCATCGCTGATGTCGTGATTGTCAGTCAGGAATTCGAAGTTAGAGCTGATGGAGCGTACCCGAGGATAACTCTGTCGAACTTTCTCTTTTGACAGCAAACCTGCAAAAAATAGTATTTTTCAGAATGTTAAGTATCCACGCTAGAGATGCATGCACAGCTGCATACAGTTATTCAATTTGCTACCGTGGGGGGGGGAAGGGGCACGACACGACACGAACACGATAAACATCAAAAATAATCAGCACGAACGCGAACACGAGAAGATACGGACCTGACCTCGCAGTGTGGTGATACTGGTAGGATTAAAGATGCAAGCCATTATCTGACACTTCATGTATTATTCATTCAATTGCTGTAGAAAGGACCCATGCTTGAAAATGAACTAACATTCTTAAAATGAATCTGTGTTCAATTTGGTCAGTTTTCAAAAAATTTGAATTTTTCCCAATATCGCGCATCCAAAATATCATCACACTATATCACATGTGTCATTCAAATGATCAATCGAAAAGCACCTGTGACATTTTATTTATCTGAGTGATGATTGGGAGTGAAAACCTTTAAATCTGTTTATTCAAGGAAACCACTCGCTTTCCTTATCGTTTGACAGAGGAATTATCCACTAATTGGAATTGGTCGGTGTGCTCTCATACGCGCGTACGGTCTCATAACCAGTGCACTAACCACTTTTTAATTTTGGCTGTGTGAACTGATTTTTCATCCGTATTCTAGCAGAAAAAAAGTGTGTAAAAATTTTCGATGCTATACATAGAGTGGTATTATGTCAGCACCATGGATACTTTGTATTTCAACTGAAACGATGCTGCCAACTCACTTAAAATCCTGAACGACAATACCCCACAACTTGTTCTCAGAAACTTCCACAATTAGCTAGACAAATAGGTTGCAAAATGTTGACAAACATTATGCAATGCTTTATATCGGCATTGATGTCAAATCATAATTTTTTTCGATCCTATCATTTACTTAAGCAATATATCAAACCTCCATTTTAGTCTACCATTACACCAGGTGTTCCAAAAACAATTTCCACTTGGTTTAAATCGATGACCTTTCCAGCTAAGTCAGCTTACTGAGGGTCCTTTGTGGTGTCCGATTGAGCCAACCCACCAACAAAAATGTCTGACATTACTCATTCAGTGGAGTGTGGAGTAGTATGATGAACAATTTTCACTTGATTTGAATCGGCACCTTTTTTCTGAAATTCGTGCGATATTTAATCATATTTCAGCAACCAAGTATATTCATTTCGCTATTCTGATGTATTAAATCATATTTCAGCAACCGAGTCTATTAATTTCGATATTCTGATATAATGCTGCCAAGCTTTCATCACTGAAGCATCATTTAGCAAACTGGTGAGCGGTATACTGTACATTTGAAACCTATAAAGAGCTGCAATTATTTGAAGTGCAATTTCAGGAAAATTTATCTCACGATAATATTTTTTCTATACTTAACTCCCTTACTACATTAGCATTCACAACATGTGGCTCAAAGTGCATCGAAGGACAACGTAATATGCGCAGCCTACAAGAAGGAAAATCTATATCATCGGAAAATCAAATATATCTAAGGTGGAAAATCTATCTATGAATTTGCTTCCCACCGGGAAAGCTATCTAATTTTCTGTTTCCCATCGGAAATCAAATGTGTGGGAAATTCTAAAATATAACACTGGTGTTCCATTTTATATTCTCTCGGAATCTATTTTCATGTATTTAGCTTCCACCGCGGAAAGTGCAATGCTTTGTAACATCTGCGCCAAAACATCACATGTGATATATCTTCTGCACGGAAATTACACCGGCAACAAAGTCTGCCTCAACAGCTGTTTCGTTTTCCATTTGAAACTGATGAAAATCAGTGTCTCACCACTTTTATTACTTTCTCGTGATTTAGAGCAATTATAGGCTATTATCAACACCAAATAATTTTCCTTCGATTAATTAGTATACAGTCCTAATATGAATGCGTGACATGTATAATGTAATACGTAAATGAACTGAAATCAATCATGATTATGGAACTACATCTGATTGCATTCGACATGTTTCTCGAATATGGGGATTCTCGAATGAACAAAACTTAGTTAGTAACCATGACAGCCATGACAACCATGATAACCGGACCACAGCTTCAATAATACCCGAAATTCGCTTTACAAGACAAATGTGATGCTACGCATACTGCCGTTGTTAGATTAACAACAGTGAAATTAAATAAACGATAGATCAAATTGCCATGCAAAAGATGTGCAACTGGTAGGATTCGAACCTACGACCAAGCTTAACTAGACCTGTGCTCTGCCAACTGAGCTACGAGCCACGTATGCGACTGTGTCAATTGGCAGGATCAAACCCTCACCATCACACATCAGTTGTTATAGCAATTATAATCAATGAATAAGTAACTCGTCACAATTGTGACCGCTGACATTAAGGCAAGTAGCGGGGATCGATTGTCCACCAAAGTATCTTAAACCATGTCGTGAATGCAATTAACAACAATGAAATTAAATAAACGATAGATCAAATTGCCATGCAAAAGATGTGCGATGGTTGATGGTATTCATAATCAAATATTTCAAATTTGCACTATTCAAATATAAAAATTTCATCACGATTTGTTAATCACTACATTCTAACTTGCAGTGCATGGAAACATATTCCGTGATACTACGATATCAAAGCCAGTATGCCATCACTAGATATATCATCTACATATTATTATACCACGATAAGATTTAGAAAGATCCACATCTTACTTGTTCTTTCATTTGGTATCATGTTTTGTTGATGCAGTTTAACTCGCTCCATAGCCTGAAATTGAAATAAAAGAACCATCTGAGAAGTTTAAGAAGTTACCAGTACTCAACATTCAAATATCTCAATTTCGTCAGTTTCCTTTCAGCTGCTCCCCGTTAAAAGGTAGACTATGCGAAACCGTGGCGGCTCGTCCATTAGGGCACTGTCCCACCTAGCAAATGTTGACTAATTCTGCAGACTATGAAATTAGCTTGACTCTGGTGAAAGAATAGGTTGATCTAGCTATTATTGTGTCAGATAAGAAACCGAACCATCAATTACAGACGAAACATTGATAGAATAAAATATTTATCAAATGAATATGTGAATGCCATCAGGGGCATGCCTTTCCATTGGCATTAACATTTTTCGAAGTTGTCATACATGAGAGAGAAATTGTCAAATTCAGCAAATAGGCAGTGTCGAAGGAGCCCTCAGAGCCTCTCACTGGCTAATCCTGTTTCCGTTTTCACCAATAGACACAGAGTCAAAGAAACATTAATGCATCGTGGGATGTGAGGGCACCCTGACGAAATTTAGTACCATGTGAATATGTGATAACGATGGGCTTACTGCTCAGTTTGTTGATTTCTACACTGTAAATTGTAGACCGACAATTATCCTACAAAATTACTGACAAAATCAACCGACGATTGTCACCTCCAATATCCTGCGATATCCGACGATTTTGCAGGTTCTCCACCGACATCGAAACAGATGCTTTGTATGCAAATTAACTAAACAAAAGCTGTTGAATTTTGATTGATTTTTTCGATTAGTGATTGCTTGACTTTTGGACAATCTGTACTATTGTGTGACAAAAACCATGATTTATTTTGACATAAGTAATTACCAACATTTTTGATAAAATTTAAGCTGTAATTCATTGCTATTCATTTTGTCGCTTTTTGTCAGATATTGTAGGTGTTCAGTGGCAATCATCCTACAAGAACTAACAATGACCGACAAAATAGATTTTGTAGGATAAATGTCTGTCAATTGTCAGTCAACGGTTTACAGTGTACACTTCATTCAAATTTCAGAGCCGAAAACTACTTTGATCTCCTGTTATTTGTGAATGGTAAGGAATCCCACCCAGTTACTTTATTGAAAACTTAATCTCAGAGTGCGCTTAGTGCCTAGGAGTGTGCTAGGTTTGCCAGCTGTCTGATGGAATAGTGGATGGCATATACTCGTACTTGGGACGTGAGATTGTATATATCCATTTGGTTGACACTTCATAAATATGCGATGCAAGATTTCTTGGTAATTTGGTACGGCTAACTTAACATCCGCACCACCTCCAATTTTCATTCGACGATTTCTCGTAAACTGTGGCATTCATTATTTTGAAAAAAGTGATGGCACAAGCTGAGACACTCTCAAACTGTGTGTGGATGCTGTTTTCGAGAGTGGCTCACTCGATTTTCAATGTGGTCCGGATATTGGTGCCGTTAACTTTACACACGCATTTTTTGCAACATTTTAGAATGCTTCACTCACCTTTTCCGCTTCCTTATCCCAGTCCATTAATTTTAGAAAAATTGAAAATATCACGACGCTGCCTGCACAACCAATAGTTGCTCCAAGCCAAAACCCTGTCATAATATAAAAAATGCAATAGATTATACAGCTCTGATGGCATCAGGCTTGATAAAAATATATTAAAAGGTGATTTTTAACGACTCAGCAAGAACAAGAAATCCATCAATTACAAAATACACATAAATGAATATTCACTACACTGAAAAAAGTATAATATGAAGGTGCTAAATCATTACGTTTTATATTTCAAAGGAAAGACAGCGTAATCAAGTCGCACGCGTGAAGGGTTTCGCATTTTAGCTTGTCAACACTGATAACTAAATTTTGTTTGATTTGATTTAGTATTGCCAGAAAGATATTGCCACACACATGTGCACATGCACAAACATAATAAAATAGTGTAGCCTAAATATAAAATTTAGCCAACTCTAAAATTGAAAAATTGTGTCATCAAATTATTGCATTCATGACATCATCGCTGAGAACAAATTCAGTGATTGACACTTTTGTCTGACTCACCTGATAGTGTAAAGTCAGTCAATGTCATCAGTGGTACTCCTATTGTCATGCCAATGAACAAATAGCATCCAAACACAATTAGCGCTCCAACAGTTTGTCGACCACATCCGCGTATGGTGCCATCCATACCAGCCTGTTAAAACAGAAGAACAAAAGTCTGAATTTAAACCAGTAATTTATTCCTTTGTCTGAAGCGAGTTGGTTGCCCACGCAGTGATATTTCCGTGTTTCACTAAAAAATATACTGCTACGATACAGGATAATTGCACTATTTCATGAAATATGTAAAATGTATATACAAACAATCAGTCGGCTGCTTTTTAATTCTCGCACACATCAGATGTTCCGTTGCCTTGAGGTTCGGGTCTGCCCACTATTAATGAGGCCCGAGGGGCCGATACTTACTTCAATTATACAGATTTTTAAAATCCATCATGGCCAGTTTAGCCCATGAGCTTATGATAAATGATAAATGTTCAACACATCTCATGCTTCATGATGCCAGCATGCAAGTCTTTATAGAGCAGGGATGGTCAACCCCGGCTGGCGGTACCTTCTCATGCGGCCCAAGCACCCTTCAAGTATTGAAATCTATAGTATTGGATTTCTACAAAAATGATCTTTCTCGAGAAAGAGTTTTCCTGGCATTGTTAAACATGCCATCATCGTATCATCGATTTTTTTATAACTGCGAACAGATGCGTGTAACTGTTCTTTCGATTGAAAAGCTGTCATCGTTCAAGAATTACAGACAAAAATTTGGAAAACAGTGCGCATTGTAACATCGAACTTGACAAATGACATTGTCGAGTTGTCCTCAGCTCATCAATTCCAGAAAATTTATTAATTTAAGGCCTTCTATGAGCTTTTTTTATCAACTCTTTATATTCAGCTAGCTTTCCTGAATATTTAAATAGGGTCAGGTTTTCTATATGATATATAAAAAAAAATTTGAATTTTTGATTTCATATTGACATCTAAAAATGGACAAAAAAATTCTAGCCAAGATCCCTTCATCCCGAAAAGTTGTGCGTGTGGATCAGTTTCAATGCTTCATTCATCATCGAACCTTTTTTCTTTCACCAAACTGTGAATTCAACAAATTATCTCGAAATGTTGCAGAACCACGTTCGTCTCGAGTTGAGAAGATGAGGAAGCATATGATAAACAATCTTCATGCAAGATGGGCCTCCGACTTATTATGCAACTAAAGTTGGGCGATACTTGGACGCGATATTTTGTGCTTACCACATTATCTCTAGAGTGTGCAAACGGAATTGGCCATCACGCTCGCCGGACCTCAGACCGGTGGATTACTGGTTTTAGGGAACCCTGAAGGCTACAGTTTTTCAATGTCAATAACCGTTAAAGAATTTTGAAGCGCCATTGCGTCTTTTCTGCGACGTGTGGATTTGATGTTAGAAGGCGGTAGAAAGCATTTTGAGGACATCTTGTGACTTAAAAGCTTGATTTTTTAAAAGTCATTCAAATTAAGCCATCTTTGTTTTATAAAATAAAATCTCATGTTCTGAATATTCGAAAAATGTATTTATCTTCGAAATAAACTAATTTCAAGTACGTGATTTTTCAAAAAACTTTCTCCTTCGTTTTGAGACAACCTGTATTTATCAAGTCATTCGGAGCCAGCTGTTACCGAGTAATGCTTGGAATAGGAAAAATTGATCGAGTTTCAAACTCGTATTTGCTCCAGAGAACTGGCAGAAGCAATCTCATACTGGTCGGTCGGCGGGGCGGCCGGGAGCCATGTGTGTTGGCCACATCACCTCATTCATTAACATTAACGTGGAGGACCTTCGACGTCTTGCTGCGGATCGGGACGAATGGAGACGGCTTGCAGTCGGGAGAGGCGACCCACACGTTCCCGATTAAGTAAGTAATTAATCAAGTACTAAGTCCTCTCCTTCCTGATCATTTTTTGTCGTTGAAATTGACAGCACGCTTAAAAAATAAATGTATACGAGCACATCTTGCAGATTGTTACATAGTCTGATCAATGGTTATTCCTGTCTTTTTCCAAGTTCTTCAGAAATACACATTTATTGACCTATTGACTTAGTACATTGCAAATATTTTTTCTGCATTTTTAGATACGAGGCGAAGATATACCTTTACTAATGAATTATTTCAAGAGGTGAAAATGAATAACTAGCATTCAATTATGTACTGAAAAGTGGGACTTTAGTAATACTTTTCAAGTTGCATGTGGCACGCCTCGACTTCGGCATTGATCATCTGACCCGCGGCCAAGAAAAGCTTGGTCATCCCTGCTATAGAGGCTATACGTAACAACAACGCAGTAAAATAGGTAGGCTGCCAGTGTAATATAGACGATTTCAGAATCTTACCCGTAGACCATCCACTATGATTATCGCGGCAACAAGTGGAATTGCATCCCATGCTGCTTCAATAATATCACTGCAATAGAATATATTGATAAATATCTTAACAAGAGAAACACACTGATGTCATACTAAGTTTTTGGCATCGCTGTTTAAAATATTAATAGCATGAAAAACACAAGTGAAAATGATTAACAATTTGGTAATTAAATCAAAGCACATTTGTAAAGTAATTGAAATTATCACTTGGGTTCATCTTATCAAGTGCAGCTTATTGGATCTTGCAAATCTGATGATTTCAATCTTCAGCTTCATTCATCCAACATCTTTGAAGGAAGGGTGGTTCACCATGTTACAACATTTTTCCCGACCATCTGATTTTCTTTTAGGTTCCATCAATGGTTCTAGCGTTACTCCAAGGTTTCAGGGCATCGTAGAAAGTTCTTGTCCTTCTCTATGTCCAACAGTCATACCGTCAAGCGCAAGCTGCACCAACTTGCCACTCGTTCCTCTCAAAAACATGGCGAACAAAGTCATATATCCTCCTTTCCAAATCAATTACTCAGCATTCCTCCCTGGCTTTCACTAATTCCTTCACACCTTCTCTAGTGACATGTTGCACGTATTTAATTTTCAGCATCGACTAGCAAGCAATCGATGTAGTACCTAGATTAGTTCATTCATAGATTTCGCGGTATAACCAACAATTTTGTAATGAACAATAGACATCTGCACGTCACAAAATGAAAAGCTACATTTAGTCCGGCAGCCAGAGCGAGTTTCTGCAGGGAACGAGGCCGAAAGTGAGACTTTCACAGAATGTTGTACACCCTATGCCTACTACGAATCGTCACGTCTGCCGAGTTCTAGTGAGTTCCTCTTCTTGTCAGACAGAATCAAAGAAAAACACATGTAAATCCAATGGGACGCAGATTGCAGTTTTTGGCTAAAATGAAATTTTCTATGTTTTCTCTGATTAAGCGAAAAGTACTAGGTCTAGAGTCATAATTTTTGGCATGGAGTTTATTTCAGGTTATTTCCTATGACGGGCATATGCTTTTATCATGCATCTAATCGGAAATGTATATAAGAATGTGGTTGAATGTGGATAAAGTTGCTCAAAATGTTTGTGTTTGATAACATTAAAGGGCTCGCCAATTCTGAATGTGTCTAGCTTCATAGACAGAAGTGCATGAACATGATAGGAAATGACCTGAAGACATTCCATGCCAAAAATTATGACTCTAGACCTAGTACTTTTCGCTTAATCAGAGAAAACATAGAAAATTTCATTTTAGCCAAAAACTGCAATCTGCGTCCCATTGGATTTACATGTGTTTTTCTTTGATTCTGTCTGACAAGAAGAGGAACTCACTAGAACTCGGCAGACGTGACGATTCGTAGTAGGCATAGGGTGTACAACATTCTGTGAAAGTCTCACTTTCGGCCTCGTTCCCTGCAGAAACTCGCTCTGGCTGCCAGACTAATTGTACTCTCGATGGTTTTGGAGGTCATAGAAATGATTGAAATGAGTTTGAACTGCATTATTGCCCGGCATTGACTGGTAAACAATGCAACATTCATGCCTTCACATCATAACATTCTGTCAAGGTTGCCGGGCTTCAATCGGAAATTTCCAATTTATGATCTCCAATTTCAATGTATTTTCAATGGAGCTACAACTTCCCATTGTTACTGAGTAAGTAGGGTTGGTGATATTTCACTTGTCATTTTTCTATTAAAGTCGTTCATATATCTTCAATTCCAAATTAGACGACCTTGATTGCATGCCTAAGGCCGTCTAATTTGCTGTGTAATACCATTGAGGTAGGATCACTTCACCGTCCACATTCGCATTCCCAGTGAAAATGGCATTGAGTCGATTCCTATGGTTCACAATTTGGACTCGAAGATATCTCAAGTTTTGCATACTTTAATGTTCTGAACTGTATATGCTACGTAGAAAACTATCATAGATTTGAATGTTTTGCAGATCAAAATCTTTGATTTTTGATGTCGTAGATTTTAGGTTCAGTAACAATGAATATATTACCTTTCAAATGATCAGCCTACGGCGCTACTCGCCGACGATTTAGGCTGATCATTTGAAAGGTAATATATTCATTGTGTTTAGGTTCGTATATCTTCCTTAGTTAAAATACTGAACCACTATATGCCGGTTTGGCATATTGCAGTTCAGAATAAAGAACGTAGATATATGAAAAACATTTTAATCATTCCATTTAAGTCCAAATTTGAATTAGAATTCTGTGATGTTGAACAGCAATATGCTTCGTGGGTATATTGCGGTTCAATAGTAGCATATTGCAGTTCATTTACATAGAAAACCGAAACACAATGATATTACAGTTCAGACATCGGAACCGCAATTAGCTATGGCTTCGGGCCTGACGGCCCTCAGCCTCATAGCATATTGCGGTTCAGCTGTCTAAACTGCAATATTACATTGTTACTGAACCTAAAATCTACGACATCAAAAATCAAAGATTTTGATCTGCAAAAGATTCAAATCTATGATAGTTTTCTACGTAGCCCATACAGTTCAGAACATTAAAGTATGTAAAACTTGAGATATCTTCGAGTCCAAATTGTGAACCATAGGAATCGACTCAATGCCATTTTTACTGGGAATACGAATGTGGACGGTGAAGTTCTCCTACCTCAATGGTATTACACAGCAAATTAGACGGCCTTAGGCATGCAATCAAGGTCGTCTAATTTGGAATTGAAGATATATGAACGACTTTAATAGAAAAATGACAAGTGAAATATCGGCTGATAACCCTACTTACTCAGTAACAATGGCTGTTCGTACATTGCTGCCTGTTGTCGGCAGGCAGCAATGCGCATTACCAGGCCGTCATTTTTCAATTCTTATAACATAGAAGTTACTGCTAAGATCATAGACTTCCAAATTGTAGAAGAATGTTCTGTTACAGGAAGTCTATGGATAGATGTAGTTGTATATAGTAGACAATGGAAATAGCACATGAGATTTCTCGGTAAGTAATGAACAATTCGTCGGCCGCTAGCGCGGCCTCTGATTTGTACATTACTTACCTTACAATCTCACATGGTATTCCTACATTTACGCCCTCCGTTTTCATATATCTATCTTCAGCATAATCATTTCAATGCTATTACTCCCTCATCGACATGTATGGACCAGGTCACACGTGTTTTCGAATCCATGATAGTTCAGGCATGAATTGAAATTGCAGCTACTTGTCGTCGGGCATTCGATGACATCCTCGTGCGCTACGCGCCCTCGGATATCTTCCAATTTATGTCCTCGACAGATAGCTATAATTCCTATACTGAGAGAGCAAACTTTCATAGACTTCAATAAAATACAATCAAAGATTTCTTCATCTTTCCATTATTTGTAACTAACAGTGATCAAGAATTGCAATATTCATAGACTTGTTAAGAGTTGCATACAATAGCATTATATCATCGATTTTGCGGGCGGAAATATCAGACAGTCTCGTCTATGTCTGGTATTACTGCCCTAAAAATCCGTGATATAATGCTGCATTCTTTCGAGAGGAAATAAACGCTTCCTCCCTTAGCTGTCAGTCCAACCCTTGCTGCTCGTGTTGTACAACATACCTGCGGGAAGAAAAGTTGATATTTCCTCTCTGAAGAAATTAGTTATAATGACTTGAGGTGAAATTCAACCAAGGCTCGAATCACTAATTTGAGAGAAAGTCTTTACAACATACTAATTCTGCTTTGTTGTCGATGATTTGTTTCAATTTACAAATGTACATTGCTCATCGTAGGCGCAAATTGGCTTCAGCTCGGTCATAGACAAAGATAGCAATAGAAAAAAATGTCCGTTTCGCATAATAAAATATGTTTGTTCAGTGAGGAGCTAGTTTTGTTCTTCTATATTCTGCATTTGATGTGCAGTTCTCTGATTGTGCTTCCGATGAAAAATCCATTACATTTCTCACAATCATGTATATTGATAGATCGCATTCATCCGACAGCAGATTTTGTTATCATTTATCAGACATTTTTGTATTTTGCTTAAGGTTTTATTATTGTTTAAGCTAATCCAACCTGTTGATATCATTCATACCTAATGTATTCGACCTCATGAAAGCTAGACGCATCGGATTGCTTAACTATGATCTTAAGGAATGCATGAAGTACTAATTGCAACATGTGGCGTTTCGACACCATGCCACTTCAATGACCCCAAGGCCACTTAGGAGAGAAAATATCATTCAATATTTGCAAATATCATTGCCTGACCTGACTCCAAACTTACGAATGATTTGTGAAGATTTGTAGAATGTAACCACGACATGTGATCAGAATAACCCCAAACGATGTCGTCGTCAAAACTGCAGTTGAGAAAGAACGTGCGCTCAAAATGGCATAAAATGTATGAAAAGCACAAAAACAACCATCTTTGTTATGTATTCTGACAAAGTGCTAATACCCGTGAACGTCAGCAGACTGTCCTCTCATTTTAATCCTGGTCAGCATTTCAGGACGGGCATGTAGTCAGCGATCGAATTTTTGCCTAAATATCAATAATCATTCTCTAAAAATTGAAATCGGAAAGATTCCTTGACTTTCAGTCATAATATTGTTTTCTTTGAAAAGAGCCAAATTCAAGTGATGGAATGAACTTTATTTTATATAATCGATTAATTTCAGCTATTATCTGACTATAGATATTAGTTGAAATTAATCGTCTATCAAAAAAATAGTTCATTCCATCACTTGAATTTGCCCCCTTCCAAAGAAAACAGTATCTAGAGATTGAGAAGCGAATTACATCTCCCATACAGTAGAACTGCGTTGCAGAACAAATGGCACCATTTAAAAAGGTTCTCCTGACCTGAATAATAGATCTCGTAGTATTTTCCATTACAGCGTAAATAATGAACGATGTACTTTTGATATAGAAAAAAGGCCTAATTATTGCTATCAAAATAGCTCTTTTTGTTATAGTATGCAATTGCAATTAGCTTACACATCTTCATATCAAATTTATATTAGTTTTATTAGCAGAAGATGGGGAACTTAGCAAAACCTATGCGGGAAGTGAATGCAGCTCTCACAATCCATTATTTCCTGATTACGCAGGTTCAGTTAACATTGAGTGATGTACTCATATGCCTAGATATAGAATATATATATTTAGACAAGCAACCTGGCAATTGATAAATTTATCAAATCTCAACAGATGTAACCACCACGAGACATGTTTCGGCCTGTTGCGCCTCATCAGTCGTGGGTAAGTTTGAACCAGCGACGTTGGAGGTAGAGGACGTGCAAGCATACCCTCTAACCACAAGGCCACAAGGAGGTCCGGTGCCAGGTTACTTTATACATGTATATATATATATATATATATATATATATATATATAGACAATGGAAAATCGAAAATGGAAATTAATACCAGTACGCAATAACACCCAGATGTTATAAAGAAAAACTAAACAAATAAATAAGATAGCCCGACCGGTTTCTGCCTCTTCAAGGCTTCTCAAGGGCGTAGAATGATTTATTATACAATTCGTATATCATCAAGCTAAATTAAAATCATAGTACCGTATTCAAAATTTATATAGGCATGATATCGAAATACCAAAGAAAGATAATGATATCTATCTATCACCTCTAAAGTGAAAAATGAAGATAAAGCAAATTAAATATCCCTATTTAAGGAGGCATTAATCCTTCTGATACAAAACTTCTCTCATTCTTCCCTATACAATTTTGTGCAAGTAGGTGGCATTTTTAAGAGAGGCATTACACAAAACATTGGATTGGAGTTGCGGGCTCAGTTGAATATATGTTTACTAACATAGAGGGAGCGATAATGTTGACGGTGCACTCGAACTCTTGCACGCAAGGAATCACCTGTTTGGCCGATGTAAGTGACTCTGCATCCTGCCCATTGCAGGACATAAATGATGTTTCTGGAATTACAGTTCATATTGGATTTGATTTGAAAATGTCTTTGCTCTCTATTTCTCTCATAATAGAATATTTTTCCGATTAACATAGATTTACAGCATTCACATCGCTTATCATGACATTTCTGTACACCATTCATTGCCATTCGATTACGTCTTGCTAATAAATTCAATAAAGATCTCAGTTGTCGATGGCAAGGTCTTAATCTGTACTTTTTAAATTTTGGGGTTAATTTCAAGCTTGAAAAGGATGGAGTAATGATTTCTTTAAATACGTCAGGATTATTAGGATTGAAAGTTTTCACATACGAAATCACGTTATCATCAATAGTGCGGTGCTCGTCAGGACGCGTTATCCTAGATTTAGAGATAGCATCACTTACCAACTTATTTGGATAACCTAGACTTTTGAGTCTTATGCGCATTTCTTCAAGTCTTACGGGATGTTCCGCAGGACATGTCTTGGATGACCAGAAGTGAACGGTACGTAGTTATGACTATCAGTCGGCTTTGAGTATATATCTTTCTCGATCTTATTTCCATCCTTATAAACTAACATATCTAAAAAGTCTAGACACGACATGTTTCAGCAACGTTGTACAGATGCCATCATCAGGTGAACAAAAGACAATCATAAAAGCATAAAGTGAATGATTTAATCAATGACAGAGGAAGCTCAATTAACCTGCGACTGGATTTGTAGACATCTTTTATTGTTTTCATCTTTTATTCATGAAGTGTTTTTCTATTGATCACAAAATGGACAGAATTATTGCGACGGTGCCTACATGAACTGTTTTAAGATGACTTGTGTTTTAAATTATTTATTTAAATGCTGATCTCTATGATTGTCTTTTGTTCACCTGATGATGGCATCTGTACAACGTTGCTGAAACATGTCGTGTCTAGAAGAACTATTTGTTTTTCTTTTCAATATATATATATGTCTTATAGCCACAGAAGTCGCACAGTCAACAAGATTGGGACAGGTCCGAATTTTCCAGCCCTGATAATGAATTGTACTTCGCAAGTATAGGTGTAGGATCCTTCATGATGCTTCAAGTCGCACATGTGCACCCCTACGCTATTCATTTATCTATTTAAATAAAGTTTTCAGCAATAGCAGCTGCGTCCAGGCGACCCCGGATAATTGATTACGCAATTTAGTGCCTCTGGCTCTCCACGAGGCCGAAAAGATATTTCTATGTGCCCTGTTCCTGGCATCGCTGTGCCATTGGCTTACCAGCTGGAAATCAAACACAAATTTCATGGTGATGCCAGGAACAGGGCGAACAGAAATATCTTTCCAACATCGTGAAAAGTCAAAAGCACTTAATTGCGAAATAAAATTTTATTTGTTCCAAGCCATCTTTGCATGCGTCAAGACATATATCCATTGCTTTTGTCTGTCTGAGGAAAAGCAACATGGAGCACTCTTCAAGACTCTGATCTGGCGCTATTAAATAAAAATTTGTGGCAATTAAATTGTATACTTGTCCGCAATTCGGTGTCAGTTATAAGAAGAAATAAATGTTTTACGACGCGAATCGACTTTATTATTTGCCGATATTTCACGATTCCTTTGTCGCATCATCAGGACAAGTGAACCATAGAGATATAAGCTGGTATCTTTACGTAAGAGACACAAGTCACTGTGGACAGCAGAAGTGAATAATGCAGTACACACAGTGAAGGCGAAGTCAAAACAATTATTTACAAAAGAATGAACAGCTAATCGGAGTGATCGTGAAACATCGGCAAATAATAACGTCGATTTACGTCTTAGATCATTTCTTCTGATAACAATATGTTTGTGCACAAAAATCAACTAATTTTAATGACGGCAAAATGCAATCAATTTAATTAATTGCAATTGCAATGACTCGGAGACAGCAATGAATTAGTTGCAAATATTCGGAGACTGTATATTTTGTCAAGATTCTTTTATGATGACTGTCGATTATTCGCAGTATTGATGTCAGTTCATTAATAAAAACATAAATGAAATGACAAATCCATCAATTAATAGCCAATGTTGGATTTTAAAATGCCGTGTAATACATTTCAGCATCTGAAACTACACCGTTAACAATGCCTGTTTTAGCCTACACGTGGCTATTCTTATAATTAGACATAAATGCAGAATAGATTTATTTTAATTTTATTAAAATATTTAATTTAATTTTAATTATTTTTATCACATACATTAATTCTAGATAGAATAGGAAATAGATTTATATTCCAAAGTTACACTACAAAATGAATTGCAAGGGTGATATTCACAAGCCACAAGGAAATTCGTACATTTAATACCTATAATTTGTTAGATAGTGACATCAAATATTGCATTGCTACAAACTGCGTAAGAAATATTGCTCAAAAGTAAAGCAATCAGCATGAGACAGTGTTTTCACTAACTATCACCAGCTATCCACGTTACTTGTCTTAATATTGGCAATCGCATTTCTGACGAAATATTCATTGGGTGATCACACTGCTTAAGTGTGCTGGTGAGGGTTTGATCCTTCAAATTGACACAATCGCATGTAGGCGGCTCGTTGCTGAGTGCTGGTAGAGCACAGGTCTAGTTAACCTGGGGTGGCAGGTTCGAGTCCTACCAGACGCACTTCTTTTGCGTGGTAATTTGACCTATCGTTCTTTTCATTTCATTCTATTGTAAAATAACCTGATAAAGCAATATACACTATGCATTACTTTGTTTGTTGCTAACAAAAGAAAGAAATGAAATAAACGATTTATGAAATGGCTACGCAAAAGATGTGCGGTTGGTAGGATTCGAGACCACAACCCCAGGTTAACGAGACTACAGATGTCATGTTTACGGTCTTTAAAAGCTGACACTTTCTCCCTCAATTCGCGCACAAAGGGCTTTATAGCATGGATTTGTAGATCTTGAAACGCTGAATACAACAATCAAATTCTTGAGTGTCACAGCCGATCGCTTTCGGTAAAAGGTAAGGTTAAAGGATTCACATTGGAATCCAATGGTGAAATTCAAGAAATATCTATAGATTGTGAAACACTTGGCAATTTGGTACATTTTCTTTTGCAGAAAAGAAACTATTTATCAGAATACCATGAAATTTGTGCCATGATTGAGTTCAGAATATCAACTTCGATATAAAAGTTGAAGTGAGTCACATGATTCAGTATTTGATGCCTGAAAGCCTCTACTAAATGAGTAAATTTCATGCTTTGACTTAATTTTGGCGATTTTACTCATTTTGTAAAGGCACTCAGACATCAAATACTGAATCATGTGACTCACTTCAACTTTTATATCGAAGTTGATGTTCTGAACTCAATCATGTTTCAAATTTCATGGCATTCTGATAAATAGTTTCTTTTCTGCAAAAGAAAATGTACCAAATTGCCAAGTGTTTCACAATCTATAGATATTTCTTGAATTTCACCATTGGATTCCAATGTGAATCCTTTAACCTTACCTTTTACCGAAAGCGATTGGCTGTGACACTCAAGAATTTGATTATTGTATTCAGCGTTTCAAGATCTACAAATCCATGCCATTAAGCCTATGTGCGCAAATTCAGAGAGAAAGTGTCAGTAGCTTCCGTCCTACATGTTTTGGAAATGCTTCAAAAAAAGACTTTTGCATCTGAACCCATTAGACTACCTTGTTTCCTGATTCACAACTTTGGTTCTACACTCCGCATATTTTGCACATCCCTAATCATAGTCGTTGTTAATAAAGGATACACAAGATCAGGGAATATTGATATGTGGAGAGATGTGCATGAGATCACAATTAACGTGACAAGATCAAGTTTAAAAATAGCATTGTGAATCACAATCTCCAATTTGACAATGATCATAAACTAAATTAAAATAAACTTAGAGAGTATCGACTGGATCTGTCCTTGATAGACGTCTTTTTCGGATGATCTATTTGCTTGCTGACAATTCTGTAAATGGTTGACTGTACTAAAACTCATTTTGGATAAACCCCTTTGGATTCGATCAAGGAAAGGTGTTCTACCCAAAGCCCTTAAGAACATTGCAGTGATACGACCAGCAAGTTCTAGCATTGAAAAATTGATGTTTTTGAAGCATGTGATCAAAATTTCTTTGTACCTGCATATTCCTTTTTGAAGAAACTATTGTTAATCAAGAATGAAGCATTAGTCACTCTTTCATTGCTCTTGTAATTTAAATAAATATACATGTTTCAATCTCATACAAGCCCCACAACAGCACGACTTGTATCGGGCTATTGATATCCCTCAGCAACATGTGTGTGTTCAACCAGCTTGGAAAAAGTGCATTGCTCGCAAAGTCAAATACAAATACCTTCATCTTAGAATGTCACTATCACTGAACAGAAATAAAGTTAAAAAATCGTCATCGAGGAGATGGCACACACCTGGAGATTTTAAATGAGGTGTTGAAATTCAAAGATAAGTCGATATTCATCATTTCATCTATCTTATTTTGTTTGATTGATGCCGAGAATCAATATTAAGCAACTTTTCGCAGTTTATTGCAACAAAGCAATTCAGAAATAATGGATGTTGAAATACCTGACATAACTGTCGCAACTTTCAGACTGAGTTTTGCTCCAGCAGCGTTTCCATTTCCCATTGCCTGTCCGCCCCGAATGTTCACGGCAATTCCAACAGACATTGGAATCTGGAAAACAAATCAGACACTGTCAAAACAAAAATATTTAAATGAGGCAATTAACCGCCGAGCTTTAAGACAATAATCCTTGACGTCATCTCAAGCTCTGACATCTCTTTTATATTAAGTGTACATTGATACACAATATAGCTGATCCTCTGTGTGCGATTCGACAGTTCACGCGCTACGATGATTGACGCGGCGTGTGTGACAGGCTTCCCTGATGCTGTTGGTCGTGTGTGACTGATTAATGTTGACGTGCGTGTGCGGTCAAAGGGGCGTTTATACAAGAAATTTTATTGCTGACACTTTATTGCTGCCACCTAACTTAAATGTGTAAACGGTACTCACACTCGCGTCTGCCACTAGATTGCTCACATTTTTAGAAGTTGCTGCTACCAAGTGTCAGTGAAAATATTGCACGTGTAAACGGCTCCTGACACTTTCTGAATTTCCAGTAAAGTTGAATGAGGCGCAACTTTGGCTGACACTTTTACTGATACTCACACGACCGTGATCGAAACAGCGGCCGGACTTCGTGGAGGTTGGATTTGTTCTTGGTTTTTTCATTATCACCAATCATTAAATTACTGATGATGTGCTGATATACATACTTAACTTGCATGCGCATTTTCTGCATCGCTACTGCGTGCTATTGTGTATACAGTTTGCATTTATGTTCTTAGAGATTTGCTAATAAATTGAATGCCAAATTTCAGCTCGATCTGACATGATATATTTTTAGTCTAGAATGAGACCTCTACACGTATGTATCATGAACTAAGGGCGCGCGTGTGCGTAGACCCCGCATCTGTTCACTCCAAGAACTTAAATTGAATTTTCCCTCAGCGACATGGCTAATTTGCTCGTTTTGCGCTCAAGTCAATCATGACGAGCAATGATTGACATCATTGATCATCATTGATGGTACGGACTTCATCTTCCCTGACCTACACACACATGCACACATATAGTCTTCCCCTTCAGAATGATTTTATCATTGGACTTAAAGACCATTGCCTTCTGCACAGAACAAGTCATGAAAAATAATTTCTGCGTGATATGACATAATTTGTCAAAGTGTTTTACTATCGGGAAGAGTCATCGACAGCATAAAAACGTTTTCGTGGACATCAGCTATAATTGCGGCTGGAAAAATAAGCAAAAGTTCGCATATTTCGAATGATAAATACTTTCGTTTACGAATGAATTTCATACATGCGTTTACTACGTTCATCAAAACTTGCATTCACTTGGTAGTATCCACAGCACATGAGCCTGTAAATACTCATATGTCAGAATTCTGATCATGACAACATTTTGAATGATCCTTAAAACATAACAATTGATTATTCAAGGATAATTTGCTACTGTATTCAAATGGTTGATTCATGCACACAAAGTATACAATGGTTGATGTGCTTTGTATAACTGTCTGGCCTTCAGAATGAGCTTCTCTAAGGAACGAGACCGAAAATAGGACTTTTACAAAATGATGCAGGCTACACACTATGGCCTCCAGGAATCTGGGCGTCTACCGAATTCTAACCGGTTCTTCTGCTTGTCGGACAGGATCAAAGACAAACACATATCAGTCCCATGAAAAGCAGATTAAATGTTTGGGCAAAAATTAGATCTTCTTTCTTTTCTCTGATTAAGCTAGCAGCACTAAGACTAGACAAATAGACTAGACAAATATATTTGTCATTTCCCGTCATGTTCATATGCTGTTATCATGCTTCTGATCGGTGGTGTAAGTGAGAATCTGATCAAATGTGTTTTAAAATTGGCCCAAATGTTGTGTTTGTCACTATCATGAAGCTTGACAAATCTGTCAGCTTCATGGACAAAAGTACATGATCATGATAGAAATGACGTAAAGACATTTCATGTCAAAGCTTTCCTTTCCGCACCTTCCTCTTAATGAAATCTCATTTTAATCGAAAACTTCAAGCTTCTTCTCATTGGATTTACACGTGCTTTCTTTAATCCTATCTAACATGAGGAGGAACTAACTAGAACTCGACAGACGGGCAGATTCGTTGTGGAAATAGGGCGTCTGTCTTTCTGTTTCAGTCTCATTTTCTGCCTAGCTTCCTGCAAAAACTCGCTCTGGCTGCCGACCAATAAAGCAAGCTATGAGCCGGGCCATAGCCTTGAAAATCAAGGGCCGAGCCGCAGAATGTATACTGTAACTAAATGCGGGTCCGGACCTTGGATGACGGGCTCGGTTTCCATTCTGATCACGCTACAATTCATCTAGATACTTTGAAATTTCAGATTTTCGTCGTTGATGGACAAATGCTTACCATAAACAGAATTGTGTCGATATTATAGAGGATATTTTGCGCACCCAATAAAGTAGAATTCATGGCTCCAGCCAAAAGAATAGCCGTGTGGTAACAGATCGTTTCTGTAGCCATCTGAGCCGCGCCTCCTGCGCTTATCTTTGCAAATTCGTTCCAGGCACTCAATGCTTCCCTTTTGAATCCTGAAAATGACAAAAATGTATCTCCATATTAATTTTGAAGATGGCGCATATTCAACAGTTTAAAATTACCATCCCAGGTATCACGATAAGCTTTGGTGGCAAGAATGTAGATTATGATTTGAACGACCAATAGAAAATATGTCCCAGTATGACAGTAAGGCACTGCACTAAAAGAAGAAATACGAAAGTGGCACATTTCTGTTGAGGCAGATTGCATGAATTACGTGAAAAAGTTCTAAGCGTTTTGAAGTTAACTTTGAAGCTAACTTTGAAGTTAGGTTGGCTTTGAACGGTGTATAAAAACCGTGTATTCTTTCATTACAATCTTAATTACGACGTCAATTGCGAATTTCCATGCAGATGACATTTTGCGACTGTCTTCTAAATGGTTCAAATCCACCAAGACTCGCAGTCTTTTCCGTTTTAAATTCTCATTACAGCTGTCTTTGCTTGCGATATGGACTAAGTCCCCGTTTCAAAGTTTAATGCTGGTTTTGAATTACTGATATTTTGGTGTCAGTAGTTTGGCTTGACGGTTAATGCTGTGTTGTCTTGAGGATGAAGCCATATGAGTCTATTCCGCGGATTCTTCAATTAAAGACCTATGTTCCACTGATGACCCGTCGATAGCTGAGTTGGTAGATCGTTGGCATAGAATGCCAGAGGTCGGTGGTTCAAATCCACCTAGATGCGCAGTTATTTTCCGTATATTAAAAAAACCAAAAGCATTCTCAGGAGTGATCTAATATGTTTCAGTTTGCCAGTAGGCCTAATGACATTTTCTCGATTAATCTAGCGTCGATACTCCACTTCCACGACCACAACTAGTATGATCAGGATGCGGAAATTAATCAGCAACAAAATAAAGTGAGCATGTGTTCTATCTACAGAGTCGTAGTGGATCTGTACGATGAAATTTATCGAACTTCTACATAATACTCACCCCTAGATAGTGCAGTCATGATAAAGGTTATGAAAAAGGTTATGAATTACTCAGTGAGAAGTGAATAGAATACAAAAATAAACAAAATTAAATTACACATTCTAACATTTTAAGCTATTCAATCAGAAATCTATTCGTCCGCTTTTCAGAAAGTGTCAAGATTATGTTCGTCATTAATAGAAGACAGCTGAAGCCGATTCATGGTACTGTGCGAACATACTTTCAAAAACTGATAGTACGTCTATGTTCAAAGTTGGCACGTTCTTCTGCAGACTTAGCTTACACACCTATTTATTGAAACATTTCTTTTACCTAAATAATAGTGACAGAGGAGACCAAATTAAGTCACACAAGGTGTGACTCAGAAATACCAGCAAAGTGGAATGACAGACGATAATGAGGCAAATGACAAAGTTAATGTACAAAAAAGGACATGTTCTAAAATTTGTATATAAGACAGATGTAACACAAAAGATTTCAGAGAGAAACATACATGTAAATATACCTGCGTATGCAGCAAAGCCATGAGCACACTCGTAGCCAAGATTTTCTTTCGTAGGATGCATATAATATCATGCACCATGGTTCAGTGAATGTCATGACGCTTGTAAATGGAACCAATCAATACTATTTAATCAATTTCCGCACTGACATTGTAGATTGTCAGATTAGGGATTTACATAGAACACTTTTCCAGGACGCTGATAATATTTAATCGAAATTATTATATTTATTCTAAATAACATTTCGACGTGCGGTTACAACGGAATAAGAAATATAATCATTAAGTTACTTGAGCAGAATAATTATTTCGCCGGTCTGGCCGCTTCAGCTGCAAAAGTTATAGTACAAAAATGAATTGAAAATTATGCCAATACTATCAAAGTGAAGTCGTATTTGATAGTCAATATATCTCTCACATGTGCACATGTAGTAGTTAGAAGTAAAAATTGATATGATAGATTGATATGATATAGCTAATCCGGCCAAATTCAGTGAATGAAATTCTTATTTTGTGTTAATCAATTGTTCATTGTTTGCGTTTCGTATTTCTACTGATTCGCCTTAGAATTTCTCTTTAGAATTAATACAATAATTTCGATTTAAAGATATGATTTTCAAGCAATTCCTTGAAAAATTGCTTCTCTAACAAGTGCATAGAAGTGCTGTTCTTCAATATCAATTTTCTATTCTGATATTTGCACTAATAGGGTAAGAAATACACTCATGTACACTCAGGTAAGAATGCCACTCATTACGTTTCTTGAAACAAAACACATTGCGGACCGATAATCATAAAGAAGTAAGACTGTCATTTTGGTGATTGACAATTACAGCATGGACATAGACGTCAGCTTGTAATAGACAAGCGCTACGACAGCATCGGATTTTTTGGTCATTACGGACCGGCATCCGTGCTACATTGTCGCATTACTGCTTTGTGATTATACGATAATGTCCATGAAAATTCATCTGATTGGAAATTTATCTATATAAAAACAAAATATTTCTATCAAAAATATTGATCCGTGACATTTTCCATATCATTTCCAAAAATAAAGTATCCGTTATTGGAAATTTCTTTTAATTTCATTCCGAATGATGATCAATATGAACATATCTAATCCCCATTATTTTATTAAAGTCCTTCACCTGAAATTTTTATCCTAGATTTGTGCTGCTACTTGTAGATATAGAACTTGGCTTTTATGACTTGAATGACTTAATTGTCTGCGAGTTGTTCCGCATTATTTATGAAATATAATGTTCTGTCAATCATTTCCATATCATGGAATTCTACTTTCACAGATTTAGAAAATGATAAATTCTTGCCTATCACACAACTAAATCTAATTAGCATTCATTGGAGATCTTTCCAAATTTTCCTACATAAAATGGCGATGATGTTCTATACATGGCAATTATGAGTAATCTATAATCGTATTGTTGAGGATAAACAAGACGTGGTTGTGTCGAAAATATTTTCATAAAATGATTTCGATTTCATTTTAAAGAACGAGCTCACATCTTTTCAAAATTTTTTTCGCCAAAAATTGCTTTACCCCCGCCACAGATCTCATATTGACCGGGATCAAAGTAATTTACATAACTAGGGTTATGTAATACATAATAATAAAGGGTAATACATAACGAAAATGCATGTAGAGGATCCATTTTTCCTTGCATCTTTGGTGATAAATGCAACACAATCGAAATTGTCCACAAGAAAATAGAAGGGTAATACAATAAGTCAAATTACGCAATAAATACTCACTAGTATCCATAGCCAAGAACGTAAACAAATAGGTATTGACTTCCAAAATTGAAAATAGTGGCAAATAATGCAGTGAAAACAGGAGGGTAGATCATGTTCTGTAAAAAATGAGAATCAATTTATATTGATCTATATAATCTATTAATGTTCTGACAAAGTCAACAATAAGCCATTCTATTCATCAAATTTTCGGATGTCATTTTATTAAGGTGAATATAGAGATGTTAAGTGTGATGTTTTAGACGTCTTTTGTATACTCGTACAAATATCCGAAGTGTTGAGGATTATAACTTTATGAATAGACAATGAAACATTCTATATTTATCATAATGCATATCAGATTAGCCCATGGCCGCCGGGTATTCGCTTTTTAAAACCGAAAATCAAAAACCAAAAAATGTTCTTCATGAAAACATGCTCTACGTGGACACACTTAAAACCATGGATAGTTAATCAACCTAAATACTAAGTTAAGAGTACAAGCACTCGCAATGTACTCGCAACTTTTGTCGAAGTTGACTTCTCAACCAGTCAATCTTTAGATCAGCATAGCGGCCGTTGGCACAACTGTCACAACTATTGACAATCTATATATAGCAATTTGAAATCGGCTTTGCTGCTACCACAGCAATAAACTTAGTTGGACTGCGTAGAGCCTGCGCTAATAAATGTGGTGCCATATGTGTATAAAACCTGATGATGCAGGTCAATGAGTTCTAAATCGGTCCTTGACAGCGTCGCCACAGGTTTCCGTTATTTTGTTTCCATATAATGGCTACAACAATTGGGTCAACTTTAAATCGGCCTAGGATATGATGTCTATGGATATCATAAATTATATCATGGACTTTAAACAGAAACGGTATCTAGCAGTTCATGATTATGTGTACATCATAAATGGATGTCATTTAACATTTAACACAGTAGATAATTTAACATTTAATTATTTTGCGATGCGTCTAATAGCGGAAGATAGTGAAAAAATTGAATAATGTGAGCAGCATCCCGTGGCCTTTTTTTCTTGCCGAAAGCGGCCTGCGTCCGTAAGAGTGTACACAGAAGTCCTAGAGTGTAAACAGTCGAATAGCGCACAGGATGTCTATGTGGGAAGGGGACTAAGTGATTGACCGCGCATAAGTTCAATCAGTACTACTCAAGTAGTCAGTGACACACAAAGTACACATGCATGCTATGAACAGGAATTGATGATTTGCTTACCAAGTTCTGCAAATACCTCACCAATATGAAATAGTTCCCGTAAGACTGCAACAAATAGGACAGCAGTTTACTTGCAGGAAAGACTTGATTTTATTTCAGTATTCATCACAATTATACAGTTAAATTTATATAATATTGTTTAATTCAAAAAGCCAATGATTTACAAGAAACTTACAAATATTCCCAAGCACATTACACACGAAAATTCGTCGGCAAGACTGAAAGAAAACACACTTCATGAGCAAACGTCTTTTTAATAGAGAATTAAACTTCAACTCACCGGGCTATTTCAGGTTCTTGGCCGAGGAGAAGAAATATCATTTCAGAATTTAAGTGCACCGCAACAATGATGCAGCAGAATGAATTAATGACTAGAAAGCCTGCGGAAAGTAAGCATGCTTTATCTTAGTACTGAGATTTTCAGTTATGTTGTATGAAATGCAACGTGTTCCAAAACCGCAGTCAAGCTTTTTTTAGTCTCGTTAAAAATACGTCACATAACAAAATTACATGGATCTGACAGTCTGACAAAATTACCTCGACAGTTTGATTCTCCAAATCAAAGTGAAATATAAAAATCGAGCTTTCGCACGATTCAGGAAATTACTTCCTCAAGAACTTTAGCTAAGAGAGTGACCAAACAACAGAAACTGGATGCAGGTAAATGAAGAGAGCACTTATCAAAGTGGCCACCAAAGTACAAACTGCGCTCACAAATTTGCAAAACTTCACGTAGGAAAGAAAGCTTTCGTGAAAATATAGACAACAATGCATGCATTGTCTTTCTTAATACGTATATTTTTCTGCTAAGCAGCTTCTTAATAATAGCGCGTGCTTTTATTAATTTACTTAATGTAATATGTCATAAGTTATAAATCCTTATTCTGAAATATACAGATAACGCAAAACGATGGCCGCAAGGGCACTTACAAGCAAGCGCTGATAACACGTGTAACATATGCATACGCAAAGCTTAATATCAATAAAAAATACATGAGATATATATGTTTACAAATTTACAGAGTGATTATGATGTACATCATATGCCATCATAAACAAATTACATGAGACCTACATATTTACAAATTTTCAGAGTCATCATGATATACATCATATACCATATACAAAATACGTGAGATCTATAAGGCCTGTATTTACAAATTTGAAGAGTAATGATCATGACATGATAAGAGTTCATTGGATGGGAGTCCTCACAATGGAACAAAATAAGGTAAATGTTTACCATCTAAAATAGAAATAAATGTAACAAAATCATATATACAAAATTTACACTTTAATGATTATGGTCACAATGTAGACAAACTCACTCGGATCAATGAGATTGAGACTCTTCTTGATCTTCATTATGATGAGAATCTTCACTATGGAATATAAGTATGTTTCTAAATAAAAATTTACCATCAGGTGTAAAAAAAACACTTGTCAAATAATTCTATACGAAATCATATATTAGCAGTCACAGCATGAGCAAAATTCGCTTGGATCAATTGATTTGAGTCTGTTCTTGTACTTCATGAAAGTTGGAGTTTTCACTATTGAATCGTTCAATTAATTCCATATTTTGATGACACGGAAGAAAGACAGTCCACTGAGATAGTTCGAATTAACTTTTAAGGCTGGCACAATCTGACAGCTGTTACGTGATTTCGAGGCTGCTTTCATATAGCACGGCCCCGCTTGGGTTCAAGAGCGTTCAATAGTGAGTTTGAGCGTTCAGGAGCAGTAGGAGCAAACGCGAATCCTTACCCAAGTTCCTGCTTATTACCTCAGTTGCACATGTTTTCGATTAGGTAATCTGTTTTAGATGTTCTGTCCTTTAAACATTACCGCAATGAATTCGTGCGCATGACTCTTGGCATGATTGAGTGAGGCGAAACACCATCAAATTCTACGGCGATGGAAATCATCTCAATGGTCTCACTGTTCAATGCAATTCAATTTCTCCACAAGAGCTGGATGGAAGTGAAGGAGACTACGATCCAAAACTGCTTCCGCATAGCAGGCTTCTCGACAACTGAATCTGACGTTGAAATCCTCGACGACGCAAACCGTGATGATTATCAGCTTTAATTGTCATCCGACACATCTATTGCAGAATTTACTGACATTGATGCAGACATTCCTACCTGCGATCCCGAGCCAATAATCTGCTAGATCATATTGATCAGCATCTAAAGAAGTGCAGAAAACAGATTCAAATTGATTCATTTTACAAAAAGATTGAATTTGCTTGAGTTTTATTTGCTTAAGTTGTGGTACGCACATTTTGATTTTCTATCCATCTGCATACATTTATATGCATTTTATGTAGATTTGATAACAAAAGGGTTAAGTCAACAATTTTAGTTTGTTCTTTAAATTAGTTTAACCCCATTGCCGGTTAGGCCTAATTTGGGGGGGGGGGGGAATTGAGTGTATTTGGATATTTGAATGCGATAAAATGCAATTGACTGCACTCCTCGGACTATTGGATGGTAAAAGCTATATTCTGCCAGTGCAAATGAAGTTCTTTGAATTGTCAAATATTAGGTCTTGATATAGGTCTAATATCTATATATAGACCTTGATATAGGTCTAAATATGATTGTTTTAATGAGTCCTTCACTTGGTTCAAATTAAAGGTTGTATAAATTTTTGCAGAAATTGTAAACCTGTAGTGAGCAACGATTAATAACTGACATCCTGTTCAGAAATTTTCCAGATTCGTTAATACTAGAAAAAGCACCTACACCCGAACTATTCTTGATGGAGAGGCTGTGACTACACAATCCACAGAATAAGATTGTTCTAGCGCATCAGTTTACCAGAACTGCAAACTGATTCAAAGCGATGACACCACTGAGATTGATACATTTGCGTGTAGGTTAGGCTAGAGCGGAGATAACCATATCCCAGCCACTGTATGCAATGGTAGCAAGCGATAGAGATTGACATACACACTCGTCTTTCTTTGGCTTGTGTGATTGGTCAAGCGCGCGCATTGCAGAAGTGGCTCGCATCAGAGAACCCACGAACCTCAGCGGTCATTGCAGGCAGGCTTGTCAAGTGAAAGGTACCTAGTTTTGACTTAACTTTCCTCCCTGACAAATTCGTCAAATGGAGATATTATTTACACCGTTCGACTCTTCACGATCTAAATTTACTGAGTGTGTACGTTTAATGTGGTATCAATGTTCTAGCTCGTCAGAATTCAGGCTCGAATTCAAGACCCAAGTACGCAGACAAGGATATTTATCTCTTTGGATGACACAGGCAGAAACTTGCAAAAAAAGAGTGGGCAAAAAATTCTCAATGCCCTACTGGGATAGAGGTGTAGTCGCTCATAGTTAGCTCCATTACGTTTGTGGAACTTTGGCTGAGAGAACTTACATGGTCGAATTAGGTTGCCTGTGGCGATTTTGCATAATAAAGGAATAAATATGTTCGGTAAAACCCCCAATGTTGAACTGGCTGTTATTGTTCTACAGCTATACTGCGATCACAGAATTAGATTGTTTAAGCGCATCACTTTGCTAGAAGTACAAACTGATTCAAAAGAATGGCACATGCAGGAACTTACTAAGTGGGCAAAAAGAAATTTTTAATACCTTGAAGAGATAGGAAAAATAGTCGTGCGCCGCTTGCGGATTGCTGTGAATTCCTTCAAAATGCTCCGATCGCCACGATTTCTTCATGTTCAAAGGATTCATATCATTGCGCAAAACGTTTCTGGATGATGTTGGGCAATCCGATCCGAAAAAAGTTAGCAGGCAAAAGAAAAAGGGTTTACAAGCTACTCTGTACAACTTGACATCGACTGCGTCTCTTCGCCATGTGATCCGGTTGATAACAGTCACCGAAAGTTGGCGTGTTCAATGTTGAACTGGCTGCTCATTGTTCGATTGCTATCGTATTATGTCAGCATATTGTGCCATTTCATCTACGTTACATGCTTCCTCTCTAGTCAAACAGAAAAAGAGACGACCTGTCTAATTCTGTGACTACGATGCTTCCTTCGGCAGACAAAAGAGACGCCCTTGTTTATATGGTGTTGATAGTTGACTTCCGTTGTTTGTTGTCTGCTGTGTACATGTATTTCTATGTTATCGCGAAGTGTCTCATTGCTTGCTTGACCAATCTTTGTTATCCAAAATTCAAGTAAATTCCAATGGCTATCTTGCATGGGAAGAATGGAAAGGTCGATGATACTATTGTACCTACAGAAGTTTTCGAATGCTTTTTAAAATGACTTGAAAGGGTGCACATCTTAGGTCATTGCATAGAGACACAGATCTGTTTGTCAAGGTGCAATCATGTTGAAATTTATTTTATTGAATGCATAAGCAAGAAAACGCTATTGATATTCATCATACTTGATTGAAATGGGCATTATATGCATATCACACAATACATTTGTCTTACTGAACTCACTTTTTTGCAGCCACATTCCTATACGTTTCGTGTCACCACTACCGATTGTCTGGAGATGAAATGTATACTTTATACATTACATGTTTTACTATACCAAATTCGTATAGCATTTTACTAATAGTTCGCAGATGTTACAGAAGCAGCTTAAAAGTTCTGAATAATAGTCAAACGTACTTATTTCACTGCATAATGTTAATGGTAATAATAATGGGCCTAATCATTCTTCGAATAGCGACAATAAAATTTTACGAAAAGTTAGACGTGCGTAGAGACACACTGAGCATAAAGAGTAGAGACACTGAGCATAAAAAACATGCTTACAAGTAAGTTAGGAGCTTTGCTTGAATTGCACTATATACATAGCACCAAAAGAAATGTATAAGCTAGATCTACCAATTGCCTTCATCTGAGGAACACAAAATGTCTTTGAAATCGGTGTAGTCAGTAGTATGTGCAGGATCTGAAAGATGTGAAAGCATGCAGGATATGATCTAGAGATCCGGAGCCTCCATGCCGGCAGCATTCTAGGATCGACATAAGGCTGATGAACACAAAATATTGCTATTGTAATTGCAATCCAAAAGAGTATAGGCTAGTAACAATTTGCGTCCCGATAAATTGAAATCAGAATTTTTGTGTCCTTCTTCAATTCTAACTGCACACTTCTTTCATATACATTTTTATTCATCTTTTTCAACGACTCCTTTGTCAAGTTATGTTCCGGACAGCAAGTGTCTTTTTAGTGCAGCTAACGTACTTAAAAGTGGCCTTATCCCGTAAACGGGAATTTGATTCCTCAACTGAATTCATTGCTGACTTAAATACGGCACCAATCCCATGTTGTATATCTTCAAAAATATTCAAAATTATAGTCACCTGCGAGAAAAAAGTGTCACAAACGCTACAAAATCCACCAATTATAACGGTCCCATAGCTTGTCGTGGTCTGAAAGGAAAAAGTAAGTCCATATCAGAGTTTCATGTTCGCATACCAAAGAAGGCTAATTAAATTAATTTTCCGTGTTTTGTTGTAACCGAACCTAACCTACAAAATAATTTGTTCCTTGACTGCTGTTATACAAGCACCCGACTGAGCTTACAAGCTCGCTGTAGAAGAAGTTCGTTATGGAAAAAATTTAGAGAAAATTAGCAAGAAGTTTTAAATAGTCTGTCACACTGTCATCCATATTTTAAGCGGATAGTATTTTAGGTACAAGAAATAAATTGAGCAGCATTAGAGTTCAAAAGCATTGCTTTTTAATACATTTTCTTTGACTAAAGACATATTTTGTTACATTTCATTTTTTGATATAAGATATGCCTGTGCAGGATGATGGATGGATATTGACTTTGATAACATATTACTCGCTTTCATAGCTGTCGATTTTTTTTGTCTTTTCTTTTTTGTTGTTGTTGATTAGATGGACTTGATTGCAAGTTTTTGTACAGTCATGACACATGTTTATAACACGCGAGGCTCAATTTATTAAATCATTTAAAAAATTGAAATGTGTGTTTTTGTTGTCATTTTACTATGCACAGGTGTGTAAAATCTTATGGAGAGAGCACATTCTAATTAAGATCAAAAGAAGGGAAGCCTGTCTTCTCCGGAGATCATTAGCTACAACCTATTCAGAACTGTTCACCGAAAATCTAAGATTTGATGACAGACATGTTGTAACCGTCGCAAAAGTAAGGAATGAAAACTAGCTGCAATTACTGAATGCAAATGGCTTCGTCGAGAATTCTCAAGTGTGCTATTTTCTGTCAGAATGTGAGTCCCATCGAATATAGCCAAATGCGAGTTGAATCTCTGGCATCTGTCATGTGCTAAAACCTATGACATCGATGCGTAAAACCACAACAACTATAACATCGACATGTGCTGGGAGGTCAGAAGATCGAAGTGAGAATGTATACGTGAGATAATCTTCATGAACATAATTCTTTGAGTGAATAGTCAGAAGATTAAATTAGTGTTAAGAATGGTACAGCTAAGGTCACGAAAGCAGGAAATTCCAAAACAATTGAAATACATGTTTTAAGAGAATATTGATTTCTCCATTGTTATACAAAGTTCATCGAATGTTATATAAAGTTCATCGGAATGCAGATATACGCTCTAAACAACGACAAACACTTGCCAGATATAATTGTTGACTATAGGCTGACATGATAAAGATGTTAAAGCATAGTATCCACTATCTATAGCTTTATAGCTATAGACTGTCAACACATGCATGTTGACAGCCCCATTTGCGTGCTATCTAAATGTAAGTTGTTATTCGCACAGCTACAGCAATGCATCGGTATCAGACATTACATAAGCGAATATTTACACAGTAAATATTGCAATGGAGTCCAATGATGGAGTCCATTCGACTCAATGACCTCATAAGGGCTGAGCATTTTTCGCTCATCCGCGAGTTAAATGCGATATAGAATTGTGATTACTCAGGAACTATATTTCAATATCTGACTTTGAATTAACAGAGTGCTACACTCATACCTATTCGCATCAAATTTTAACTTGAATAGCATTTGACAACAAAGGTCTGTCGTAGCATAATGAATCTCTAAATTTTCTGTATGATTCACACAGACGAATTAGGCCTACATCCCCTGCATGACTTGTGTTCTAAGAATTATACTCTTCGACCTGACAGGTCTACTAATCCCTAGTGCCTTTCTGTGTGTCGATGAAATTCCTATTTGCCAATGTCAACTATGTCAATATGTTGACTTCTTAAATGCATGTCTCTTGTGTAACTTTGATTTTGCTTGCATGGCGCAACCACGTGTGTTGTGTTTATTTATTGTATATGCTTTGAATTTTACCGCTTTCTCTATATTTTATGTTCGTCCACCATGGATGAAAATTATTTCTATTGTGATTATGAAATCAGACATATTGGACAAATTAGACATATTGCTATATTCTTTATATTCTAAAAATGATAAGTATTCAGTCAATAAAAGACACCAACACCCTTAATTCCCCGAACGTACATGCCTGACCCAGAAATCGAATTGAAGACTGTGGAGAAGACGAACTCGTACCTTCTTCACCAGGCAACTCCGACGGTACAAAAGGAAGGCAAGTGAGTGACGGCAACAGTCATCTCCAAGTGATGTCGACACCTTTCTGTGCTATTATTATTGACAGAATGTTACCAGCATTCATTCTGTAGCGAGACATCGTATCAGCATGACTTTCAAATATACGTCACACTGTAGGTTGACAACAAAGATCTGTCGGGTCTGTCTTAAGAAAATCACAACTATTAAGTCAATAATGGACTCCAACACTCTTGATTACTCGACATCACACTTCTGAACCAGGAATTGAACCGAAGTCAGTGCTCAAGAAGAACTGTTCCGATTCTTATATTGAATTGACGCAGTAAGCACGTGACTCCAAGGATTGCGATCACATTTTGGTAAAGTGTCATACTGTAAACTTTAAATGAATGCGACATGCTTTTGCAGGTAGGCTAGGCTTTATGCATTTATCAACTTTCATAATGTATCATCAGGACTGAAACACCTTTCACTTACCGAAACAGAGAGCGAAGCAGCGTCAAATTCAGTCTTAGGAAGGCGCCCTGTCATAATATTTGTTCCGAGATTGATTGAAAACCGCAGAACATTGGTTAAAATCTAAAAGAATTCAGAATACAATGTTGAGGGACGCCCATGAAAACTTCATTCGTAAAAGACAGAATCCAATTTCACTCACAATAGGAAATGCAAATCTGCACAGCTGCTTGGTTTCCAATTTAAAAAGATGAAATTGTCCGCGAGAAGTGTGGTTGGTTTGAAATGCATTCTCAGCCTTCATCTCAGCTTCTTCTGCAATTCAAATTTTTCCGCTTTCAATCAGACATTCAAAAACACTTACATGAAACTGCCTCCTGTTTGTGTAAGCAATGCAAACCAGTGGTTCTCAAGGTGAATCATGTGTCTCAGAGGTGGAAGGCCCTACAGTATAAGTAAAAAATGTCAGCATGCAGAGAATATTTTTATATCAAAGGATTCAGTTTTTTACGGAGATAACGTTCCTGTGGTGTAAAAAAATATTTGATAACTTTTTAAGAAGGTGGATTTTTGAAAATTCTTCCTGTGTTTATACTTGTATACTATCGACGTGGACCGACTATATAAGTAGTATAAAACTCATAAGATGCCAAAAGGAATGAACATAAACTAACAGGAACCATAATTAAGCGGAAATAAACCTGACTATCAAGGAAGTTTCTTGAACCACATCATAATGCAAGTCTTGATGGAAAAGCTGAGGTCTCATTGTGCCTCTTCGCCGAAATTTCAAGCTTGGATTCAATTTTCATCGGCATGATTTTATCATTCACTAAATTTGTGTCTTTATTTCTTGAATGTGAATATTCATGTGGACTCAATTATATCTTTTAAGGTTAATTATGATCGTTTTCGTTAATTATTATATTTTGCTGTTTCAGTGGCAGATAGCTCGTGATACGATCAAGCTAAAGAAATACTCTTTTAATACTCAGTGATAATCTGTCAGTTGCGTGACAATTTCTTCAAAAGTGTAAAAATTTGCACATCTCACATTTCGCAGTGGGTCTCAAGTCGAGTTCATCTAATAAAATTGAAACTGTATGCACACTGGGGATTTAATTAATACTGAGTCACTACTCTATCTAATAAACGCGTACTTACTCTGGGAAGGCCACAGGCTTTGAAGATGCACTTGGTAAGTAAGGGTGAAACGAATGTCAGTATTTGAAATGAGGCGATCATTTGATCCTCGTCTCTCATGAAATAAGCGGAATAGGTTGGTGTTGCAATTGATTGTTCATTGCATTGTTTGCAATCTTCAGTCAGCTATCGGCTGATGAGTTGTCATTACTGCGCTGCGATGCTCATCATCATGCCATGTAGATGTCATAACAAATTCTGCTGCAATACATGCAGGTCTTGGAAAGTTGGTTATTGATCTCATATGCAGCAGCTGGGTATTGAGCATACCTTGGTTTGCTTCGACTGAATTTGAACCAGTCATGAATTTGGATTTACATGTAAATAGACGGATAACAATCCAAGACCAATGCAGACATTGAGACTCAAATTGTCTGTCGAATTTGTATTTACAGCTTGAATTTTCACTATATTCGTATTGATATTTTATTTGTAAGACAGAACACGCTCTTTCGCGACAATACTTTCATTTTTATAAAGTTTTACTTTTCAAGTTTTGTGAAATGATAGTATGTTATTAGTCTGTGTGAAGTGGTAAAGGGATACAAGATGGATTTCATATAATTCTTATTTTTGTTCGTAATAGTTGGGTTTATCATATGTACTGTACACTGCTATTCACTAAGTCCCACATGGGTACTAAAAAGAGTACTGAACCTACTACTAACTACGACTAGGAAATGAGACCCAGAGTCTGGTACTTTTTTAGTTCGAAAATATTAATACTTGTTTTATAACTCTTTGGGTTCGAAAGCACATTACTTAATACGCACTCATTTTTGAACTATTTGATGTCGAAAGCACAGCACTCAATTCGTACTGATTAAATGAGGCGGATGGGAAAAACACCTTCAATATATCGAAAAATGCCATGTGGCATATCCAACCCACACAAATGCATAATCCACCCACACATACACACATGCATATCTATTACATATGCACATCCATCTAAGATCACCTTTTGCAATTAAACGCAAATGTATTTGGATCAATAAAACATGCACGACTCAAACCACAGTCGTTGAAGTGGGTAAACGTGGGCAAGACACAAAGCACAGTCTGAGATGATGGAAAACGTTGGCAAGACTTTTGATATAATGAAGATGGGCTGGACATTTTGTGGACAAAGGGGCTTTGTCAGGCCCTTGAGAATGCAGTGCGTCGTTTATTGAAAATAATCGGGCAAATAAAGATATTGAGCTGACCATCAAAGGTTTTGGGCTCTTACCACAGCAACAAAAAAAAGTTGGCAGGACTGTAAGTACAAAGGAGAAAAAGATATATATATATCAAGTGTGCAGTCAATTCCTTTCTCATTAATAGTAATTTTGTTTTGTTATTCTTGATTTCGAGGTCTACAAGACCTGACTGATACCTTTCGTTTAACTTCTGTTGTTCTTTTCCTTCTTGAGGTTGATCTTTTCTACTGATCTTCGTATAATTTGGTAGTAATTGATTTTCTTTGCATATTAAATTAAATTGAATGTCTTTATCTAATTTCACGCATTTGTGTAGAGTCTTTTCTGTTTTTCTAAATTCATGCTTTTCAGTTGTTGTCAGTGTTTTTAGAATTATGAACGAATACCATTTTATTGCAAAGTATTTATTTAGCGACGTTTCGGTCTCTTTTACTGGACCATCGGTCTCTCTTTCGGACCATTTTCAAGCTTACATTATGAAAAGTGAGCTACAGTAATATTGAAATTTCAAAATTATCTCAACTAGTATAAAAAGCTCAAAGATATGTGCACAGATAGTTTAAAAAGGGAAATAGAAATCAAGAAATGATATTCAGATGCCTTGTCAATCTTTTATCGTGTTGATTCAATTTAGGTGCAATCTCTTTGATCAATATAGCCTCAGCTATCTGCAATGAATTCGTATCTGCATAGCGAGCTAAAATTTCAGCATTTGTTATTAAATTTCTTGGTTTTTGTTGATGTACATTTATGTGATGAGATTTAATAGAACCATTGTTCTCATGTTGTTTCATCCTCACGTTCATTAAATTTGTTGTATATCCTATATAATGAGCATTATTACACATGCAATCATTGCAAGAATATTGATACACAACATTGTGGTTTGAATGAAACGAGTTTATTATGGCAATCTATGAGTGAAAAAGGCTTGCCATGATCACGAAATAGTCAACCGTTTGATTATCTTCAAGGAGTAACTTGTTGTACATCTTCAAAGGCCTCAAAAAATACATTCAGCTTCGACATAAGATGTATATGACACATCCTGCAATTGCGCTCGGCTCGGAAACAATCTCTTTAATCGTGGAAGGAGTCTTGTCTCCTGTCTCGTCTATAGGTAAGTGCTCTGCAATTTGATCGGACATTCATCTCCATCTTGCATATGCGTTGCTTGCGCAACTGCAGATACATCCGTCGATGACACTGCATTGGAACAGTTCGGTGGCTGGATTTTTCGAAGAATAGACTGGCACCCAGCATAAGGAGAGAAGAAAATTCTAAGCCGCGTTTTTTAATTCATTTAGGAAAAATGACACAAGTAAGATAAAAATTATGAAAAGTATTAGAACATTTTATCACAAGTCACATTGTCTCTTCAAGCTGAAGAAAAAATATCCACATGAAAGAAATGTTACATGATGATCTAGTGGTAGGTCCTACATTTATTCCTACAGGGTGCGGCATGAAAAACGTGACTGAATTTTAAAGTAGCATAATTTTCTAATCATCCAACAGAAATTAACAAATGAGGTTTTATTTCGAAGCCAAGTACGTCTTCACTACCATGATCGACATTGCAATGATTGCATTTGAGGATGAGAGTATAATGTACATGCAAAGCAGAAGAACTCAAAATACAAGAAAAAGATGAAAGAAACAGCAACTGAATGGAAAGTAAGCCTACTTCCAATTCTTTATTTAAACGATGATGTCCCCACGTCTCTTCCAAGTTAAACCCAAGCATTTTTATTTACAATTTCTAATTCTTAGATGGTACTCATTATGGCACAGTCTTTCACCATTGTTGCAGATGACCAAACAGCCTTCATGTCAATCATGCAATGCTGAATATTAGTAGGATCGATATGTTGAATCAAATATGTTTAGAGAAGATATTTTTCATATGAAAATCAATACCCACAGCATCATGTGGCTTTCAACAGAAAACAATATGACTTCATATTGTGATCTATAGCTACAAAAATTGAATTTCAAATTTAGAATGATAAGTAAGTGCAATCGGTTTGTTCAATTTCGTCACCGAATTATGTCACAACTCAGGGAAGAAAAGGAGCTCATTTAACGACAGGCAAAATGTCTGCATCACTTGCACCCACACTGGACCCCATCTAAAATTGTTAAAGAGACAAAGAGATCCTGTGATGAAGAGCTCAATGATTGATCATAAACACAGTGAATGTAATTCAATGGTCAAAAGTAAGCGGGATAACACTCTTTAAGATGAAAATGTTTGAGTTTAACTTGGAAGAGACGTGGAGACTTTTGAAGAAATAAAACCGGAAAATAGGCCCACGTAACTTCTGGCCTTCGGTTACAAGGCGCTTCTGCTGAAGGTTGATTCAGTCATCACCCATTCATGCTATGTGATTGATCATCTGCAATACAAAGACTTCGCCATGATGTCATCGTTTAAGTGAAGAATCGGAAGCACGCTTGCTATCCATTCATTCGTTGTACTTTTCATTTAGTTTCTTGGGTTTCGAGTTCTTCTGCTTTCCATGTACATTGTACTCTCATCGTCAAATGCAACCATTGCAATGTCAATCATGGTAATAAAGATGTGCATTGGCTTCAAAGTGAAACCATATTTATTAATTTCTGTTGGATGATTAGAAAGTTATGCTACATGTACTTTAAAATTTAGTCACGTTTTGTACACCGCACTCTGTAATTGTGAATAATTCAAAAGATTTGATAAAAATAGTAATGGACTGCGTCCTCAACATTTGCCAATGTCATAAACGTCTTGGTTTCCTAAACAGATGTTTTCCTTTCATGGTTCGTCAAAAAAGGAAATAACGGTGCTACATCCACATTTTTTTGTTGATACAAAAAGCCTAAAATCATAAAATCATTTAACTAATGATCAACAGTTGGATATCAAAATAGAGATTTCGTAAAGCATCTCAAGTGACAAGAAAGACAATTCAAAACAAAAAGGAGGGGGATATATTATTTCATGAAACGCACTGTAGAATGCACTGTACAGTGCACAGGTATATAGCCAAATAATAATGTAGTTATAATACATGCATGCTAGAAGTTCATGAAGAATGTAAACTGTTCATGCAATCATTCCAGATAAACACGTCCACCTGTCTACAAAATAAGGCTTTAAAAAAAGTGGGTTGTCTTTTGTCTACCTTTTGCTCGTCTAAGTACGCTGATAATTCTGAAAAAGTGTCGTATTCAGCATTTCCAGCTGCAAGAATGAAACTTCAAGCAACATCGGCTGTCAAAATATTATTCGACTTTTCCGTGAATTCGCAAATGGTTCGATTAATACGTGAAATATACACGGGAGGTCGTGTGGTAATTTGAATTGGGAAATTGGATTATGTTCGAGTAATCCGTTAATGCGAGTAGTGCATGTTCAAATTGTTCGTGTTACACTGTACATGTATACGAATCAGTCAATAAAAATGAATTTTTTATCATTACATAGAAACAACAGAAAATGTCTTTTTGTCAAAAATCACACAGAATAGTAGCTCACTGGCAACAACTAATTCAAAATAGATGCATTTATGTCTTTACATTGCAAGAATCATCGCACACAGAATTCAAAAATATTGAAAACTCATTGAAACCCGATGAGCACATAATAAAGGTTTGATTGTAGTTGGAAAGAGCCAATATAGAATGATGGTGGTTTTATTTTCTTTTTCTTATTTCTTACAATTAATTTCAGTTAACATCCGTTCACTATCTTCAGGTAAAAAGGAAGGAAATATGGTCTAGTATGAAATTTAAAATTCACACCAACGTCTATGTCATAATAACATAATACTGAATACAAAAGGGGGAAGGGCTATGGAATAGGTGATATTGGGTTACATAGTACCAATAACATCTTAATGATGACCTGCAAACAAAGGACATAGAAATGGACTAGCAATACAAAGGCTTGAGTTATAAGTACATGCACATATCATACAAGTATAAAAAATATAAAGCTATAAAACGATTGGAAGAAAGTAAGAGGTTTGAATTAGAAATTTGATAGTGTTGTAATGTTATAAAGATTTTTAATGAAAAAGGAAATCTGCACAATTGTTGAGCTCGAGTTTGCTGTTAATTGTTGGTTTCATTTTTCTAATATAATGAGTTTCACGAAGTCTTAGGTTTGGTGAATCAATATCGTGGGAAAGAATGGTTGTGGAAAAGTTGTAACTGTGACATTTCTGAAGATGGTTATACATGGAAGACTTGCTGTTTATTTTATGCTCACGGCAACGGATATGTAATGGTCTTATGGTGTAATGGTCAATGTAGAAGTTATCACACTTATCACACTTCAGCTGATAAATTACACATTTCTGATTGCAGATGTTGTTGTTGTTAATTGGGCAATTTTTTAAATGACAGTCTTGGTTTGATTTACGCTGTTTCAATACACTTCTAAGAATTCTTGATCTTCTTGTTAATCTTACATTCAAGTTTTCTCGACGAAAAACATTTTGTAGTTGTTTATCCACTTTCTCAGAAATAAATGGAAAATTGAAGTAAAAATAGTGTCTTTCTTTCTCTTTTCTGTTATTTGGTTTATGTGTTTTACGATAATTGTTGGTGTTGCGAATGATATTTTCGGGATACATGTTTAGTCGTAGAATATCATTGAAATTGTTTATGTGTCTGTTTTGAGTTAGATTATTGGAACATCGTTCTGCGATTCTTGTTTTTCGTTTCTAATGAAGTTAATTTTGCTAGTGTATGGTACATGTGAGTGATAATTCACAAACAGATCTTTTCTAGCAGATTTGCGGTAAAATTCAAATTGGTTCATTTGGCGCGTTCAGTGTTACTCAGAAATCAAGTAGGCTTAATGTTTTGTTGTCGTCTCGTAATTCAATTTCGAAATTGATGCTTGAATCTTGTTGGAGAAGTTGCAAGGCTTGTTCTTTGTTTTCAATTATTGCGAAGCAGTCATTTATATATCTCATAAAAAGTGGGACATTATACATCACTCTCATTTGTCGGAGGGATACTGTTTCGATGCTGTCCATGAATATAATTGCAAGCACACCAGAAAGACACGAACCCATGGGTAAACCTTTAACTTGCAAGAGGATGTTATTATCAAATTGGAAATATGTGTTTCTTAAGATTACATGCAATAATTGTTCAATTTGGTCGATTGTCAATCCTTTCATGTTGGTGATGTTGCAGTCTTCCATTTTGTAAACCAGGGTTTGAATGGCAACAGGAATTGCAATGGAAGTGCACATGCTTATTACATCGAAGCTGCGAGGATAAAGTTGTTCTTTTTTGATTGGTTTTTTTGATGCTATCAGTGAGATGCATGCTTGATTTTAGATGTGCGAGGACATTTTGAAGCAAAGGAATTAAAAGTCTAGAAAGAATCCATGACAACTTAGTTGTTGGTCCGGACGTGTTAGATAAAATAGGACGTATTTTCATGTCTGGCCTTCCTTGTGAGTTTTGATGAGATGGTAGAAACATAGTAAGGATGAGTTGTTCGTACTATAGCTATTCTTTACATAATATGGAATATTGTTTTCACTGGCAATAGTGTTCCAGCTTGCGTTGATGCATTTTTCAGCAGTCTTAGCTGTCATTCGTTGTATGGGTTTTTCGCTTTCTACTAGGTTTCGCTTTCCTCCCAATAGCCGTTGAGACTTTCAGTGCTTGGGGTCATGTTGCTCTCGACACAATCAAGCTGATAGGTGGCTGATGAACTGACCGGCATGGAGAGCAACATGGCAAATGGATCGACTGGATTTTCCTGAAACTCTCCGTCTCGCTACAACGCGGCAATGCTACCATGCTGCTTTCAAAAAGCCCAACCTTGGATACCTTCCTTGGTTAAGGTGTGTCTTCTTCTTTTACTTCTACTTATTTGTATTGTTAATTGTAATTTCCTTAAATATTTTCAAGACATTGTTGACAATTATACAAATACAGATAATTTAACATCCAGTGTTTTAATTACATGTAATTACTTCCAAGATGAAAGCGACATTCCATGAAGCTCAGAGATTTTAATTGGATTAATGTTAGAAAAATATTGAAACTTTTATTCACCTGTGGGCTTAAAATGTTCTCGAGATTTCGTGTTTATTGGAAGTAGAAGAATAGATTGAACATTTGAACATTTATCATTACTTAAGCTGCGATTGTATTTCTGCTACGTTTATAGTGTTTCTTCAAGCCGATATGCGCAATATTAGTCAAGGACTTACTATTCTCTATCAGCGGTAGGGCACATTCCTCGTCGAAGCCGGACTGCTTGCGGTTTGCTACCATATTGATGCTAGGCGTACCAGGACAACTTGTCTAATAAGCGAAATATTTATTGATGGATATGTTCGTTGCAGTAGTAATTATACGCTTCATTTTCAACCATTATCAATTTACTTAATTATTGGATACACGTCTCTAAATGCTAGCCTGTCGAATTTCATTGAACAAAAGTTCAGAATCATAGATAATATCGCTTATCAAAGTGCTCAACCTTTCAATTGCACAATCATCATTGAGATCTGATAAAATCAGATAAGTGGGTCTTTGAATAGTTCAAACGAAGACAACATCAAACAAAAGCAGTTTCTACTAGTTCTGTCAAGTTCAACCACTTCGAGCTTCGGAGGATATTCAAGATGTGCTCTTTGATGGCCCTTAATATAATAAAAAACAATTTGCAAATGCATGCATTTGTCGGCGACTCCCTGAAAACCCTAATGCTTTCAGAATCGAAGATGAACCCTGTTCGGACGTCCATATCTTGCTCTATCATTCTCAGATTCTGTGGAATTCAACTGATGAGCTTGATCTATTTGCGAATTTTTATCATGAATATTTCTTTAACATCTGGAAGTAATTGAGACACTGCATAGACCGTTTTATGTGCTGGTTACTATGGGTTGCACTAGCACATCAAAATGAGAACGTTTTGAGGCGCTGGTTCGAATTTATTCAAGTGTCATTGCTTCCCAACATCATTAGTGCTAGCAGCGTAGAGTGGTCCCAGACCATAGGTTTCACTCCATAATGAATTCCTATTTCTGTAGCAGACAGCATGAATAGCATTTCTTAATTTGACGCTATCTAATTTCAGTAAACTTCCTAACTGTGCATTCACGCTTTTCTGGTACGGTATGTAGTATGACAACAGAATGAAATGAAAATCAAGTAATATGATAAGTATAAACTGATGTTTAAATGAAAATTACGGTGAAAATCCACAGACTACCCTATATTGACTGTGAATTATGATTCATTTTATTCATTTTGTCACAGCCTTTGTTTCTAAACCGCCTCTTAATGAGTGTGCAATTACAAGCTCATTGTTCGTCAATTGGACCCCGTTTTTCCGAGATTTTAAACGTCAAATGACAATGAAAATGCGATGTTGATTTCTCATAGGACGTTGAATCGCCGTGGTCAAGGAGTTGAGATTACTATAGAGTCACTAGTGATCACAATCTGTCTTTCAAGGAAGCTCTCCAAGACAAGTCTATGTTGCAGTTATCATCGCCTGTCAATCACTCACATGATTGTTTAGAGCTGTTCAAATGTCTTCTGTGCTCCAATTCTTTTTTATTTGTGAGCAACTTTTATTTCGACGCCAAGTGTTGGTCTAACTTAATCTAACTTAATAATCAGCTGAATGTAACTCTATAAAACTTAGTTGTCTAGATACTAATGGTCATGGTAGTAGTCAACCCTTTGAGTTAGCCTATGAGTACTATAATTACTTGTCTTTGACATTGTAAGCCTAATAATGAAAAGAAAACATTTTAGCACATAATTGAAAGTTTTTGTTTTGTGGTAATCAATTAATAAGTAAGTCGTAGCCTAAAATGTAGGCCCAGGCTTGCTATCGGAAAAGTAGGCCAGACTTAGAAAATGCAACATCATGACGGTCGCCTTTTGCTATAGCCTGCGATTTATCTCACAGGCTAGTTAGATTAGATTCGTTAGGCTCAACAATATGGACCAAAAATCCATTTCGCTTGGCTTGATGTGGTGATACACAACCTAAACCTGACTAGCTAGCCCATGCATAGCCCATGCATACCATTATGGCCAAGGCACAGAATGGCCTAAACACATGGCGTAAACATGCATAGACACAGTGCCCGTGCATAACCTGGTTACTATACAGCCAGGTCAAGGCTTAGGCCTATATAGTATAATTTATGTATGATATAGTAATGATTTGTGATAATGGTTTGTGGCCTGTGGTAAATAGAACTTTGCATCATGTTAGGCTTGGGTCATCAAAATTCCTGCTTGGGATGCTTGGGCTTGGGGTTTGGGGTAAACCCAAGATGCTTGGCTTGGGGTGACTCAACCCAAGCCCTATAGTAATCTTGCTCAATGCACACCAATTGTAGCCAAAGTTACGCGGTGGAAGATTATGGAAACACTTACTGGAATTTACACGTAGATATATTTGAATTCGTTTACAATATTTGTCATTGAACAAATATACAATTGGTGCATTCAAACAGTATGTGCTATATGCACATAATCATATGACGTTGCCGCGACACTCCCGCCACGACAGTATCATGAGGACATAAAACACTCGCGGTAAAGTCAAAATTGTCATACAATGCATTGTTTATGGACACTTTATACACAGATTATAAAAATTAGAACAAATATTAGAAATAAATTAGATATAATTAGAATTTTATAGAATTTGATAAATTAGAAATAAAAATAAGAATTCGCACATCTTTGTTGATTGTTTGCTTCTCATCGCATCGGCGTCGAAGAAGACATTCTTAGATGTTGACGATGACTCGAAGACGCACTCTCGCGGACTGTATTTGGCTTCTCCATCTTCTCCGTTCACACTGTTGAACATAGTCTGATGACTGATAAGAGCATGGATGAGATCATTTATAATTGAATTGCATGAAATAATAGCAGTTTTTCAGTAAACACGAGTGAGTGAGTTTAAATAAACATATATATGAAGATGAGAAATGGAAGAATAATCCATAAAGAAACATTAAGCGAATAAAGAGAGCATCGAAGACGTAATTCCATCGGTTGAAAAAAATTAGTACTTTCATTGATTGCTTCTGTCTTTTCTTAAAACTTTCATCGTTCAGTATGATACTATCGCATTGTACTGTGCACATTGTGTGTACATCATATAACATAACATACCATCAAAATGTAATTAAGCGGAGTAATTGATAACTTGAACTATCATTCATTATCTTCGCTTTGAAAGAATCTTGTCAGTTCATCTGCATTTCTTTTGCTTTGTCTGTTCTCTCTAATTTGACTTTTTTCTTCTCTTGTTGCTTTTTTGAGACTCGTGAGGAATTGGTGCAGCTTCAATCGGATGCAGGAATTTATTTGATCGACGTATTTGCTTCTTATTTGGAAGGTTCACAATAGCTACACGTATTTCGCTGTCTGTTCGATTCTGTATGAGCTGAACGATACGACCTAATTTCCATTGACCTCTTCGCAATCTGCCCTCTTGAATCAAAACAACAGTTCCTACTTCGGGGGTACAATCAGATACTCCTGGCGGAAACTTTGATGGAATGCTAATATCGCTCACGTGAGCTAGTGAGATATTCTTCATGACAGATTTTCCAGAATGATTCTAGTACTTGATGTCCAAACTTGTGTATAGTTCATTCCATTGTTTGGATTCAATGATAAAAAATCCTTGGGACACATCGTTTTGGAGTTATCTCTGTCAGTGCCGACATATATTCTGCAATGATTGTTTGAAGTTCGATAAGCAATAGAAAACCCTTTCCAATAACCTTTCTGAGAGGTTTCAATACAACTGCTGCCAACCGTTCGTAAAAGCCTCCAAACCATGGAGCTTTATCGGGAATAAGTTTCCATGCTACATGTTCTGTAGAAAATAAGTCAATAAGTCAATAAATGTTTAAAACATAGAAGAAGATGGAGAACATGCATGTGAACAAAAACATTCGTGTTTCAAACACAACTATAAAAACTCAGACATCAAATAGTACATTTCAAGCGTGCAGTCAATTTCAACAACAAAAAAATCGTGTTCAGGAAGGAGAGGAGAAAAATTTGCTTCTAAATGTCATTCAGTTTGTATTCTCTGTAGTAGACTGTCCCAACTCTTTAGCTTTTTGAAGGAATTTAGCAATACTTTTAAGATTATTTGGAATATAAGTGTTCATCAACTTGTAAAACTCAGTTGTACTTTCTCAGTGGCATGATATCTGTGCTAGTTCCTGTCGTAATTTCTCATATCTTGAACATTCAATCACATGAAATGATGGAAATTTTCTACCCGTGAATCACTGCATAGCTCACATCGACGTTCTTCATACCTCAAACGATTTCCATAAATGCCGGTGACAACTTCTAAGTTGTGGTTTAATGCTCTAAACGTCAGTATGATATTGATAACGTTATAATCGATAGCAACATTTAGATATGACTGAATAGTATCCTCAAACAGGCACAACTAGTCATATACTTCGATATAGTATAGACTAGTCATACTAGTCATGTATTTTATTATTTCATAATTGAATTCAAGGCCGATAAGTCTGCTAAACACACATTTAGCAAGTCTAAATTGCTTGGCATTGTCGGATTAGATAGCAGAGGGTGGTCCAACTCTCGCAACGAATCGTCTAAAAGCTTGGATGAATGATAATGTTGCCATATCACATACAACTTCTAAATGAATAGCCCTCGTAGACATACATCTAAAGAGACAAACCCATGTTTTCTGCCTAGTTTCATTGACACTTATCAGAATTGGCCCGAGACAATCAACACCTTTATTTGCGAAAGGTACACTTCTGTTCACTCTTTCTTGTGGCAATGGTGACATCGGAGGAATGCTGAAATGACGTCCACCGTCATACTTTCGACACAACCTACAGTCCATGATCACAATCTTAACTGTGCTTCTGCCTTTCGGAATCCAAAATTTTTGTGTTAAGGATAATAATATTTGATTCTCTCCTGGACGAAGGCCATTTGATTCATGAATATCTCTGATTACGAGGACTGTAAAGTGATAAATCTTTGGTAGTAGTATAGGAATTTTCGCGTGTCAGCTTGACCTTAATATTGCAATCTACCATGACTTTTGATGATTCCACCTTCGGTCATCTTCAGATTCAATTGCTTGATGAGCTTGTTTTTCTGACCTTTATTCAGCAGCTCAATGTCTACCTTGGAAACCTGTTCTTGTACAAATCCAACCCAACGCGTCAAAGCGCTATCTATATCTTGAGGCAGTAATTTTGATGTTGTGGCAACATTTTTCATTCGCAAGATTGCTTTATCAATCAATGCTGAAATTCCGAGCAGCTTCATCGATTTTGAAAAGTTCTCGAGTCGAATGCCATCACCATATGGAGACATGTGACAAGTCTCTGCGACTTGAAATTGAATGAGTGGCCTGGTTATGACTTCACTGTCGAACTGCTTGCTCTTTTGTCTCAGGACTAAAGGCGTCAGTGTTCCCACATGCCCAAGCATCCCGGGGTTCTTTGAACCATTTTGGACCTTGCCACCAAGTCGAATCATTATTCAATTTTCGTGAATCAACTCCACGTGTGATTTTATCGGCAGGGTTAACTTAAGTGTTAGTGTATCTGAAATCACAGTTTGAGCCTTTCTCTTTCATTTCCTGGACTCTGCTTCTCACAAACACTTTCAGTGATTGGCTTCATTCCAACCACTTTAATGCAATCATGGAGTCAGAGCATAAGATTCGTATTATGATATTCATATGTAGCTAATTTTCAATAACGTTTACTGCTCTTATTTCAATAAGGATTGCCAAAAGCTCCAAGCGTGGAATAGAGTATGGTCTACCTTTTGGAATTTTACTGTTCATCTGCATAGATTTCGGACACAATTTGGCTTTACTGAATATGAAATGTGTTAACCATGATGATTTGTTGAAAAATCTTATATAAATTGCAGTTCCGTATGCTTGTTGGGACGCATCGGTAAAACATAGAAGTTGGATCTCGTGCTGTGGCTTTGGAGCTCCTACGTATCGTGGACGCTCATTATCTTTGACAAACTGGAAGTCTTCACATAATCGCTTCCATTTCTTGACGAGCACTTCATCTTCAACAATTTGATCCCAATTGTATTCTAATAACCATAAAGTTTGGAATAGAAGTTTGAACCTAATGAGACATGGATTGTATGTAACTACCGGTCGGATCAAACACACGTGAGAAAGTCTTCAGAACATTGGATTTTGTCAATGGAATATCAAAACACAGCTTATCAAACCTGAGTGAAAAAGTATCTCGCGAGATATTCCAATTAAGACCTAGCAACGTCATCTGTTCACCTTTTACTTTGTCAATGACTGAAATATTGGCTATGAATTCATCGCTATTGGAAGACCATTCACGGAGATTCATAATAGCATCTTTAAATATGGATTTGGATTCATTATAAAATCAAATCGCAACTTCATGAGAGTGAAAACCCACTAAAACATTGTTAACGTACAAATTCTCTGTTATTTTGTGGGTATTTTCAGTCTGGTATTTGGAAGCATGATGAGAAATGGTCGTGAAAGAAGGGAAGGGGATGACATTATTCCGAATGGGAAGCGTGCGAAACGGTAGACAACAAGATTACCATCCTTTGGAGGTTTTCGGTAGTCCTTCATCCACAAGAAACGAGTACAGTCACGATCAACTGTATAAATGCCTATTTGGAGGAAGGCAGCCTGAATGTCAGAAACTGTCAAGATGGGATGAAAGCGTATTCTACTCAATATGCCCGGTAAATCTTGAATGAGTACCGGTGCTTTCAAAAGGCAGTCGTTAAGGGACGGATTGACTTTCCTCGTTTTCGCTGAGGCGTCAAAGACTAAGCGCACTTTTGTGGTGGCGTTGTCTTCTTTCAAGACAATTTGATAAGGAATGTAATGAATTATTCCATCACCATTTTCAGCTTCATGTGGGTCGACTTTCTCTATAATTCCCTTTGACTCTTGATCACTAATGATTTCTTGAACTTTTTACAATATCTCGTCTGAACTGCGTTTCCTACACATGGATCTGAGTCTACCTAACGCAAGTTGCTAGTTTGTGGGAAGTTTCGGATTCTCATCTTTCCATGGAAAGCGTACAAGTATCTACGATTTAAGTATTCAACAGTCCCTTGGATATTATCAAACGCAATATCATCATCAGATTTGCCTGGATTATCTGGGACTCAAAATTCCACAGATCAGAAGAGTCATGATGCTGCCTGTAATTTGATATCACATCAATTTTGTCATTAATTGGCAGTTCTTTCTCGTAACGTGGTGGTTGGTGAAATGACTGAGAAGCTGTATGTGCGTAGAGGGTCATGCTACTTGTCTCTACAGCGAAATGACTTGTTTCAGCACATGAGCAAGATCCTCTACCAGTCAAAATTCAATCAAGAATGGATTCACTAATCCACAACTTTCCTGGGATTACTTGTGTCATTACCGCGACACCAATCTTTTGAATAGGATGTTTAACACCTGTCAAAGTCTGCGTCCTATGTTCCATATATGGTCCAACCATGCTCATTCCCACCCAGTTCAGAAAGAATTTTCTTTCTTATGTCTAAGTTTGAAGCGTTCCATAATGGATTAGCATTGATGATAATGAAGGCGCTGATGCCTATCAGATTGAGCAAGTTGAAAAATATGCCAGTGGCCAACGCCTTGTCTTTTGCTGCACTCTGTATGATTGGTATAGCTGCTCGACAGTATCCCTTTGGCTTGATTGTAGAGCAGAATGATATCAGGCTTACCTGTTTTCTTATCCACGTTGTCATTATGATGCATTGTTGACATCAGAATAACGCTCTTATTACGTTTCGGAACGTAAGATATTATTGTCGTTTTTTGATCGCCTTTTTATTCGTTTTCTTTGGTTGCTGGTCCTGCTATATTTGCAGCGAACGACCAATGCACTGATTGTAACAGGTTGATTTAACATCGTGTATGCGCTTCAGGGAAAATTCAGGGAATTTGAAAAATTAATGTAATTAATAGTGTTAAAATCAATGTCCTAAACTACTGACAGATACTTAATGTCAAAGTTTATAGGTGCATGTATTAAGACTATATTTGATGTCATTTTCTGATCAGCATCACAAGTGTGTTGTTCGTGTTATTTCTCTGGAGTCGGCGAGGAAGCAAACGTAACAAGTGCTTGAAATAGCGAAGGAAAAACGAAAATCGTTGGCAGAATTAGAGGCACTGAAAACAAAACGACAGAAATTGATAAGTGACACAGAGAAAATAAATGAAAAAAAAATAAAGCAACTTCTTCTAAACTGTCCTAAGTCGTTTCTATTCGTATATGCTAATTGCTGTTATTTTCTTCTTATTGTTAGATACAGTTATTTGTTGTCTCTTTTTTTGATTGCTGGTAAATTGAAAACCAAATAGGTTCTTGTTTTGTTTGTTTTTATGAATAAAGATTCGATATGTTTGATCTTGAACGATAGTTTTATCAGTGCCGACATCGTTTATTACTCCTTCCAAGCGTTAACTTTGTCTTTCAAATATTTAACTAATGATTTGATAGAGATGAGGAAATGTGATGATAATGATATGACGTACTTGGTTTACTTTAAAACTGTCATAACAAAAGCAGCTATCTTCATTCAGTTAATCAGACAATAAATGATGCAGTTGTTGGAGTAACTACAATTGATATCAACTAATGTCATCCTTTTTGGGTACTATATCACTTTTCCGGTCAAATTCAATTTATAAAAAATGTTCAGAGAAAATTCAGGGAAAAGTTTTTTGCTAGGGAAATTTAGGGATTTTTATTCAAAAAGCGTATACACCCTGTTTAGTCATAAGATAACTTATCATCGCAGAAGATTCTAAACGAAACGAGAAAAAATTTGATTTCATTGAAACCTAGCCTAATTCATGAAATGGGTCCTCGGGGACCCAAGCATTTCTACTGATATTTTTTATCTGTTATGTGATATAAGAATCATAAACTTAAGACTGACCTGCTACACATCCATTAATGACAAATGAAGGAATACATAAAATGTCACACTTTCATATCCATACAAAAAACATATTCAGACAATTATAGAGCAGCTGGGTCCCCGGGGACCCATTTCATGCACTTGAGGGTTAGTAAACATAATTTCATTGGAAGCATGATTATTACGTAACAGACGTATTGCGTACACTCAAAGTTCCATCAATGTGATTCTGAACGGGGATGCCACAGCACATTAGTGTGCCGCCGGCCACAGGGGTGCCGCCAACCTCGGTGTGCAATATATCGATCACTAACGTATCTATAAATTACACCTGCTCACGCCACTGTGGTAGAGTATATAGAATAGAGGTATTCACAGAATAAGCTAGGCTATATGTAAGCTTATATAAGTAGCTCAACATGCTTTCGAAAAACTTGAGATATGCCGCTACATCTACAATAAATACTGTAAACATAGATTGCCGGGCATAGCGGAGGAATTCGTGCAGGCATATACTTAACACATTTTACTAATCATGAACAATACATAAGCTTTTGTTTAATAGATGCAAAGAAATATAAGGAATACGCATTAACATTCATAGGCCCTTAGAGTAAGTGCAGTTCAAGCAATTCTATGATTTCCGCGTGGGGAAATAAATCGATTTATTTTAATGGTACGGATCCGCACCAGACACTTTGATCCTCACTGGTTGTTGAATCATACAACTGACATATCACATGCTAGCTCATTCCGCTTTTGTCTAAGGTTGTCAGGGATGGCTGCAAATACCTGTACATGATTTCATCAGCTTTATGTAACTGATGTACAAGGTATGTGATTAACTGAAACTTGATGAAACTGATCATTACATGGCACTCTTATCTGTTGTCGTCAGCGGGTTACACCTAATAATTTTACAATGGATGTTTTGTAAGAGTTAAGTTGGTTAGTTTTAAATCATATGTGATGAAAATAGGAATATGTTATTAATGATAGAGTATATAAAAATACAACTATAAAAGGTAATACAACTATATTACAAGTATAAAAGGTAATTGTCTACACACGGTTAAATACATCATTATAATTCCTATTAGGAATCTATGATTGCACTCGCAAAATTACATGTGCATATTTTCATGAGCGTGTTTTGTCGATGCACAGTAAAAGACATCATGCAATGTCAATTTTCGAAAATCGGGGTGCTTTGTACCTTAACATACAAAAACATATTTGAGTAAAGAGAGTATACTTACAACATGCACATAAATAATACTGAACTTATATAAATATTGCGCAAACAATTGATTCAATTTTTTAGGCAAATGTGATGCTTACACCAGAATGTGTTTTATCATGCATTTTGTGGTTCATAATGAGTTAATCAAGTAGGCATTTCAGGACTTTTTTAGCTCAAATGCGAGAAAAATTCATAGGTTGCAGATTTTCACCTAATAGCCTAAATCTTGAGATTGTGCATGTTTTGTAGATACAACATATGTACTCGTCTATCTGCTGAATTTCATTCCAGCTGTCATAAAAGCACATTTAAAAGCAGCATTTTAAACCCTAGAGTTACTACATGGGACTCAATTGACACATTGTTGGTTTTCCTATAAATTTGTATCTGAGATGCAGATGTTTATTGAATATAACTATTTTGTCACTTTCTTTAACATTTTGTGTGAATAGCATCTCCCGACCAATAGTTTCGGCTTCACAGCATCTTATGCCTAAAACTATTGAATGGGTCAATTGACTCATGCATAGAAAAGTGCACAAGCAGCATTAATCACTATGAAGGCATATTTGTTTAACATCACCGAGGTGGCTACTATTTGCTGTTAACTGCAAAAATATGAAAATAAAATAAATTAGGATAATAAGTAGTACACATATTTATTCAAAAAATGCTTTATTATTCAAAATAATGCCGATAAAATATTTCAAAAATTACAAATACTGCTTTTAATGCTTCTACAAATTATGATGTCTTAAGAGGAATGAAATTTGACTTGCAAGTCATATATACTTTATAGGCAGTCGCGAAATAAGTACACAGACTAACTTTTTAGATATAACAATATAACTTCTGTAATAGTACAATACTTTCCAATCCGCATATTCAGAAATTCGGTCAAATTCAATTCAATTCTGAAAACATAAAACTATCAAATCTATTTCCCATCTGTAATCCATTTAATATTTGTGTGCATTTATAGCCTATAAAAGAATCCGTAATTGAATCAAAATAAACTTAAATGTTTACTTGAGAGTAGATTTAGGCCTATACAATATACATGAAACCATATTTTCACCAGTTCATTATGTACACGTCCCCGATCTAAATCAGCACCTATATTGCACTGAAAAGACTGTATTGCACTGAATGAGAATTTCAGTATTACTGCAAGTTTACTCAATGTTAACACTCCGACTAGCAACAGTATGGTAAATCTTTGCGAAGGAAGATAGGTAGCAAAAGTGCTTTGAGCAACAACCAAAAAAGATGTTTTTGCAGTTTTTACTCAAGGTCTTCGTCACTTTGTAATTGAAAAGATTCCAATACTTCTTATGCAGTTTTTGTTGTCTCACTCGGGAAGGGGGTTAAAGCAGGACTATCCTTTCTTACACTGTAAAATAGGCATTTTGGTTTGCAAATACTTTCTCAAGGTTAAATAAGATCATTTCGATCATCCTTCGATGTCAGCTGAATGTCGGGCCGCACGAGATAATTGTTCCAAAAAGCCCAATAAGTTACCTAGAGGACAGCTTAAGGCCACCTTCGAATTGCTCCCTTTGTAGTGAGCCAGTGCAATATTCGAACTACTATATCCACTCCCTTCATTGACTGTTGTGTACAAAAGAAGAACGATCACGTTTGAATGTTCATATTGAGCATGTGAGTACTGAGGATGTATGAACACTTTTACTTTTCTCAGTTTTGTGTGAATGACCCTTTAAAAAGCAAGACTCATCGCATACAGCCCCTCCTTCTCAACATATTCGATAATTTATGGAAGCTTTGTTACGGTTGACGTGATATTTTTATGCCGAGAATTGTGCTAATGGTGCCAATAGTCGCTAATCGGCAAATAATTGTGTAAATGGTCGCTTATTTTCTTGACAGCGAAAATATTTTTAGTAACCAAATCTGATATACATTAGAACTCCATTAGCTCTCCTATTTCGAAAAGGAGACAAAATATTCAGGCAACACATTATTTGGCGATTTTCAATTATGCATGGCACGGTGTTCAAGACAGCTTGAAATATCTTTCCGAATTTCATTTCGAAATGCAACCGAATAGAATTGATTTGAATTCCAGGATGAAGACTCAGATAACTACCCTGATGCTACCAAGTAAGGGCTTGATGCTAAGTTGTACAGTTATGTCTATGTACACACTGTTATTGTAAAATATATGATAGCTATTCATCATTATAGTAGGCCTACATCTCACCAATTGCGCACACTAATACTGTCTTTTACTGTTTGATAACAATTGCAACCATAATCCACTGCCAATGTAGCAATCTCATTACACACCAATACCTGATAGTCTTCAGTTTACATAGAAATTTGTTGAAAACTGTGGTATGCGCAATTGGTGAGATGTAGGCCTACTATAATGATAAATAGCTATCATACATTTTAATAGCTTAATAACAATGTGTACATGGACATAGCTGTACAACTTCGCATCAAGCACTTAAGTCCCAACATCAGGGTAATTATCTGAGTCTCTATCCTGGAATTCAAATCAATTCTATTCGTCAATTTAAAAAAAACATGTTTAAGGGTAAATTGACCATTTCCGAAGTTCTAGGTATAAACTTAACGATAATTAATTAGTTTTAGGGTTAAAAGTAGTTTTTCCCATTTTATTAGTTTTTACCAGGACGGCTTTTACAGGTTTTCTCCATTGGCATTTTCCACCCCTGGAAAAACTATCCAACCCTGGAATTAAGCCGACATCGTGGAATTCACAACTGGTCACTCAAAAAAAATTGGAATCAAAAATTTGATATGGATGATTTTTCTAATCCCAACTGAATTATTCCGTAGAAAATAATATCGTCCTTGTTACTGCGTGTAGTCCTAGTCCAGACTATGTACAATAAGCGTGCTCCCGACGTTTTTAATTGGTTGTATATCCACATGAGACGGTACAGTTTGATCCATGGAATTAATCGGTTGGTATATAGACTATCAATTCAGAAAGGATGTATTCTTCAACCGAGTGTTATATTGTAAAATAAGAAATAAATATCACAAAACGTTTCGCCCTTGGCTTGATCACTTGTGATATTTATTTCTTATTTTACAATATGACACTCGTTTGAAGAATACATCCTTTCTGAATTGATAGACGGTGCAGTCGTTTTCAGATGTCAGCCTCGAACAGTTTACTTTGGTAACCACTAAATTGATAGCTAACCAAAACTTAACCATTACTTTGCCGAAGTAGCCCCAAAACAGGGAACTAGCCCTTTTACTTGAGCATTAAAGACAGCTTTATCTTGTTATTATAAAAATATTTACTAAAATTTTTAAAGTTAAAATTAAAGTTCAAAGAAAAAATGAAAAAGAATCAACCATAGAATAAATAAATATGCTTGCTATATGGCCTATACTATATATTCTATATCTACTTACTCTGTGGATTCAACGTCTTGAATTTTTTCAAAAGTTAGAACTAATGCTGTTTTTTCTTCAATTGTAAGCAATTTGTATTGATCTGGAGCATTAATCAACACTTCCTAACATTTTGGGAGGTTGTCAGTAGTTCGTGATAACAGCATCAGCTAAGCTCATTCTGCTCTCCTTTGGGACGGGTGTCCGGTAAATATATACGTGCATAAATGTGTTTACGTGCATATATCAAAGGTGGGCACAATTCGGTAGAATAAAGGTCCGATTAGCGATTATCCGATTCAAATTAAAAAATCAAGTTCCGATTTAGAATCATCTGATTGTCCGATTCGACTAACATTTGTTACAGTGATTCAATGAAATGGAATTCGATTCGAATTAATCATTTTTGTTATCCAACAAAAATGTGTACTAAAACAATGAATTCAAATTCGATTTTTTGAGCTATATAATACAATTGCGAGGGCACTTCCATCTGACAATTATACAGAAGGAAATCTGAAGAAAATCGTATCTATTGAGAAAATGTAATGTAGAGCTTATGCGCATTTAGAGTACGCGACCAGACAAAAACAGTGTAATCTCATATTCCAAAACCTTAATAACCAAAAACATGAAATCCATGTAAAGTGCAAGCTATGCAGCTAAAACAGATCTTGTGCAGAAAATTGGGTGTAAAACTTAGTCCTAATCTAAATGAGGCACACAGGGCGCATCGTTCAGCAGATGAAGGTTTCCCTTAATAAATACCAAGGTTTCAAAGTTTTCGGCAATGAGTGCCACCCTTTTCATCTTAAAATGTCCGAACCGAAACTGAAGACGCGCTCGATTGAGGTTGAGCTCGGAAGGAAGGAAGGAATGTGTTCTCCTTTAAAAATACTTCTCCCAGGCGTCTCGGATATGTGATGGGAACCGGTTTACTGAAGATACCGGACTTCCCCTTGGAGCCTTCCTTGACCAATCTTCAAATATAACACATGTTTTCTCTGATTAAACGAAAAGTACTAAGCCCAGAGTCATAATTTTTGGCATGTAATGTCTTCAGGTCATTTCCTATGATGTGTATGTGCTATTATCATGCATCTAATCGGCAATGTATGTGAGAATGTGGTTGAATGTGGATAAAGTTGCTCAAAATGTTGTTTGTATTTGCCGAAAATAAGAGGCTCACTAAATCTAAATGTGTTTAGCTCTACAGACAGGGGTGTTGAAGATTAAAGGAAATGACCTGAAGACATTCCATGTCAAAAATTGTGACTCTGAGCTTAGTTCCTTTTGTTCAATCTTAGAAAACATACAAAATATCATTTTTGCCAAAAAGTGCAATCTGCGTCCCATTGGATTTACATGTGTTTTTCTTTGATCTTGTCTGACAAGAAGAGGAACAACCAGGTAGAACTCGGCAGACGTGCCGATTCGTCGTAGGCATAGTGTATACACCATCCTGTGAAAGTCTCAATTTCGGCTTTCACTTAGGCTTCAGCTTTCGGCTTTTCGTTTCCCGCAAAGCACCTTGTGGCTGCCGGACTAGACTCACTGCCTTCAAGTCAGCTTTGAAAACATTGCAGTACTCACCTCTTGGTTCGCACAACCGAACTTAAGTTTGGAACCAATCCTCGAACCGCCGTGAATTCAATAATAAATAGACTTATTAACAGAACTCATGAATGTATTTCCAAATACCTATGTCAAAAAAAATTCTTCCCTACAAAACGTAAAAACAACAAAAATTAATACATTTTCCTCATGCGTTGTAACGGCCATTATCAGTTCCTAAACTTCTTCACAAACTTTCAGCAATATTGCACGGTTCTGTCAACCGATTTGAATAATGATTTGAAGAATGACTTTCAAGAAGCGGTTCGCAATGTTTGCGTCATAAAAATTATGCTACCGGTATCAAATTCTTACAATGTTGCAATTCCATCTTAACTGACCACACAATTAATTTTAGAATGAATGCAGTCAATCGTCGAAACAAGCCTAATTAGAATAATTGGCCGGCCAGTCTTCAAGAGTTTTGGCCGGGGCCAGGCCAGCATTGCTAAAACTGACGGCCGGTTCCAACTCTGACGAGTATTATCAACTTTAACTTAAATCAGAATGAAACTCCTTTTTTGCAGCATAGTTGAGTGTAATAATGAAATGGGAACCAAAGCTGCAACATAATGCTATTATTTATTATATTTTATTCTACCCAATATTTCGACGGTCACAGCCAGCTTCAGGGGAGCAAAGGCTTGCAAAACCTTAACTCGTGAGTTGCTTTAAAAAATCTATCACAGATTTGGCAATAAGCGCAAGAATCATAGCACTTCAAAGAGCATGTTAACATGGTTAGCTGACCTGACATTGAAAATAAGCTGTCATGATTGTTGGCGACTGCAGTGGGGACCGATTTTGCAATGCTATGATCCTTGTATTTATTGCCCAATCTGCGACAGATTTTTAAATGCATTTTATCATCTTGCAAAGCAAGATTTTGTAAGTCTTTGCTCTCCCGAAGCTGGCTGTGACAGCCGAAATATTGGGTAGAATAAAATATGATAAATATTAGCATATGGTGGCAGCTTTGGCTCTCATTCATTACTAACTTTATGTTGTGTTTCTGAAGTATGATGAATTCTCCACTCATCGAAAACACAGCAAAATGTTCTCATTTGATCATTCGTTTTTTGTTAATAGCATCAAACCATCTTGAAAAGTCATTTTCTTTATTCGTTAAATTGGAGATTATTATTTATTCCAATTTTATTATTTATTGATTATTATTGAGATTATTATTTATTTGATATTTATTATTTTAATTCAGTGCATTACTGGGGCAGGGATCCCGAAATCCTATCGGATTACGCCGATTAAAAAAAATCGTTAAATTACTAATAATCAGGATTTCCGTGGGTATTGAAATTTGAGTGCCCACCCCACCCCATACCCACAGAAAAACCTGTGGCTATCCGCACAAAATCCTCATACCCCACAGGATAAGACACCTAATAATTATATGCTACACTTCCTCTTATGGAATAACTAATATCTTATATTTCAATTTCAGTGGAACTTAAAACATGATGCGATCCGGCAGCTGCCTCTGATGATTGGATTATAACACAATGATTTTTACTGCAATTTCTTTTCTGTCACCTCATGAACTCATGTATTACTTTCATAACGCAGCCGAACTCAGACGACCGCTTTGGTATTGAAATGGCTTTCAATGGTTGCCAGGTCGTCAAGGAGCGGGTAGCAATTAATACACGTACCGTATTATTTGTTAGCACTTAGACAAAAAAAGGGCTACAGCCAAATGTCTTTATTCATGGTCAGTTTTGTCACCCTCGATATAATTTTCTTCATAAACAACAATTGCAGCACTGCCATTCTTCGCAATCACGTGGAACATGTACATGTGAATCACTCACTGGTGGAGTGGCGTGCGGTAAATTCGTCCCTCGGATATTCCATCCCTTGGAAATATTATCCCCGGTAAATTCATCCCTCGGACAATTCAATCTTCGGTTTTATAGTAATATTATGCCTACTTAAAGTACTTAAGATGATTGATTATACCAACTAAGCATTACAGTTTATGTACGTGTATATAGGGCCCAATATGTGTGTAAATATCACAGCCTTATCAATATGTGTGTCTTTATTAGTCATCTGCTATACATAATCTGATAAAAACATTGTCTCTCTAAATTGGTATTTTGGGTTCGAAAATATTTGATGAAAAATTTAATTGATCAACTTTCCTTGATGAATTCTTTGATATACGCCCTTGTGATTGCATATTACATCATTATGATCATGACATACTTTTTAGTATTAGAGATGAAATTTCCGAGGGATGAATTTACCGGTGACCGGTGGAGTTTCAAACTGAAAGCATAGGCTATATAAATTTCTTAACAAGCTTCCCGCAGGCAACTCGGGATGCCGTCTGCTTAGCTACTTGTCTATGAACGAATCAACAGAAATTTCGGTCTATGGTCATCAATCATTGTGAAATGCTACCTGTATATTTTGTCTCTTCGACTATTATTTCTATGTAGGTTCTTCATCAACGAAATAGACTTGATTTTAGGGATCTTCGTGCAGAATTTTAGCTTTTTAAACTAACTTTAGGTACATTAGTTCAAGTGAGGCCATTCCTTGTAATATGCTGATACCATAGCCGATTGCTGATTTTTTATATAATCTTTTTTCGTTTGATTTTTATCGTCCTTATTTTTTTGAATGTATTTTTGAGAGAATATTTTGCAAGTAATTATCTAATATCACATTTTTTATTTTACATCTGTGTGCTCTGTTCGGAGATCTTACAAGACAAAGAAACACGTTGCTTCTTGTCTCTTCTTTTTTCTTTTGGAGGTCTCCATCGATGACTTAGTGCTTTTTAAGTTGGTGGTTTATTAATTTTATCCTCTGATCTGGATCCAAAGGAAGTGAAGTTGAGAGTATTAATTCTTTAATTTCGTATGGTATGTATGGCCTCAGGTTCTCGTTACATTACTTTTAGTTCTTGCTCTGATGGGGATGGCCTCAGGTGTCTTGATAAGCATAGCCAGTCGTTCGGTACCCATTGCCTCTGTTCTTAGTCTTCTTTAAATTTAGATAGCGTCACTTGTTGAGGAGTCTGAGTTTTCTTACAGATCCTCTTTTTAGGAACACTTTTTCCCCCCTTTTTCGATCTCTGGGACCTGAGCACTGAAGGTAGCTCATGGTTGGCTGTTGGCTGGGGGCTCATAGGTAACTAAGGAACATCTTTTCCTTTTTAGGTTTTTGTTGCAAGTGTGAGTGTAAGTTTTGCATTACATCCGAAGCAGGGCGATCTTTTTGAGCACCGATCCTCGCTCAATCAGAACATACAATATGAAGTATTGTAGAATATACGAGTCACACATGCAAAAAACGGCAGAAAAAGATGCAATCACTAAAGCGATTGAAGTTTTCGGGTGACCTGTCAGGTGTGCAACAGGATGTCTTTGGTGTAATGAAAGTTTTCGTTACTAACCAATGTCCTTGCCATTAACTACTACATCACTGACGACATTTAGAAAATCGCTTTTACGGGTAAATTAGTCTATAAGCTGAATTGAAATTCAGTCAGAACGACGTCTGCTTTTTCTATTTCAGGTAGGTGCAAGCCTTTCATAATTTTGGCTGTATGGAAAATTGAAGCTATTCTCTTGTGATGTCGTCCGTTGCACCATTGATGTCAGGTATGCTTTATGTAGTAAGCATATTGACCTCGATGATAGATCTTAAACAGAATGAATGTAGTCTAATGGTCAAAAGTACATGTAAGTGTGACGACATATTTCTGAATGAAAATGTTTAGGGTTTAACTTGGAAGAGACATGGAGACTTAGGAAGAAATAAAACAGGAAAATACGAAATTTCTGGCGTTCGGTTACAGGCCGTGAATGTTGAAGGTTGATCCCAATTTATGCTGTGTGATCATCTGCAGCAGAAAACTTCGCCATGATGACTAAATTGCTTAAGTAAAGATTTGGAAGTATGCTAGCTTTTCCATTTAGTCGCTGTTCTTTTCATCTAATTTCTTGGCTTTCGAGTTCTTCTGCTTTACATGAACAATATAGTCTCATCCTCAGATGTAATCATTGCAATGTTCATTATGGTAATAAAGATATGTATTAGCTTCAAAGTGAGACATTATTTGTTAATTTCTTTTGAATAATTCGAAAGCTATGATACTCTAAAATTTAGTCACGATTTTATACCGTTCCCTGAAGCATGTTGAAATGCGGATTGATGGATAGAAGATATATTTGAGGATACAAAAATGGATGACTATGGCTCTGCACTCCTCGAATTCAAGCAAAATCGTATTTGGTGCCAGATTAGACACGAGAAGATGATGGGAGTCGAAACCCATCGTACCAGCCTGCACCACTGACGCGAAATCTTAAGGACAAGACGAATTCATGTAGGCCCGCTTACTTTTCACTACAACTGCAAATGAGCTTTTAATAAAACTTTTTCAACATATCCTGCTAAAATCACCCTACTTTATTTTCATATCATCGAGGTGTTCTTATGCATCGAATTTTCTGAGAATTTTGAAATGCTTCTATGGGGACACGCTACACCACAGGCAGGTCGGTTGATTAATGCTGTATATTGACAAGAGCTCAGAACTGATAATCCTGTTTAGTCGAAATTGATGACTAGCAGACCTGATCGTCTTTATCCATTGGTAAGGAGAACCAGGTGCACGAGCGTCCGGATAGTGAAAGCCGTTAAATACTAGGATAAATTGAAGCGACAATTCTGACAACCTCAGTTGGGACGGAATGCCATCGCTGAGTAAGCTCAATAATTTATTTTCGCACATCTTGATCTGCGACTTACTAATTTGTATTTCTTAGCGTATTTGCAATACTTTGCAATAATTTGTATTTCTTAGAGGAGTAGTTTCCCCCTGTTAATACAATAATATGCATTGATTGCATTGTATTGCTTAGAGGATGTACTTCATACACATGTAGAATAAAATCTTCTCAACCAAATGTACATATATTTTGACCTATTGGTTAGAGTATAATATTTGAATTATGACTATTGAAAAATGGCTTCAGGACGATCCATGTATTAAACATCACGTGTTAGACACATATTAGACATAACGACATTGGCGACATCAATGATTTTCAGGTCGGTTTCATTGCTAAACTCGAGACACAACGTTTACTGAATCAAAAGCAATCACACAACTTCAGCCCAAAATCAATATAAAACACAAACTACGGCAATACAGTAGTTGTTTTGTGTTTTCAAGCGTACCGACTGCTGAGTCAGATCAGGGAATTCCTTGAAAAGAAAAGTGATCTTGCAGCTTGATCAACAAGTTTTTGATCGAGTAGAAAACATGCTTGCTTCTGCCCAAGGTTGGGTCCAAACTTGGGCTTGGCTTACCCCCAAGACCCAAGACCAAGATTAATCTTGAGTCTAATCTTGGGTACCCCCAAGATTGGGCCCAAGAGTGGCTGTTTCTCTAATGAAGTGGAACAATTTCCAGAACATATTTGAAATTTTGATTGAGATTTAGAATTGCATGAAGATATTTTGAATCATACCACATTGTACATGTTGGCATCTAATTAATACCGGGTATGTATCTAATGTTCATATTAATTACTATTTATTAATTACTACTTATTACTAATTACTATTTATTACATGAATTTGTTATTGCGGAATTGAGGCTTTTTTAATATTCAGCTAAAAGTTTTAATTATCGGCATAGGTTATCTCTGGGCTTAATATCATCAACCCTGTTTACGTCTACAGCCTAATAATTTCCTAATTAGAACAACATGCATGACTAAGCTACATTCCTTACAACATGTCTGATCGAGAAACGAAACACATATAACATAGGCCTCGTATAAGATGAAAATAGCACAGATGTAGATATAACGATATTTTTACTAATCATAAGAAGCAATCATCAAAGAATGTCACTGCATTAAATGATACTGATATCTTTCTATTTCTGATACATGTTGCCTAATAGTAGAATAAACAATATAGGACGAAGTTTTAAACTTCAAGGCAAGAGGTTATATGAAGCAAGTTATCTACGAATTGTTGTAGTCTACCAATTTAACAGCATAAGCGTTATACAGGTATTGGCTTAATGCATTGTATTTTTTCATGCATTATTTGTTTTACAAAGTATTTCACGCAAAATGATATATACAAAATTCTGTCTAGCACAATATGCATTACATCTACAGTGTAGCTTAATGGATTAATTTCACAAGGAAGCCATAGGTAATCAAAGCATAGTTTAAAAAGCTAATTAATTAAACAAGCTATCAGATAGACATTTACGGTAGGTCTATGTATATCAAAGTTGATGATAGCACATATTTATCATAGAAAGACCAATCGTGTGGTTGATGTGGGTTACATATATACATGTACATACATGCAAGCTTACATGTAGATGACTTGCTATGACATGATGTGGTCATATGATTAGGTAGAATTTTTCCAAGAAAACCGCAAATGATCATTCATGGTCTATTCATTTACTCTTGGGGGTATCTAAGCTCTTGGGTCCGCACCCCAAGATTCTTGGATACCCCCAAGACTACCCAAAACCCAAGAGTGAACCCAAGACCCAACCTTGTTCTGCTGACGAGTGACGAACTGTACGGACTTGTATTGACAGTTATTTCCATCGTTCATTATTAATTATGTAGTAGCTTGTAAGTGTATTGTATACAGTACTGATTATTTTGTAGTTAAATTTTGCACCTTGTGTTTACATCATCATCTAATATGACTTTGTGATGCAGTGCAGTATAACTGATAATTACCCTTATAAAATTTGTTTTCTAAATTCTACATGTATTGGTTTTAGTTATTTTGTATTATTGTTTCGACTTTGTATGACTACTTTAAGACCAATATTACATCAAATTTTAGAAACCCTCCTTATAGTGAATTTTTATCTGATCCCTTGAAATTCTATGTAGAAGTTCGACTGCATTGTATAGGGCTACAGATGAAATTGTTCTGCCAAAGCTTTCTCCATAGAAATGAACTGCCAATAATTACGAGAAATTATGTTCTAAAAGTGTGAAAAGCACAAGCACGTGAAGCCACGCCTCTCACATGTGTAAAGGTCATCTTTATAAAGTAGCGTCAACATCATTTGAGTACAAGGTGTCTGAAGAGCATTTATAATTTTTGATTATGACATTTTCAATAGGGCAGCAATGCAGACAAGCTTGAACCAGTTTCTACAGGAATTATAAGGCGCTATGCGGCTGAAGCACTACACTGCTTTTGATAAATTATGAGATCCGAGAGTGATGAAACAATCCTCGGTTACAGTGCAACAATGAGTTATGATGGTGCAAGTTAAAGTGAAAACGCTTCGAATTATCGTCATACTTTAGTTGATACTTCACGTACATAAATTATGTTCTTATGCAACCAAAAGGTTAAGTATGTAGTCAAGGTAAGTGGCACTGACATGACCTTATTATGTCACGAACCATGCAAAATAAGATGATGGCAAAGTTCTACGTCGAAGATATTTCAACATGCGTACACAAACGGTCATGTAACCGTCATCAAAAACTGCGTCGATTGCGACCAAAAGTTCAGAACATAATGTCTGATGTGCAGCTTATTAAAAGGAAATAATGAGAATCAAAATTCTTATGATGCACAACTCCGGCGCCATGTCCAAATAGGCCTGTTTTGTCACATTTCTTCAAAAGTTCAAGCACTAAATTGAAACCGGTTTGTATATTTTTGCTTCAAATTATAGAAACATGATATACATGCGGTTGTATTTAAGATCTTGTATCTTCTGTCATAGACGCAATTAACAAATTTTGCATTTTGTCATTTATCGAAGTCACATAAATATATTACATTTCATTATTTTCTCCACTGTCAGAGTTACTTTGCATACTTTGAACGTCTTCTTCTTCATTTGATATGCATTGAAATTCGTGACGTGAAGTGATGTGAAAGAATAAAGCACACAAATTTTTCCCAATTTTTTCTATTTTTTAAGTGCTTTCATGATGTCAATGTCAACAATGCCGTCTGCTGTTATTTCACTATTTATTTAACTTAATAAGGATTAAACTCTCAAAAGTGAAGTAATTTCTTTTTAGTTTCAGTGTAACTCCGCTGCATGTTGATTTTACTTTTCTGTAGGATTATACTCACTTATTCCGCATATTTTGGTTATTCTATACAACAGCTGGTATCTAAAACACAACCTTTCTTTTTTTCTGAAAATGAGGGACGGAACTAATTTTTACGCTCAAATGGATGGATGGCTCTAATATGACGAAATTATGCAGGATCACGAATCGTGTGATTATCAATTATATCGATTCGATGAAGCAAAGTAAAATGTAGTAATTATTTCTGATGAATCTATCCCGCGTCTGTGACTTACGCGCTCGTATTTACTCTGCAACATATAATAATAATGTTATATTTGTCAAGAACCAACACATAAATCATGAAAAATAAAGTTATAACAAGTGAAAATTGACAAACATCAAGCCCATGAAGGGTGATAGAATCAAACTTCATAAGAACAGTTGCTGAAAGTTGATTCCTATATTCCTAAAATTCCCATATTCCTATTTAAGCACCAATCTAGCAAAAGCAACGAGGATTCTTCGACGGATACCAGACTGTATTAGCAGCACGACGTTTCGCAGTCTCCTGCTTGATCACATGCATTAAATGACCAGAAAATCAAGATAGGAAGTACATGAATAACATTCATCACTTAATTGTCAAGAATCAAGACCATTATTGTCACTAAATTTGCGAAGCACGTCTCTATACTACTAATGTCTGAAATAAGTAAAACGTGAGAAATTATAAAACTGTACATAGAGTTAAGATACATTCAATCGTCTATCTAAGCTGATCTATAAGACCAAGATTATTTAAGACATTTAGACACGAAATTAGATAAGATAATAAAATCAAACATGCACAATTCTTCTACCGATACAACCATTCATCAGAGGCTCCATGCATTCAGATATGCAAATAGCCTCTAAAGACAAACGCTTGTTCCAATTTCTTATGTTATGATAAAGAATTTCCCACGTTACATTACATGCAGATGAGTCTGGATGTTCCTCCTCGTAGTGTATTCTCACTGCAGAAGGAGAGCCAACTCTGATATGTTCCCGGATTCTTGATTGGATTGTCCTAGACGTCTCACCGATGTATACATGGTTACATATATTGCATATTATTTTGTACACGACGAATTTATTCAAGCAGCGATTCGGTTTCTTTGAGATAGCACAGGTATCACAAGAAGTGTCACATAAGTTACTTTCCTTTGGGCTCTTGAGAAATCTCTTCATAGGAGGCCCACAATCAAACCGTATTCGAACCTTGTGTGAGAGACCTGTCCTTTTCAGTAACGATAATGATTGCCTCTTGTGTTTTTCTCCCAGATAAGGAACACGCAGAAATACAAGCTTTTCCGTATTCTCAATTCTGTCATGGGTGTTTCTGTTGTTGAAGGAAGCCAAAACTCTCTTGAGGAAATTATCTGGGTATCCATTGGACCTGAAACGATCTGATACTTTGCGTATAGAATCATTTTCATTGACATTGTTGATGGATCTTGATACCGCTCTGTAGTTCTCCAAGAACTATGGACCTTTTCTCCGATTGAGAACCATAGGATTTCCAATGACAGATGGCACCACTATGGATAGATTTGAAATATAGCCTCGTTTGGAAATTCATACCATAGCGATAAACCTCACAATCAAGGAAGGGCAGTACATCATTCATGGGAAATTCCATACTGAATTGAATCTTCTCATTACAGGAATTAGCCAGTCTAAGTATATTATCAGCAGACACTTCGGTAGGCCATACGATGAACACATCATCGATGTAACGTTTCCAAAGGACCGTTGCTGGTAATTCTTGTAATATTCTGGTTTCCACAGAGTGCATATAAATGATAGCGATGGATGGGGCCACAGAATTGCGACCATTGGAAATCCTATGGTCCTCAATCGGAGAAAAGGTCCATAGTTCTTGGAGAACTACATAGAGCGGTATCAAGATCCATCAACAATGTCAATGAAAATGATTCTATACGCAAAGTATCAGATCGTTTCAGGTCCAATGGATACCCAGATAATTTCCTCAAGAGAGTTTTGGCTTCCTTCAACAACAGAAACACCCATGACAGAATTGAGAATACGGAAAAGCTTGTATTTCTGCGTGTTCCTTATCTGGGAGAAAAACACAAGAGGCAATCATTATCGTTACTGAAAAGGACAGGTCTCTCACACAAGGTTCGAATACGGTTTGATTGTGGGCCTCCTATGAAGAGATTTCTCAAGAGCCCAAAGGAAAGTAACTTATGTGACACTTCTTGTGATACCTGTGCTATCTCAAAGAAACCGAATCGCTGCTTCAATAAATTCGTCGTGTACAAAATAATATGCAATATATGTAACCATGTATACATCGGTGAGACGTCTAGGACAATCCAATCAAGAATCCGGGAACATATCAGAGTTGGCTCTCCTTCTGCAGTGAGAATACACTGCGAGGAGGAACATCCAGACTCATCTGCATGTAATGTAACGTGGGAAATTCTTTATCATAACATAAGAAATTGGAACAAGCGTTTGTCTTTAGAGGCTATTTGCATATCTGAATGCATGGAGCCTCTGATGAATGGTTGTATCGGTAGAAGAATTGTGCATGTTTGATTTTATTATCTTATCTAATTTCGTGTCTAAATGTCTTAAATAATCTTGGTCTTAGCTTAGATAGACGATTGAATGTATCTTAACTCTATGTACAGTTTTATAATTTCTCACGTTTTACTTATTTCAGACATTAGTAGTATAGAAACGTGCTTCGTAAATTTAGTGACAATAATGGTCTTGATTCTTGACAATTAAGTGATGAATGTTATTCATGTACTTCCTATATTGATTTTCTGGTCATTTATGCATGTGATGAAGCAGGAGACTGCGAAATGTCGTGCTGCTAGTACAGTCTGGTATCCGTCGAAGAATCCTCGTTGCTTTTACCAGGGAGTACTAAAAATAGATATGACTACCGGGAGGTTGCACGCGCGCTGAGTGAAGGAATAGCTGGAGGCCGATGTTATTGTCTCAAGTCACCTTCATCTGTGATTGCTCGTTGTGGTAAGAACAACACTTGAGGGCATGTTTATATAGCCGAATAGCAGCTCATTCCATTTGCTTCGTCATTGTCACCCATATCATCATGCCAAGGAAATGCAGTGTTGGAAAATGTAAAACAAACTATCTTACATCACAGACATTTTCTAAAACGCCTGTATATCGTTTTCGCAATATAATCAACGCCAGAAGGTTTCTAATTTGATCTTTTCTAAATCGTGATACTTCACAATGTTGAACAGTAATAATGGTTATCAATCTATTATCGATATGATTTTTTATTTTCAATGTATCGTAAATCAGCATAAACCTTAGTAACAGTAATTACAAACCGTACTTAATGGTAAGTCGTAAAGTATTCATTTTATTATCATCAGGAGATATCTCATAAATTTCAATCTTCGAGGGGAACTGAAACTATTCTAAATATATTTCAATAAAGAGAAAAAGGCTCGCAGTTTTTTCCCGTATTTTCATATATTTATGTAACATAGCACAACAAATACATCGAGGATGAATTGTACATAAATAATAATACACATAATCAGAACTCATGATCGTCACGATCTTCCGGAAAAGTTTGCTCAATTTTCTCTCAGAATTCGTCCTATTTTGTCCGATGTAATATCATTGACTTTTCTTACAAATACCTTTGAAAAATACATTTGATAATCTGACAAAGATGTTGTCTTTTTATGTTCATGGTCAAATAAAAATGCGTCGAGTATATGTATATGAAAACACTTCACAAAATGTTAGTTGTACACTTTGTATCATCGAGGTAAATGAACTGAAGAATGCGCAACACAGAAGGACTAAATTAAACAATTCATTGGAGGGAAATTTTTGAGTTTCCCTCTGTGCGATTACTAATATTATCAAATTCACTGTCCTGTGATACAGATGCAGAGTCATCAGTCTGGTCTGGTAAGATTTTCTTTTTTACTTTTGTAAGCCGTTATCCTGAGACATAAAAAAGAGCATTAACGTTCTGAATTTGATAATTTGTCGACCATCAGGCATGAATATCATCCTATTGATGGTCCAATCTGCATTTTCACTTATATTGTGAGAATTACAACGTAAGTATCAGAATGATTTGAAGATGTCGGTGCAAATCTACCTCAAGAGTGGTGGAATAAGGAGAAGTATTCTGAATTTCGCTGCGATAAGAATCTGATCATTGAGGGATATTTTGTACAAAACCACCGAACATTTGCGCGATATATACCGAACTCACCCTCTAGGTCATCACTCTGTAGATTTCCTAAAGAATATATTCGACATTTTGATCTTGTAAAAGGGTTTCAGATAAATCAACAATGCCGTCGTGAGTCTGCATCAAGCTTGATACGTGTTTCTTTTGTTAGAGTAGTTTGTTTCGAACTTTTCCTAACATCTGGCGACATATTGTTGAACATATCTCTCACATCTCTAAGAAAAAATGAAAGTTGCGAAATAGATGTCACAGGCTTTCTATCAGGGTGTCATGGGGGGATGGGGATGCAAGCGGATTTTTGAGGTTGTTCAAAATCTTCCACATGCGGTAAGATGTTGTTAAAGATAAACGATGCTGTTTCTTGGTTGTCATCTGGTGCTAAAACGCAGCTACAGTTTTATCATTGAAAAATCTTGGGGTAAACGTAAATGCCTGCCATTTTGTTTCTCAAAAGAAGTCGGATAAACTGCTTTTTTCAGTTTATTGCGGTTCTTCTTATAGTAAATAGCTGTAAGCTCTAAATTGAGTGTTAGTTCCTTTATATCTGAACCACATTTTAGCTGACTCTCTATCTATTTCTTCTGTTTGTCCTGTGAGGAACAAATTTCAAAGAGTCTGAGTTTTTCTGTTATCCAATTGTTACGGATACTCTTTAAACAAGATGTACGCTATCAAACAAACAGCAAATACAAGAACCTGGTCTGGTTGTTTGTGATGGGGATATCTTTGAAAGATGAAGCTTGGACCTCAAAAAGTTATCAATAAGTTTTCTTTATGGCAAATTTCTATTTTACCCGATAAAAGTTGTCCACTCATGCGATACCTCTGGCGCTACAAACCGATCCATGGGGGTGCAATCTTCAACCTGCCTGATTATTTGCAAGAATACCCGCATGCAAAAACTCTGCGTCAAGTTTAATAAACAGGAAGGAAACGATACTATCAGATGATTTAACCGCCGAAAATAGGTTTTCAACATAAATGCCAGTACTGTTCTGGCCAATTTTTTACGGGGAAAATCAAACGGAAAAATAATATCGCTAAACAACGGGCCGATGCCCCCATCTAAATCTCAAGGGAGGATGGTTTCTTACATACACTTCATCAAACAGAAGGATGCGAGTAAATGTGAATTCGTTTGATACATTACTCCGCATAACAAATTCCTTCAATAAAACCTAGTTCAAAGCTTCTGATCCTAGCTGTCTGAGAATCTCCCTAGAGCACGTGTAGTGTTTTATTGGGATTGGAGGAAGACCACAAGGACATGGTTCGCATCAAACGATATGCCACTTCGACTTAGGAACCAAGTTAAAAAATTTCATAGCTTGAATCTGTGGTGTGTTTCATGTGAGGGGGGGGGAGGAATATCGTCTTCGATGGGGGGTGGTGAAGTACATTTCAGATTGTCAGTTTGTCTCTAGTAAAAAATTCAAAATTTGCACTTTTCAACAAATCGACGATCTTAATGAGATTCACACAACTTTTTTATGTTTACCCCCAGCAGCAGTAATTTCCACAATTTAATTCTATTTTCGAATTTTTCACGTGGACGATGGGGCAAGCATCAATTCTGTGACCAAGCGAGAGATCGTCATTTCAAATCCGAGCACATTTCTTCAGATCATGAAAAAGAAACTTTTGTTGTGTTTTTCGGAAGACCAGATAATGTGGATATGCAATCCTAATAATCAAAGAATATTCAATTTCCTCGAAGTTGGAATCGGAAAGAAAGAAAAGTAAACGCACGATATATTCATCAGATTTGATGCGCGTGAACGACACATTTCACGATTCTCCTTTGAGTGACCTGTCGATAGGCTGAATGGGGGTGCTGAAAAGTATAAAGGCAGCAGGTACTGGTTTCAAAGGTTGAGGTGCGGGGAAGTTGTCACGGTATTCAGGTCTTGTGAAGGAAGAGAGATACACGTCTTGGAATGAATTTTTCTCGGCGCTTATTGTTCTGAGACAGTGAGGACAGTTCGCGCGTTGAAAGCTATGCTGGGGCAACCAGGAAAATTATCGAGGAGTGGTGGATCGATTACGAAAACATCCCCGGCCAAATAGCGTTCCTTCGTGGCGAGGTAGTTATTTTGTGGCCATTGCCTACGGCATACACTCGTATGTCTTTGTAATGAGACGTTGTGAATGGCGTGTTCGGTAATGCTAGCAATCATTCTCCTTGACTCATCTGGGTCTACCGGAGGGGGAAAAAAACGATATACAGGCGAGAGTTTAGAAGATGTCTGTGAGTGTGTAAGAATTAGTTTGTTTTACATTTTCCAACAGGCGAGCATTTCCTTGGCATGATGAGTATGGAGATGACACAACGACGAAGCAAATGGAATGAGCCTGCTATTTCGCCGTTTTATACGCACGCCCTCAAGTTGTTTGTTCATTACCACAAACGAGCAATCACAGATGAAGGGTGACTTGAGACAATTAACATCGGCCTCCAGCGAGATTCCTTCAGCTCAGCGCGCGCGTGCAACCTCCCGGTAGTCATATCTAGTTATTTAGTACTCCTGATCACACTGCTATTGAGGGGGGGGGGGGGGAAATTGGGGGGGGGGGCAAACAATAAGCTGTCACTGCAGAGGACACCAGAGCGCAGTGAGAGATGCCGTCGCGTGCTATGTGATATCCACTTCGCACAACAGACCAAAACACACATCCGCTGTCTTGGCGAGCGAGTTCCAATGTATGGCACTATACAGTGAGCGAATGCCGAAGGGGAAGAGGATGTGAAATCATGCGTTATGTGAAACTAATTTGTCGAGACGCCTGCTACTGTTTTTAATAATGATCGGAAGGGCAAACATTATGGAGAAAACTTGTGGGCAATGAGATCTGAGAGTCTTTCGAATCTGAAGGAATTTTGGCAATCGAAGCACTTTGCTGGAACTCACATTAATCCGCAAGCGACGCACGACTTTTTTTCCTATCTCTGTAAGGTATTAGGAATTCCTTCTTGCCCACTTAATAGGTTCCTCGATGTGCCGTCAGTTTCGTATTTATCATACTTCTAGCAAACCGAAGCAGATAAACAAAATATTTAATTCTGTGGTACGAATAGAGTGATATGCTTTCGAGCCCAAACACTTCTAAAATGAGTACTAATGTTTTCGAACACAAAGAGCATTAGATTTTTGGACTCATTTGTTAGTCACAGCTACATGCAATACTCAGGTTCAGCACTCATTTTGATAATAATAATAATAATAATAATAATTATAAAGTATGTATTTGATAGAATGAAAATCGGATTATTTCACAATGTTTTAAAGAGATGAAAGATTTTCGAAAGCAGATATTGAACAAATGCAGATGTAAAATTACGAGAATTCAAAATATGTGAATATTACAATTCTCTTTGTTTAGTAGCATAGTAGTCAAAGGAAAGAAATAATTGAGTCGTCTGGAACTAGAGCTATAAGGGATGGACAATGACCGGAACGTGGAATTTTTTAAGGAACACAATGGTACAGGGGATTGACAGGAGATTTACATTTCTCAAAGAATTTTCAAGCATGTTCATCTCTAATTTCTGTTCAGTAAAAAAAAGAGAGAACATTTACAATTGGGCTCACATACAATCAACTTCCCTGTCAAGCACTTACGTATCAACTCAAATTGGCATTAAAATCCTTAAGATTTTAAAATTCATCTGACAAAGCAAAACCATGCTTGTTGTACTGATGGGCATTGAGTTCAGCAACATTGTTCTTTAAAATAACTATATTGCACACTACCTGTAGCGATCACGATAACGCGAAAAATGCTGTTGCGTAGTAGTGCGGTTGCGAAGACAAGATAATCATCTAGGCTTCGAGCTACAGATGCATTCTCTAAGACACTTTTTCGAGGCTTGCTGTGCAGGATTTGACGAAAGAAACAATTCGAGAAATCTCAAACGTCAGTACAAACGACTCAAACGCAAGGAAGTGTTTTGAGCTGAGCTGCAGTTGTAGGATATCTACTAAGTAACTAGAAATTAAAAAAGGGAACATAATATCCTTAGAAACAATATCATCCCAGTTTCTGCAATGGCTTCTGATTGACTATCTTGATTTCATTAAATGTTTTAATTTTTGATAATGCAGTGCTTCAACATTTAGCTTATGCACAATTTATGACATTCAGTATATATATATATATATATATATATATATATATATATATATATATATATATATATCGCTTATAAAATATCCTTATAATTTAGCACGACGAATAAGAATTATTGTGTCGAATGAAGAAAAAAGACAATACAGATATGAAGAATTGAAAAGACGGTTACTTGACTTAAAATATCCCTCTTGTCTAGTTGACGACGCGATTTATCGAGCGAATATGTTTGTAACTAACATGAATAAATATGAGAACAAAAAAATCATTCCCTTCATACAAGATTACAACAAACAAAATCCTGACATTTTTGGAAAAATCATCCAACCATTATCGTCTAGTATCTATTCAAAAAGAAAAGTTCAAAAACTGCAAATTTATGACTGCATATAGACAGCCAAAATCTATTTTATCTCATCTAAGATCAGCAAATCGAACAACGATAACTGGCGTTCAAAAATGTTAGGGAGTAAGAAACGATTGTAAATGCTGTGAAATTATCAGAATGTGGAGAAAAACAGTGAATTTTAACGGAAAAAACATTTGAAATAAAACAAAAACAGAATTGTTTTATTCTTCCAACATTAATTTACAAGCTCACCTGCAATAAATGCAATCAGTTTTATGTGGGACAAACAGGTGATCTTTTCAAAACCCGAATGACAGTTTCATAGACAACAAGTTCGTAATAGAGAGATATTCCATCTTAAAAGTAAGCCGTGGCCCCCACATTCAACAACTGTGGCAAAGGTTTTCGTGCTATGCCATTTTTTCTTTTAGCACCTGAGATGTCTCGAGTACAGAGAGAGGCTAAAGAATCTCATTTTATTAAGATATTTCATCCTTCATTGAATTCCTCTTGAGTTAATGATTTGTCCTATGTCTTGGCATTTTGTGTGCTTTGAATTTGTATACTCCATGATTTCAATAAACATTCATTTTAGTGCTTTGACAAGTTGACTAAAGTCAACGAAATGCATCAGCACTCATAAGGTGGTTCATTTTTAATTTGGGATTCTAGTGTTGGGATTTTAGTTATATATATATATTGGATTTCCATAAAATTTCCATTAATATTTTTTAATTCATTCATGTTTAAATAGTGAAGTAACCTATCAAAGTATATTTTATCTATACTTTGCTGATCAAACTGCATGAAGAAATAAGTCTGAGTCATTATAATTCCAAATAAAACCCGGTAGAAAACTGAATCAAAAGACCATTTTCAGGTCCCTTACCGGTTTCACCTCATCCCTGGAGGTTTTTCAAGGGGAATATATTTATTACAAACATAGACAGCTTAATAATTCAAAAATTAACACGTGTTGAGTTTAGGCCTCAACATAAAAATAAATGCATTCTCTTCATGCATACGCTGTAATTGCAGCGTAATTAGAACCGAACGCCAAGGAAATCGAGATGTCAGTAATTCAAACAAATTCGTGGATTGTGTTGAATGCCATGCTGTTGCAAGAAAAGAATACTCGAGTTTTTGTCCTTCACAGTCTCTGATAGTCGTAAGAGATTCATAACACGCGAGTAAACGCAACGCCATTGATATCAAGAGCAATGTGTCGGCATTGACTAGCAGGAGAGCAGTGTCACATGATATTCACCTTAGCGACCCGAATGCGTGCGCGTCATTGGTTAACTGGTCGCTATCCCGTCAGATAATACACTAAATTACTCGTATCTCGATTTTCTTGGAAATCAGTCACTTAAACAGCTTCTAGAGGAACTTACGTATATCGGGTGAATAAGATCAGATTAATCAATGCATCAATTTCTTCATGACCAGATCTGAACAGATGAGTCAAGTAGCAGGGATATTGTCGCGTAGTTCCATCATTATGGCCGGAGTCGGAGTAATAGTCCTATCAAATAATAGGACTCCAGACTTCGGCTAACGTCATCTCGATTAACTTATATTTTGTATCGTCAAATATTTACAAGCAATTCGATGTTAAATTGAAATATCAACTTTGTTGCATTTTAAGATCACAGAAGTAAATAGTGACTTCTTGAAGTAGGTAGTAGATGCCTGCATATCATCAAAAACGATAAGGCTATATTTTCTGATCAGTATATCGCTCAAATATTGTACAATTGAATAGAATAAAATGACATTTGCCCGTTATTAGCATCTAATGGTGTAATTGTGATTTTAGTGACTATCAATAAGTTTCTTTCGTTTCAATGAGCTATTTACCACAGTCTAGAGAGTCGTTCAGCTTACTGCATATTTGAGAATTCCAATGAAAGATTCTGCCTGATGCAGCATGCATTCAAATGCCTTTCCAATATGTTCCTCCAAGTCTATCACGAAGTTCATTGCAGAATCTTCATGAAGATATCGTACACTACCTTGATACATTTTTATGCCGGAATCATGATAAAAGTGTAATAATTCTCGGGGACTTTAATCAAATTAACGTCAATGAGTTATGTAATGATCTTAAGGTGATTGACATAGAAACGAATCCTACACGTGTGATGTAATATCCTAGATAATATTCTGATATCTAGAGACCTGGCTGAGTTTTACAAGGAACTAATCGGAACTTCAGATCATATTTCAATATATGCAACTCCGAACAATCATATTAAAATTCAAGATAACCATCGAATTACAACAGTACATGACTTCCGACGTTCAAATCTCAACGCCCTTGCTGCAAGTTTAGGCACAGTTGATTGGGAGATGTTATTGAAGTTGGATGCTGATGTTGACGTCATGTGCTCATAATTCAATGACATATTTCGAGCATGCATTGACTTTTACATCCCTTAGAAGGAAGCTAATGATGACACAAAGCGATAAAGAATGGCTATCACCGTTAACAAAGTTACTAATCAATGAAAGATGGGCGGCACATCTGGCAAAGAACTGGGAAAGATGCAACTTTTTAAAAGTCAAAAATGAAATATTGAAGTCAAAAATGCTGTATGTTAAAAATATAAAGAGCAAGAATAACGGAATATAGGAGGTTGTAAATGGAATAACAGGCAAAAAGAATAAAAGCAACTGGGATAGCTTACTAAAAGGTGATATCCTGAACAATTATCCGATGCAATAGCAGAGAAACTGAAGCTAAAGTATTATACTGATGAACCCAAAGACATGCCACACTTACCTGATGACGATTGGAGCATCGACATTGATATCAAAATCATATATAAACATCTGAAGAAACTTTCGTGGAAGAAATCAGTGGGCATAGATGAGTTTTCCAACAAGACTTTATTCAGAAATGGCTGACTTTATTTCAAAACAGCCTACAAGCTGTTGACTATATCTAACAGCCTGGAAGATGGAGACAATTTGCCCGATTCCAAAGACATCGCTGCCAGACATTGCAAAATTCCGTCCAATTAGTTCGCTTCCTGTCATTTCCAAAGTATTTGAAAAAATGGTACTTTGTAGTATTCGCGAGCATTTGGAAAGGAACTACGGTCCATCTCAGCATGGGTTTCAAGAGAAACATTCAACGACCACTGCTATGATCAAAATAGTTGAAAATGATGTTGGCCATTATGACGATCTATCTTGTCATGGCTCAGATATATGATCATTCGACATGACGGCTGCCTTTGATTCGATTAATCATCAATTTTTAAAAAACAAATTCGAGCAGTCTCAATTCCCTAAGGGATTCGTCAAATGGCTATCGTCCCATCTAAACCAAAGGCAATTCACTACTAAAGTAAAGGGAAGTGCGTCTGAAACGATGGAAATGTTACGAGGAGTGCCCCAGGGATACCCATTAGGGGCGTCAATTTTTTCAGTCTACATAAGTGACCTACTCCTAACTCCTGCACTTTCGTCAACAGCTCAATTCAGTTGTGCAGACGATGTGAATTTCGTACTTCCAGTAAAGAAAAGCACTTATGAGTTTGAACTCCTAACCGAAATCCTAAATACAGAGGAGTGGTGTAGGACCAATAAAATCTCACTTAATAAAGATAAATCTTGTGGCTTGATCTGTCAACGCCAGGGTAATCACACATTAACTGCTAACCTATCGATCCCCATAGTTCAAAACACAAAGATTCTTGGTGTTTATTTCAATGAAAAGCTGACATGGCATAACCATATCTCACATGTCATATCAACGTGCAATCGAAGATTTTTTGATTTGTGGAAGCTTAAAAGCCTGACTACTTCTAATGAGCTTGAAATGGGACCTTGGACTCATAAAATCAGTAATGGAATGCGCTTGTCCTGTGTTTGTGAATCTACCAAAGAAACTGGAAGAAAAGATGAAAAGATTAGTTTCTCGTGCGTACAAGCTTATCAACTGCAATGAAATTCATGCACTAAGAATTTTACCTACAACCGGCCCACGACAAAAAGAGAGAATTTGATCAAAAAACACTTCATGAAGATGGCAAACGACTAGTCCTATACCTCGTACAAATAAATTCCCAAACGCTTACAACATTCAAAACATTTCGCTTCTCAGTCAACACACACTCAAAAATGCAGAAACACATTTTCCCTTACGTTACCACTATTATAAATAAACAGTTGTAAAGATACGTTAGTTGAGATGCAACCTTTTGTCTGATTTTATGCGTCTCATTCTTATTTTAAACATATCTGTCGAAATGAACATATTTTATCGGAAAGCATTTATTGCCAAGAACAGCATTGCCTATTATAAATCATCATGTGAAACTTAATTTTCATTTTTTGCTGAAATGCACATCATCATTATTATTGCTATTACTATAATAGTGTAGATCGTGTTTATTTTTGTTCTAAAATTGTCAAGAAACAGCTTCCGAAAAACATAATTTTTTCCTAATTTTTTGTAGTCTTTGAAAGAGTTGCATTAATATTATAATACGCATGCATAATACGTACTATTATTGATACACGCTTATTAATACACACATACGTATTAAACATGAAATACAACCTAAGTCACTGAATGATAGACTATAGTAGCTTTCAGAAATTTAACTTTATGTCTTGAATATTGCATCTAAAGCATGTTATTAACAATTAACTCTATCTGGACTTTCCAACAATTCCTTGAATTTGACTCAAGCGACTTTGTATTGGATATTAAATACTCTTAATTTTTTTTACCCTTTCATTCATATTGTGTCCTTTTGGCAGCATTTCAACCCGCAGATTTTGGGACAACCAAAGGAAAGAGGAGATAAATGCGATTCCAATGGAACCACTCTCAACATCGTGTGATTGATGCCTAGAACGTCCGCAAATATTTTTCAAATGATTTTAACTTTGCAAATAATTTGAGAATCAAAGGATTAAACTAAATAGTCAATAATTTCTTTTCTTCGATCGACATGAAATTACTTCTAGGAACATATGCGCCTATTTGGAGCTGATAGATGAGCAAAAAGTATTCTGGTCTAATGGCACCAATCCCAACCTCATGCGATGCCTAGAACACCCGCAAATGGCATTGGATGAACATTTTTCCAAAAAACTAAGAATGAAAGGGTTAATTTCGTCCATTTTCATACTTATATATTTGCATTTGTATTTATATTGCGTACTTGTAAATACTGCTGCGACAATGACGATAAGTACGTGTACATTGTACTTTCATGATTTTCATATGTATTCATAATATAGGATTTTTATGCAATCATTTGGAATATCTTTAGTTAGAATGTTGCATGCTGCAACCTTGTTTCAATCGCATTCTGAAATTATCCCAATGATATATTTAACATTTCCAGTATGTTTCACCCTATTATAACCGGCTAGTTTGAGCTCTAAATACCCGAGGGGACTCCTGGACCCCCTCTGAGTTTGATGTCTCTTATGATTCCATCGCTTGTTCCTTGCGGCACAAACCGTATATCCTCTGAAAACACCGTCCTCTGATAAGTGCCGCAGTTTAGAGGTCAATTTTTTAATAAATGCCACTCTCAATTAACCTCCACACTTCTATCATCTATATATATATATATATATATATATAATATATATATATAATATATATATATATATATATATATATATATATATATATATATATATATATATATATTATATATATCAAGAAAACTAGAAAATCATGACATATCTGTGGTACATGCATCATCCATTGAGCTACAAAACGAAGACTTAGCTATCAAACGACACTGGAATGCAATTGCCTGGCGGTGCAATCTATATTATGATTGAATAAGCCGCATAATATAGGCATCACACGCATCCTTTTCTAAAAAGTAGCCTCACCTACAAGTTGTTACCTAATAGTGGCTGTCAGAGTCAGGAGCGTTCTCCAATCTCTGTGGCTATATCGCACAGTCGAGCAGCGAGCCATGTCATGACCCTCAAGCTTCGTGTGAGTGTGATCGCTGCCATTCCAGTGACCATGAGAGGGGGAACCGCAAATACAGATATCGGTTAATTCCGAAACAAAATTAGGTTCATAGCTGTGTGAAATGACAATATTTCAAAATCATGTCATGATTTTGCTTTTCTGAATCTATGCGCAGATATTGTCAGGTTTCTATCCTTTACAACAGGCGATTTTAACGTCCAAAATATTTGTTCGGTACCAAGTTCATATTCTTAAAAACCGAATATCAGAACGCTTATTCTCAAACTGAAAACGTCTCTCGGGTGCTAAAGGGATACAATATGAAATTCGTAAGTCATTGAGGGTACTGATGATATTACATAATGATGAGTGAGGTACATAGATAAGAACTACAATGAGCAGAGTGCATGTGCAAACAGTATGAAATTATGCATGTTGATGCGTCATGAAAAAATGAGAACTATGGATGATTAAACGTTGGAAGGAGAGGACAATCAATGGTTCATGTATTTCAAAGAATGAAGCTTAATCACAACAACATTATAATAATTAGCAGCTACAGTACGAAGAAATATGTAAACGTACATGACTTAATAAAATATGTGGAATCCCAGAACAACTTTAAGCTATTCAATCCTGAATATTAAAAGAGGTCTGGGAAAAATATTTATTTAGTCATATGCAATGCATGCATATCGCAGAGCAACGTACGTGGATCATGTCAATCAGTAGTAATTGGTAATACCTGCAAAAGATCGCATTTTAAGAAATACGAGACACGCGAAGTTGATGCTCCGGACCTCGATGACTTCGTATAGGCTTCGTAAGTTTGACTGAAAACTCTAGTGTCTCTCTCTCTCTCTCTCTCTCTCTCTCTCTCTCTCTCTCTCTCTCTCTCTCTCTCTCTCTCTCTCTCTCTCTCTCTCTCTCTCTCTCTCTCTCTCTCTCTCTCTCTCTCTCTCTCTCTCTCTCTCTCTCTCTCTCTCTCTCTCTCTCTCTCTCCTCTCTCTCTCTCTCTCTCTCTCTCTCTCTCTCTCTCTCTCTCTCTCTCTCTCTCTCTCTCTCTCTCTCTCTCTCTCTCTCTCTCTCTCTCTCTCTCTCTCTCTCTCTCTGTCATTCTCTGCATTCACTCTGTCATTCGATGTTGCAACCAAATTTGTGTGGTTGCAAATTAACTTATCTTTAGTTTTGACGTCATTTGCAGTTTTGATATATTTAATAAGCTTAACAATGCTTCCAGTATTCAGGCTTTGCAAAGGGGCATAGAAATTTTGCTTCGAAACATCAATAGGAATGGGTTTGTATCGCAATCTGATATCATTGTATACCATGTATATAAGACTGATATCTTTGATAATGCCCCAAAATTCATCAACGGCCCAGAAAACTTCCCATTTTCTAGTACACATTTTCTAATTGCATGCATAGATATAGATGGAATACATAGAAATCCGGGCTGATAATGAATTCATATATCATTATACACTGAACATTCACAAATAAAATGAAATAAAGTTTCTATTGTTCTATCATTGCATAAACTGTGCATTCTTTCTTTTCTTCATATTCTTATCTATTTCTATAACTTCCTGTTCTTGCCGCTGGATTGTGATTTCCGCACATCATTTTTAACAGTGGTTCAAAATCTTTATATGCCAAATTTAGGATCAGATAATGTTTTAGTGAGCAATCAAATTGTGTTGATTCCAAATAATCGGTTCCAGTCCGACTTCTTTTGGCGTCATTTATCCATTCAGTTCCAAATGTTCAGTCAATCTGGTTTTTAATTACGTTTCTACATTGTCCAATGCTTAAATTTAATTAGTTTGATAAGTCTTCCTATCCTCAAAGACCATGTATATAAGTAGTTATTGTTATTCAAATTAATTGAAATATCATCACAGCAAAGTTTCATAACATATTTATTCTGACTAAAAATAATTTTAATCCAAAAGTTAATTGCAACTTTATAGAAACTCACCTATCAAGCGATGGCTGGTAGTTGTAGCAAGCAGTTGTAGAATTGAAACTGTACCTTATTTAATTCAAACAATTTGTTATGAGTAGCAAGGAATCCTCCCAACTGCGCACAGCGCCCCCCCTCTGGAGCGCGAGTTGGGTTGATGTGGTTCTGGGTCGACCGGCCGGGTGTCTTGGTCGACCGTCATGGTTGGTCTTGGGCGGCGGTCTGTGTTTTTGGTGTGTAGGATTGGTTGTAGGGTTGTTTTGTGTTTAGATTTGGTTTCCTGATGAAATTCTGCGTCGACATGTTGTGTTTCTTGGGTGTAGTTGTGGTTTAGGTGTGTTTTGCGTGTTTTTGAGTGAGAAACTGGCTATAGCGGCGAAACGAAGCCTCGTGCGTGAAAATGGACGGCGGATTTGGACTTTTTGGCCAATTTTGGGTCTAGGGGACTTGTTTCTAAAGTCGTAGGCCAAAGAACGAAGAACTTCGACCCCCCCCCTCGGCAGCGTTTTTCCAACTTTGGTTCTAGAAATGGTAGAGAGTCATGCGATAACTCGTTTGAAAGCTAGGAGTGCTACAAATTGATTGGAAAGCACAGTTTGGCCCACTCTTTCATTGCTAAGGCTTGAGAGTGACATTGAGACATTTGGCCATGTTAGGGAGCCGTCAGAGGTTGAGTTTTGTGTTTTGGTCTCCAGCGGGCGAACGAAGCATTGGACGAGAAAACTGAGATTAGATTTGGATTCAGATTGATGTCATTGACCAACTAGGAGCACATCCAATGAGAATCCAGCATTTCTCTATAAATAATGAGGTTTTCAGAGTGAAAATCATTCTATCTTTGAGTCGCACAAGTGTCGGACGCACGTTCTCCCTCTACATTCCTACTATATTATCCATCTGAAATGGTAAGTCGGAACCTTCCCTCCTCTCCTTCCTTGAGTGTTAACTTAATAGCATCTCTTTTATTTTCAAGCATCTACTACATCTACTACATTTACAGGACAAGATAGTGTTCAGACGTTACAAGGATCTCTACAATCAGAAGGTCTTATGTTGAGGCCAGTAGAAGAGACAACAAAGGTACACAATCCTACCCCACTACAGCGTACATTTAGACAAGCCATACGTTATTACGATCATAGTATAGTATTGCAAACGGGAATGATTCCTTATACTGAAGTGAAGATATTGAACAATCAGTATGGGGACTACGTAGTCATTCCTGTGAATCCATACATTCGTCGCCAACTTGATATTATTGAAGAGTTTGCAACATTAAATGTGGACATCCCTACTTCCCTTAGCAAGGAATGCTAGGCGAGAGACGACAATGATACTCCATATAGAAAGATATAGGATGGTAAAAAGCTTTCTCTACCACTGTCGCATTGGTGCTCATACTATAAAAAGGAAGGAGATGAAGTGACACCCATCAGATGTGAAGACCTCGCAGAAGGCTTGGAATATTGGTTTTGATATCAGTGAAATATATTATGGCTATCACCAGAACAGCAAGTTAGCCTCTATATCGATGTATGCTCAATCCATCCTACATATACCAAAGCAACCAGACATTCATGACATTATTGATCAAATCCTCAACGAGAGCGGTACAAAGCGCAAGTCAGAGAAGAATGCTGCCGCTAAACGTAAGCCAAAGAAGGAGAATCAGTAGTCCTTACCTATCTCTACCCTATGACAATTCGCTCATGTGCTTTGAATGTCGTAGACGCGGACTTATCACATACATTTTACTTTTTCGCTGCCATCATGTTATTTGTGTATTTTGTCGTGAACAGCATCGATGTACTTCATCATTTTGTAATATGTTATAGGACTCTTCATCAGATGAGTAAAAATTTGTAATTTCCTTCTTTGTCATCTATCATCATTTTTATGGATTGTGAGGGTGAACCTGTACAGGAGCTCAGTGCTATTGCTATGGACAATTGGTCGCATCAACTTGTCAGTGTCTGCCATCAACATGCCAAGTGTGATCCCAACGCTGATAGCTGGGCGAGAAAACACATCCATGGACTTAATCAGCAATACTTGCAGGACTATGGATTTCTAATGAATGTGCTCTTCTTATTGACTTTAAAAGATGGTTAGCAGCTTTTGATGTTGTATGTATCTTATGCAATGATCCTACTAAGGAGAAAAACCTATTTCCAAATCTAATCATCAATGATATTCTACTTCCACCTTGGGATAGTAGAGCTAATCAACACTATCATGAAGTCACTATACGTTTTAAAGAATTGAGTGTTCCTATTTTAAATGTTTGTTGTAGTCGCTACATTCATAATCAATGCCTTTTTCCTCCATATCTCAACACTGCTAAAGTAATGTTTGGTAATCATTGCTCTTTATATGATGGCTACCAACTGCATCTATTTTATCTGTTTCAAACTCAAAATGTGTAATGCATGCTTGTCAAAGTCGTTTAATAAATGATTTATAAAGAGATTTGTTATTTTCATGCAACGGGTTGGATAGATGAAGGATGATAATGTCTTTCTCAAATGATTGTGGAATATTAAGTTTTCATAAACAAAGCTTAAACGGAACTATTCAAGATTATGTGATAACTTTTCATAAAGATGAGATCAACATCAAATCCGTTATTGGTGATACTAGCACTCTATTTTTGAAGTTAATGGATTCGTTTTCTAATAGAATTGTAATGGCGAGACTAGTTGCGAAAATTCATTTCAGCCATTTTGGGAAAGAAGAGGTAGAAGATCGTTTCCTCCACTTTGTTTCTTATTCGATGGAAATTGTAGATAATCCCGAAGAATTTTTTGAAAGACATATGGGAAAAATTGCTCAACGTCTTGATGCATTTAACCATCATGGTAGCACTCTAGTGATTGAAGCAATCTCACATATTCACATTCAACTTTGTAAAAAAGAAACTTAAAGATGCAATGGTACTTGATCGTAGCACAACTGGTTTTCGAGTTGTGTCTGCTTGCTCTCGAAGTATATTCCTTCTGCACATGTGTCTATTATTTAGAAAAGGCTAGCAAGTTCATGTCTTCAAAAAGACTTGCTTTAGAAGTTGTTAGCAAGAGTAAAAATATGTGCGATGAATGTAAGCGAAAGGATGGAAGTGAAAAACGCATCTTTAAGAGATGTAAGCATACTTTCTGCCAGCGCTGTTTCATACGATACTGTATTCAACTTTGTCAATGCAGTCACTGTGACATAGCTCATTTTGAGTGTCACTTCCGTCATTAAAGTTAGCACCTATGCAAATGTGGAAAAATCAAGTTGTAGCAATGGTTAAGAGAAAAATGGCGAAACGCAAAAGTCGAAAGTCTTCAAAATTTTGTGAGGCCATTCGAGCGCTGCAACGAATGAAAGGAAATCAGCAACATAATGCTATACGACATGCTAATGACAAGTTTATTCGAGAAATTGTTTCTCATGTGAGAAGTTTGAGGACAAAGAAATTATCACCACAACAACGAAAACTAATTAAGCGACATACCACGAAATTGCGATTCATCTCCAATCCTAAAGTCACCCCTCAAAGAAAGAGGGAAACTCTAACACAAAAGGACGCTTTCTTTTCAGTGTCACTTCCGCTGTTAGCTCCTGTAGTAGGTGACCTATTGGGTAGGATCTTTAATCCTAAGCGTAAATTATGCAAATGTTGAATCCTAAAGCATTAAAATGGATTTCAGACTTCAATGTGATAAAGTTCTGACTGTATCAGGTCCATCCCATGCAGGTAAAACTGTTTTCACTCTGAATTTGCTAGATAAAAGAAAAGAGTTGTTTAGGGAACCTACCAATCGAGTGATTTGGTGTTATGGTATTAATCAACCGTCACTCTTTCAGGAATTGCAACGTCATCGATCATCGTCACGATCATTGACACGATCATCGTCAGGAAAGACTAAACACTTTCCTGACGATTATCGTGTAGAACGGTCGAAAGATCTCGACAATAAACGATCGAAAAAAACGAACATCTGCTTTGCGGACTCCCTAGAAATTATTGCAATCAAAGATCCACATCGTCATGTATTATTACAATCGGAAACTGTCGAAGAATTGAAAGGTTTGAAGAATAAGATGCGTGACTCTGTTTCGACTGCCACACCTTTAGCATCTCGCCCACATGCAATGTCCCTTTTCAACAGCATTGAACCATATCTCACTGTAAATGATAGAGGTGAAGTCATTTCAGATGAAAATGAAATTATTAACGCTTCACATTGTGAAGACTTGATTCAGTATGCAACTTACTTTCTTAAACTATTGAAAAAGCACAATGTTCCAAAATTTGCTTTGAATAATGAAACATTGAAAGAACTTGATTCTATTTCAGCAGTTGATGCTACTTCATCTACTTCACCGGTTAAGAGTAAAATGAAAATGCAAAAGAATTGGTTTAAGAGATCACCTTCTAAGTCCCTTCCCACACGCATCAAGCAAACAAGGGGAAGAGAACGACGTAGAAGAACTCCTCCAAACAAATACATGTTCTCAGACTATTAATATGAAGCAGATGTGTTGCTTACCATGTAATGAGCCGCCGGAAGTATATGTAACTGTAACTTGTACTTGCTGTGCCAGCTCTCACAATGAGACTCTTACGCAATGTAAACGTAAATCCCATAAATCCTGTGGTTGCTGTAAATACAAAAAGGTAAGAAAGCAAAAACATGAGAAGAAGGAGAAAGAGTCAGTTGTCATCGGATGAACTTTAAAAGTCAATATATTATGATATAAAACATCCTGCAGGATTTGCATCTATAAAGAAATTGTTAAGAGTGAGCGGTCTTCCACACTCACAAGTTAAACAATGGCTAAAGGGGCAAGCTACATATACACTCCACAAACAAGCGAAAAAGAAGTATCAGACCCGTCATTATATTGCTCATGACATTGATGAACAGTGGCAGGCAGATTTGCGTGACGTTGCCGCTATTTCAAAACATAACTCGGGACACAATTTTATCTTAACCGTAATTGATATTTTCTCGCGTTATGCGCGGGCTCAACCTTTAAAAACTAAAGAAGGTAAACGAGTAGCAAAGGTATTCCAGTCAATTTTCCGAGAGGGTCGTATTCCAAAAAGAATTCAGAGTGACCAAGGAAAAGAGTTCAAAAATCAGCATGTGGGAAGATTATTTGAGAGATATGATATTGAGCTGTTTAGTGTAAGTGCTTATAAGGCTGCACTAGTTAAACGTCTAAATCGCACATTAAAAAATCGCTTATGGCGACATTTCACGGCCAACTTAACACAAAATTGGACAAAGGTTCTACAAGATACGCTTTACGCCTACAATCACTCTATTCATCGTTCTATTGGACTCAGACCAGCGGATGTAAATGCTGACAACGTAGATAGAGTGCGTGAAACATTCCAACGCAAGCGTAATAATGCAAAAACTGATGTGAAACTAGGTGATAAAGTTCGCATATCAAAAGTTAAGAGTGTTTTTGCTAAAGGTTATCTCCCGAATTGGACAGAAGAAATTTTCAAAGTTTCAAGTATCAATTAAAAAGATTCCCCAACAACTTACAAGTTGAAAGATTACGATAATGAAGAAATTGATAGTAGCTTTCATCGTGATGAGATTGAGTTGGCCACTCAAAGTGAAACATATTTAGTAGAGAAAATCATTCGAAGTAAGAAACGACAACGTGAAGAATAGTGTCTTGTTAAATGGGTAGGCTATCCTTCAAGTATGAACTCTTGGATGCCTCGTGCAGACATCTTTCATCTACGCGATCGTCAGTGATTTATGCAAAGATATAACTTGTAATGTCAAGGTCTAAGTTATGAATCCGACTGCATCGTTTTATTCACGTCCCTCCTATCTAAGTGGCGTGGGTGCAGTTTACAGCGGCACCCGCCGTCAACGTGGGGGTAGCATATTTGGTGCGCTGAAATCTGTTGTACCACCTCTCTAATCTACTGTCGGAAGATCTTTAAAACGAACTTTTTTCAATAATGCTGCTGGCTTTGCTGGTGATGTTGTTAATGATACTACCAGTGGTAAAAATGTAAAGAGTACTTTACTAAATCGTGGGAAGGAACGCGGTTTAAGAACATTACAGCTAACTTTTAATGCTACTCAACAAAAGAAAGCACCTAAACGAATGAATGTTAGAAGAAAAAGAAAACAGGGCGGAGGTGGTAAGAAGGGAGCTTCAAGCAAAACTAAGAAAGGTCATTCACGCAAACGTCGCGCGCGCTGTAATCTTTCATCAAGTGCTAAACGACGACGCTGTCATAACTTCTAATCATGGAGTGCAAAACGTCAGGCTTTTGTTTGTTTGATCAACAAGCAATACAGACAGATATTCTTAGTTCAAGTATTGTAGATTATCATCCTCGTACAGCAATGGGATGGTATAAAGATCAAGCAGCACTATTTGATAGTGAGACAAACACTGGTTTTGTAAAGCGATCTGCTTTGATTAAAGATAGTAAAACATGTCAGCTATATGGTCAACTTCTTCAGACTTCTTCAGACAATCACGATTTTTACTCTGTAATACCAGTATGCGACTCAAACTTACATTGAATAAGCCTGAAAATTTGTTGAATGCATTTGCTTCAGTTGTGAAATTTAAAACTCATGTGGAAGATATTACAGTATACATTCGTCAAGTGGTGGCTAATCCAAGTGTAATTAGAGGAAATGCTGAGAAGCTTAACCGCAACAATGCCATTTATCCCATTCAACATACAAAGCTTCTCACATTTACTATTCCTAAATATCAAAAGAGTTTTATGAAAGTTGTTCTTTTTCCATCGGAAGCGCCAAAGTTCCTCATGGTAACAATGGTTGAAAATGATGCATTCAATGGTAATGTCAAGAAGAATCCTTTCAACTTCAAACACAACAATTTAAGTGAAATTGCTTTGCGTGTAAATGGTGTTAGTCATCCTGGTCCACCCTATAAACCAGATTTTACTTCTTATCAATTTCTGCGTAGTTATGTCGATTACATGAATGTCTTTGGCTTTTACAACACAGACGAAGACAACGGACTCACTATGAAAGAGTTTAAAAATGGATATACTATTTATGCATTTGATTTGACTGCCGACAGCGATATTAGTGCACCTTATCGTCAAGCTAACGTTCCTAATAATATTCGCTTGGATCTGAAGTTCAAAACAACGCTAACGGAGACGATCAATGTATTAATTTATGCAGTCTTTGATTCAAACATTGAAATAACTAAGTATCATTACGTGATTCTTCACTATAATCGCTCATGAGTTGGTTGAATGCTGACGATACAAAGACTAAAGTGCAGCGTAACGCAGATGAAGCTACGTTGAAAGCTTTTGATAATGTCTATTCGCTAGATATCTTACCGACTACTGTAAAACAGTATCCCATCTTTATCGTATTGATTCTTCAATTCTTCAATGGAGAGAAAATGGAGAGAAAGTCATGGCTCTGAAGGATAAGTTGGTTATTCAGAAATATGATGACAAACATACAGTTTATTTCTCTCCACCCTTGCGTCATTTTGTAAGACATGTATCGCCTAGTATTGGAAGCGGTTTGGTTCATGCTTCTCATGAATATCACACTAAAGCTGATTCAGTTAATGATGAATGGTGGGTGGACATCTATGGTGATCGCATCAAGAAAATTTACCAATCTTATCAAGAAACTAAAGTTACTATCAATACAATGCC